>CM033030.1:24678533-24816033 GCA_019207045.1 Branchiostoma floridae x Branchiostoma belcheri
CCTTCAGTGATCTTCTCAACGAAACGTTATTCAACCCACAAAACCAAATATTTATGTAAAATTACTGTTATCTCTTTTTGGACAGTAAATATTTTGTTTTTGTTTCCTTTCTCTGCTGTATAAATATCAAATATTATATTTTTGGCCCCCATATCCGTAATAGATTAGTCTTTAGTGACTCGTACTCAGGATTGTCAGTGTGATTTTTTTACAATATTTATAATAAAATTGATTCGAAACTTCATTTGGGATTTTGAATGTTCTTTTCATGATAATTCATCATGTATGTATTTCCATGGTCAAAATAGATAAGCTTTGCACAAGCTTGACTTCCAACCTTTATAAATCAAACCTGGGACAGAGAGCTGAGTTAGAATTTGTTTGCAGTACGGACGTCGGAAACTTTCACTACTGTTTGACGGTTGACAGCATCCAAAAGGTTTGTGTCTTTCAATAGAATGTGTGGCCAATGAAAGGAAAGTCATTTGTTGTGATTTGTTACGTATTTTTATCTTGTGTTTGAAAATATGTTGGTCTCAATAAGTCTCACAAGATGTGTTTGTCATGTCGTTTGCTGCCCCCCTCCCCCATTTGCTGTGACTGTGTTTGTGTGTTTGATGTAGAGTATTGTGTTTGCATGTGCATGTGTGTTGTGTATGTGTGTTTATGTGCATGTGTTTGTGTGTATGTGTGTGTGTGTGTGCATGTCTGCATCTGCATAAGATACCCCCAAATGACCCCGCGAGGGGCAAAAGTAGGGGGGGAGCTGAGGCTCCCGGGTTAGGGCGGGCAGGCCGCCTGCCTGGCACGGAAGTGCTCAACGTTGGGAGCGCTTACAACCGTGCCAGGCAGGGCATTCCACTCGGGAATTGTGCGTGGGAAAAAAGAGTGTTTGTAGATGTCGGTGCGTGCGAATATGTGTTGATATTTGAAGTCGTGACTACCCCGGGTGCGCCCTTGGGCAGGCTTCAGAATATTGCTGGCGTCTATGTTAATATTATTGTTGACTACTTTATAGAAAAAGGTGAGGCGGGCGTTCCTCCTCCTTTCGGAGAGAGGGCGCCACTGCAGGTCTGAAAGCATTTGTGTCACGCTGCTAGTCTGCCGGTAGTCATTTAGGGTCACTCGGGCTGCCCTGCGCTGGACGGCCTCCACCGCCTGTATCCCTTTGTTGGTGTACGGGTCCCAGACGATGGCACTATATTCCAAGTGGGGCCGTACCAGCGCTTTGTAACAAGTGGCCTTGACCCTAGATGGACAATGGGTCAAGTTGCGCCGAATGACTCCTAGGACCTTACCAGCTTTGCTAGTGGCGTGGTTGATATGGGTGTCCCACCGCAAATCGTCGGACAGTTGTACTCCAAGATAGGGGTGGGACTTAACACCGGTAAGGGCTTCTCCACAGAGGGAGTACTGAGTTATGATGGGGTGCTTTTTACGGGTGATATGGAGGATGTGACATTTAGAGGGGTTGAACGACATGAGCCAACGATTTTGCCATTCTGTTAGCGCATCGAGGTCAGACTGCAGCCCTTGTGCGTCAGAAGGCTTGCTGATAGTTCGATAAATCAAGCAATCGTCAGCAAACAGTCGAACATGTGAGTCAACGGAATCGGGTAGGTCGTTAATATAGAGCAGGAATAGCAGAGGGCCTAACACAGTACCCTGCGGAACTCCAGAGGTGACCTTGACAGCTTTAGATGTTCCACCGTCAAAGACAACCCTCTGGGTTCTCTCCGTAAGGAAGGCCCTAAGCCAAGACTGAAGGAGGCCAGAAATACCATAGTGCTCGAGCTTGCTCAGCAGACGTTCGTGTGGCACGGTATCGAATGCTTTGCTAAAGTCAAGCACCGCGGCATCGACCTGTTTGTTCTGGTCCATGTTCTTGGCCAGGTCATGTGTGTGTGTGTTTGTGTGCATGTGTGTGTGACTTTGTGTGCATGTGTGTGTGTTTGTGTGCATGTGTGTGTGTTCGTGTGCATGTGTGTGTGTACGTAACGTTATGTGTTTGTGTGCATGTGTGTGTGTACGTAACGTTATATGACTGTGTCAGTGTGTGTACTTCTGTATTAATTTTTGTGTTATCTTAATTGAGGGAGTGAAGTCTGCCATCTCTGATTGCATTTTTTTTCCATTTCATTGACCACAGCTCATTACCTGGGCAAGTTCATCTAAGACAGACTGTGCACCATGTGGGTCTCTTCATCTTTTGGTGATGCGGACATCGATGTGAAGAAACCAGCCAAGAAGATCGCCGGCCTCAAGTCAGAAAAAAGGCCATTTTCAGCCACTTCTGGCCATCCACACAAAATAGGAGTGAAACAAGAGTATGAGGGAGACCTGTGGGTGGAGGTATGAAACGTTTAGGAGTGTTTGGTTTCTAAATTCTATATCAGCTTATCAGAAACTCAATCCAATTCGATTACTATTTATGAGCCATGTTTATTCAATCTATGCTATACTAGAGTAACCTATAATACAAGGTGCCTCAATATGATTACAGCAGGATTACAGTTGCAGGTCTAGGGATAAGATATTATGTCTACTACCAGGTCTAATTACAATTCAGAGGTAGCGAGTCTAATATAATACAGAGAGAGTTGGTCAAGCCAACTGGTATGCAATCCAACAGAGGGACTAGCCCACAAGTGTGCTTACTTCAGTCTCGTGGGCACAGACTGACCGATAACTACAAACAATCTACTAGTATAAGCTCAACTGACATAACAATAGCTTATCTAACTTAGCCAATCAAGGTAAGCCGGTTGGGCACTCTTACCACCCAAGACCCAACCAATCAAGGATTACCTAACCTGCACCTCTAAGCTCCGCCTCCATATGGTCTAGTCATGTCAATACCTAATTACATCATAAGTCAAAGGTCATGGCCATTACAGGTACACCAGCCGACCTCTTTGGCTGAGCTGGCAGTCCATCCTAAGAAAGTGGCTCAGGTTCAGGACTGGGTGAAGAGTCACGTGTTGGTGGGTCCAGTTAAGGACACACCTATACTGCTGCTCACAGGTGGGTAGAGTTTGTTTCTCTGCTACTTTGAATGATGATTTCATTATGTTTATGACATCCTCTGAATGCCACCAATAATGACGCAAGCGTTAAAGTGAATAGAAGTTGCACGAAAACCACTGCCTGCCTTCATTGTGAAATCTAGATGGACAGAAAGGTTGAAGAAATGATTGAACAAAGAGAACAAAATTCAAAATTTTTTTATGACTGACAAATTTCTGTAACTTATGATCTACTGCTCACCGAGTAACATGGTCTATCTGCTTATGGTGACATCACAGAAGCAGTGGATTGTTTCATTCCTTGACAAAGACTGGAGCTGCTCAGTCAAAAATTTCCTGTGTTGGAAATTACATTTTAAGTTCAGGGCTCGAAATACTGGGTGCATGTGCACCCAGGTGCACCCAAAATTGGAACTGTGCACCCAATTATTTTCAAATATTTTCTTATGTTTATGTATGTAAAGATATCAAAGGATACTAGTATACATCATATTCTTGACATCTGAGTGCTAGAAAGATAATAAAAATGTCTGTCATGGTACGTGTTTAAGAATTTGATAATTGTAACTAAGTTTTATTATTAGGTTATTACTTGAATTTAAGTGGTGCACCCAATTTTTTAAGCTGAGTGCACCTAATCCCCAAAATGAATTTCGAGCCCCGCAGTTTAGCTTTTTTCAGAACATTTCTTGCTATACTGTAGGTCCGCCTGGTGCAGGGAAAACAGCCACTGTGAAGCTGTTAGCCCAGCAGGAAGGTGTGGAGGTGCAGGAATGGGTCAACCCGGTCACAGAGGTACATCAGCTGTCTACAGACGACCCCGCGGCCTCTCGGGGGTCGCGCCAGGTCCCGCAGGCTGCCGTGTTCAGGGACTTCCTCTTGCGGGCGAGTCAGTACAGCAGCCTGTGCCTGACAGGTACTCAACCATTGCTTCATTCCACACCAGTGTTTTGGTCATCTTCCCTTGACAAGTAGCTTATACAGTTTTTATGAACCATGTTACTCCAAAATTCAGCCATTTGGCCACTAGGAGATGGTATTGGTATCAGATATGAACATTATTATCGTTTGCCCCGGTAGGGGTGAAAAATACTGAATTTGCTTGTGTGGCCTTTCTCATTCTGTCAGTAACCAAACAGAGCTTAGGTTGAATACTAGCTGCCCAGTAAGTATGAGCAATTTTTAACCAACAATGCTTTTTTTGTAATCGCATTTGATAACATAGTATAAGTAATGTTATGTGCGAGTAGCTTGACAAAAGGCTACGGGAAAACATTCCCATTTTTGCAAAAACTGGTGCCTTTCCTTTGTTATTCATTCCATTGTTTATTGATTTGTTGTCTATCCAGGAGCTGCCAAGTCGGACCTGAAGCTTGTTCTGGTGGAGGACTTTCCCAACGTGTTCTACCGAGACAGGTCCCAGTTCCACGATGTGCTGAGACACGTGCGAGAGGTGGGGTGCTTCCCTGTGGTCTTCATCGTGAGCGAGACATCCGGGAAGGACAGCAGGGTGCGAGACCTGTTCCCCCCCGACTTACAACTCCAGCTGAAAGTCGACGTCATCAGTTTCAACGCCGTAGCTGCCACCAACATGCAGAGGGCTCTGTCTTCTGTACTTAACAAAGAAGCTGCTAGGAGGAGCTCCTTCAAAAGGCCAGAAAAGGACAGGATACAGGAGGTAGTGCAAGTTAGCGCTGGGGACATACGGAGTGCCATCAACTTGTTACAGTTTTCTAGCCTCAGAGTTCCGATTGATAGAACTTCAAAAGTGCTGAAGAAAACTTCTTTAGGCAAAGGGAACACATCAAAGAGTAAACGTAAGCCAACAAAGGAAAAGGCAAGTGTGGAACAAAATGGAGGAAAGGACATCTCCTTATTCCTCTTCCGTGCTCTTGGGAAAATCTTGTACTGTAAACGTTCGGAGGAAGATGAGAGAGGCCTTCCCCCCCTCCCCCCGCACCTCTCGGACCAGAAGCGCCTGCCAATGTTAGCTGAACCAGAGGCAGTGGTCCATGCATGTCCCCTGAGTGCAGAGGCCCTGTGCCTCTTCTTGCAACAGAACTTCCCTGAGTTTATGTCCGAAGTGTCAGAGTGCGAGACAGTAACACATTACCTCAGCGATGCAGACTTGATATCATCAGAGTGGGCGGCTCGTGACGTGCTGAGTCACTACGGCGTGTCCGTAGCGACACGAGGCCTGATGCACGCTAAAACTGCCGTCAGTAAGGGAGGGTGGCGGCCGCTGTACAAACCTGAGTGGTACTCTGTACAGCAGAAATTCCTGAACAACCGGAGGACTACAGTAGGGAAGCATGTGGACCAGTGTCTCCCGGCCGTGGAGTTGTTCACACAGAAACTGCCCTTCCTCTACCAGATCAACAACAGCAGGCCCCGCTTCACGGCACATCTACGCTTCACTAACGCCAGGCCACAGAAGTTGGAGGAGACAGAGGCTGTTTTTGAAGAGGAGGAAGAGGAGTCTCAGACATTGTCATCCCTCCCACTTCAACAATGTACTGTCCCTAATGAGATAGATGATGAGGTCATCATTGAAGAGTATGACAGTGACTGATGACATACTATTGCTTACACAGGGCAGTTACAAACACTGACCAGCAAGTTAAAGTATGAGCTATGTGTGGGATACTTGAAACAAGGGTTTACACAACGTGAGGTTACTCAATAGACAAAGATTCGCATGCATGCAATTACTCATGCACGACAAAATGTACAAGGTTAGCTATGTGTAATTGCATCATTGCGAAGCTAGGTGTATTGAGTAAACTCACTCCTGTAAACCCCCATATACGGGTCAACTGTATATCCCCTAATATGTTGAGAATAATTCTTAAGTAAGTGTTGTTAGGCATCATAGCTGTACCCTCTATCCAATATTTGCAAGGGAAGCTTTGTGATGAAATTTCAGTCTAACAAGTTTTGAAGTAAAGACATATAACGTTACACTCTGCAGAGAGTTGAACTTTGATTTGTATATTAAAGGACATGTGTGTACATGTATTTTGTTATTCTATTTGAGATGTGGCTGAAATAAAATGATGAATAAAAGTTGAGTGCCATAACTTAGGATCCTGGTTACTGTTGGTGTTTCCCAAGTGGGTATATCTGCTTGCAATTGGACCAAATGCATTAAATTTATATGAGAGAGTAAGGCTACACTGGCTTGATTTATAATAATCATCCTCTTGACACCCCAAAATTGATGGACATGTGGATGTTATCCTTTATTCTAGGTACACACCACAGTTCTTCTGAAGAAAAGGTTTTGACTTTTGAGGGATTATGTTTGAGTTCACATTAAAATCAAGTCAGTATGATCTATGAAGAAAGAAATGTAAGTTGCTTTATTTGAACATATTAGTGTTACACTTGTAGTTAATGTTTTAACAAAATTCCAGAATGATGTTTGATAGACATATGAAATAGTGTCTGTCTTCCTTTTGTGCCCATGGGATGATCATAATGTTGACCATTCAGTGGCACGAACTTATTTCTATTAACTGTTAAATGCTCACACAGCTAAAAATCCTACAGAAGAAATATGATGCCGTACAGAACTTGATGCAGACCGATTAAGATGTCTTCTAAAAGGACAGCTTTTCATTTCTGCCTGCGCGTTTTCCATAAAACGTCGTTATTAACAAATCCACGGTGACGTTACCTGCACTTTGCAAAGCGACCGCTAGATGCCGTTACTGCACGAATCTTACACTGTCAGACATGCAACAAGTCCCGTGGTCCAGGCTGTTTTGAAAATTGTGACAATTTGTCCCGTTACCATGTTTGACGACGAAAACTATTCCCATGTCAACCTGAAGGAGTTCTCGGGCCACAAAGATGAGGTGAGTGCGCGATATCGCGGCTAGGTTTGTGGTGAGAACGTTGACGTTAGAAACTGTGGGACGTATCCATGGCCACGGAAAGTTTCGAGAGGGGAGGGGGGCGGACAAGAATATAGCCGCCAAAAATGTATTTTCAGTCGCTTGCCAATTGTTTGCAATCATCATACGGCGTTCTGTAGTGAATAGCTGCTAAGTTCTGACTATAAAAGAGGTTAAGAGAAGTCCTAAACATTTCTGTAGACGGTGTTTTCTATATCTTTTCAAGCGAATGAATTGGGTTTGTGAAAAGCTTGGGCCCAGCAGGGTGGCCTGCATGGTAGCCAGGCTACCTTTTATGGGCTCCAAGAGTATGCATTGACCCCAATGGAATTTTTTAAAGCTAGAAATTATGTGTTCTGTCTGTGTGTTTCCGTGATTTCCAATATACCATTATACATGTTAGTTTTCCACACTTTTGGACATTATCATCATCATCATCGGTCAGCTGCGGCGCAGGCGACTGTAAGTTTCTTCCAAGACCTTTTGTTGGCAGCTAGATGGCGAATCTGCTTTGCAGCGATCTGGTCTGATGGTCATAGTATTTGTACACATTTGCATAATATGTGACTTGACTTTAGTATTACTGTACATAACATTATTTTTACTTTTGACCATCTATAGGTGAACTGCTGTGCCTTCTCGCCAGACTGGGAGATCATGGTGACAGGATGTGATGACTGTTTGGTGCGAGTCTGGAACACTGTCTCCACCAAGATGGTCTGTAAACTCAGAGGACACCAAGGTAGGCAGACAAAATATACTGCAGCTACTTAAAGGGACCCAGAGCGATTTTTTCAAATTCAATTTTCAAAGTCTTTTTCACACACAGCAAGGTTAAATAACGCTATCTCTTTGCATATTGACCTTCATTGAGCAAAGATGAGATGTGGTTGGGTGATGAGATCTTATTGAAAATCTGAGCACTGCCCGTGCCGCTGGGGCTGCCATTATTTCAAAATTTCGGAATGCACATGAACATGACCGATGAGTCCTGAACACTTCCGGAGATATCGCCACTTGTTCGAATCAGGTTCTGATTTGTAAATTGGCGAATCAGATTCAATTCTCTTGGTGACCTCATGCGTTCAAAAATTACTGACAGAAAACCGTTAGTGGCTCTATCCTGTGTTGATTTATTGAGGGACCGAAGAAATCAAAGGGTTCGTTTGCAGCATGTTTGTGCGTCCTTTTGAATGCCGAAAGTACGTCACTGCAGGAAAAGTTTTGTTTTTTTTCCAAATCGGAAAAAATAGGGTTGGGAAATCCGAGAAACAATTATGCACAAATAAAATTGCTTTGGCCTAAGTACATAGTTTACATACATTACTGTTTTTAAATTTGTCTCCACAGGTGCAGTGAAGAGTTGTGCCTTCTCAAACGACAGTAAGATGTTTGCCACGGCTTCTTATGATACCACTGTGCGGGTGTGGCAGACCAGGACAGGGGACTGTATACATGTCCTACAAGGTCAGGTCCGGACCTACAGCCAAATACACACCGACTTAGAGTTGGAATTCTGAGCATTAGTAAAATTAAGCCATCTAGGACTAAGGGCTTGCCTCAGAAATTTGAAGCAAGCAAAATCTGTTACCAGTAGTTGTATTCATCAACGTGCAAGCACGTCTAACCCCCACAGGATGGGGAATAACAGACATTAAACCAAGGAGTGAGTGAGTGAGTGTGTGATAACATAAATATGTGTGTGTGTGTGTGTGTGTGTTGGCGTGTGTGTGTGTGTGCGTGTGCTGTCTGTATGCGTGCGTATGTATGTCACTGTGTTTGTCCATCTATGCTTGTGTATGTAATTTGTGTGTGTGAGTCTGTATATATATATCATATGCATATGTGTGTGTGTGTGTGTGTGTGTGTGTGTGTGTGTGTGTGTGTGTTATAGAGCCTCATTGGCATATAGGGCCTCAAGTTTCCTTGCTGTAGCAGGGTATTTTTTTATATGGAGGGGTTGCTACATTTTTAACTGTTGCCCCTTAACATGCTGGAGGTACCAGCTAAAACGGGCCTAGGGGACCCCCATTTTATGTCCCTTCCATAAGATGCGTACAGACCCAACCGAGATGCCCTACCCTGGTATTCTTGAACCGGGCCAGTCTCCCAGTTATCAACTAATTGGAACCAGGAGCTTTTAACTGTGAGGCTGCTACCACTTGAGCTACAAGGACACCCACCAAACCTAAGTCCTACAAGAAGTTAGATCATATTGAACCACATTGTTTTCCGCAGGTCATACCAAGAGTGTGGAGATGGTTGTCTTCTCTCCTGACTGTACAAAACTGTGTTCTGGGTCATGGGACTGCAGCGCCATCATGTGGGATGTGCAGGTATGACACCCAAATCTGCTAATGTGTATCAATGTGCCAGTAATTGGTCACAGGATACACACGTCTTTTTAGTTATTCAATGACTCTTTCTTTGAGTTTTGTATATATAAATAAATCTGATACTTCAGCCCTAGGGCCACAACTTGGCAGTCATTTTAAAGAAATAAACCATTCTACTACCACTACCAGATACTTTTGAATGTTCAGCTCTTAATTTATCTGCATAGGAGATTGTGACATTCACTCATTTGACTCACCTTTTTGTATGACTTGTGTGTTTACAGCAAGGCTGTGTTCTGAGAATATTGAGTGGACACAGCAGTCTGGTGCAGTCATGTGACTTTGACTACAAGGACAAACATGTGGTATGTAATACTGTGTAGTAGAAGTGGCTATTCCTGGGTTATACAGTAGTGACTACAAGGACAAACATGTGGTATGTAATACTGTGTAGTGGCTATTCCTGGGTTATACAGTAGAAGCCAGTTAATTGCACAACGGATTAACGCACACTTCTTTTACCTGCACGGAATGCCCAAATCCCAAACCGGTGCAGTCCAGCTACTAGATAACTTCGCATTATTGCACCAGCCGGAGAATTGCACGAAATTCACTGGCAAATAGGCCGTGCAATTAAGCAGCTTCTACTGCATCATTAGTTGCTCAGTAGGCAACACCAATCTTAGTCTTTTGTTCTGAAACATTTTATGTACCATTTCCCCAAGAGGACTTGTAAACAGAAAGTGAAAGCATCTGACTCGATTCACTCCCAGAAACTTTGTGCAGACTTTGTCCTCACACTCTGTTTCTTTTTGATATTCTAATCGATATTTCAATTATGTTTTTTTTAATCCGAGATCCAGGAAATCACATTGGTTTTGCCTTATATATCTAAATATGACATAATATTCTTTCAATCTATTATTCAATAACTGTAAGTTTTAATGACAACAGAATACAATGTCTCCTGATTATATTCAGCAGTATTGGTGTTCTTCAGTTAATGATAATATACATTTCTTGACTTCTGCACAAATATACATTTTATAAACGTCTATATGTCCAACTAAATTATACCATTCTTTGCTTTTTCCCTCATCAGGCAACCGGTTCATGGGACTACACAGTCAGAGTGTGGCCCGTCAGTCCTATTGCGGATGAGAAAGTGAAGATCTTGCGTGGTCACACCAGTAATGTGCACGCTGTGGTGTTCGCTAGACTAGGCTTCCTGGTACGTACGTAATGCTGCAGTAATGCTCCAGTAATTCTGCAGTAATGCTGCAGTAATGCTACTGTAATGCTACAGTATTGCTACAGTTATAAATGTCCAGTAATGCTCCAGTAATACACAAGTAATGTTCCGGTAATGCTCCAGTAATACTCTAGTAATGTTCCAGTAATGCTCCAGTAATGCTACAGTAATGATCCAGTATTGCTACAGTAATGCTACAGTATTGCTACAGCAATGCTACAGTATTGCTACAGTAATGCTACAGTAACGTTGCAGTAATGCTCCAGTAATGCCCCAGTAATGATACAGTATTGCTACAGTAATGCTACAGTATTGCTACAGTAATGCTACAGTAACGTTGCAGTAATGCTCCAGTAATGCCCCAGTAATGATACAGTATTGCTACAGTAATGCTACAGTATTGCTACAGTAATGCTCCAGTATTGCTACAGTAATGCTCCAGTATTGCTACAGTAAGGCGCCCTCGTCTCTGTTCAGGGATGGTTGTAAAGCCCTGATGTAGATGGCTTCTTTGATCCCTCTAGCAAAAAAGTTTGGCTCTATGTCAAAGATTTTAACTTCCTGCAACCTATGATCCACTGCTTACTGTGTCACGTGTTCTATCTGCATAACGTGGCGTCTCAGCAGCAGTGGATTGTTCATTCTTTGACAAAGACTGGTGCTGTTCAGTCAAAAATTTGGGTGAGTCCAATTTTTGTGTTGGATATTACAGTGTTAAACTAATTCAATAATGACTTCTACCAACACAGATGAGCTTTCAAGTTAAGTTTATGATTGTCTTGCCCGTAGGCGAGCGGTTCCTGGGACAAGACGGTGCGTCTGTGGAACCCTGACACCAGCACCCTCCTGTTTGTTCTGTCTGGACACACGGGGTGGGTCAAGGCTCTGGCCTTCTCCATGGACAGTCTGTACCTGGCTTCAGCTGCGGAGGATGACACGGTAAGCACATTCTCACACGACATACCAGCCCTTCATTTTAGCAAACCTAAGCTCCACCTAGTTCTTATCTTTTTATTTGGGACATGTCAATTTAGCCTGTCATTTCGATGGAATGGCCATGAGTTCTGACAGTCAGTAGTGACAAACTTCTTTATTTTCCTTTTATGATGGAATCAACAATGACAAACTAAACGTTGTGGAAATGGTGGGCAATACCCAGATACTGACATGTTGTGGATGGGCAGAATGAATGAATGAACAAAATAATGAATGAATGAAAGAAAGCTGCTAAGTGGACCAAACCTACACCTGTCCACTTATTCTCTGTCTTAAGAGCTACTTACAACCAGGGCTCTAGCCAGCTCAAATTTTTTTTCCATCAGCCAATTCCCATTGTTGCCAAAACCGCGAAAACACTATTCCAGCAGCTATTAGAAAGACTGAACTGAGACGTCACCTTGAAAAACGGGTTTTAATGAGATAATCGTATGCAAAAGGGCGCCGTGTGTGGCTTTTACGCCGTGGACGGCGTCCCCAAGCCGCCTGTAGCTTCCACCAAGGATTTTTTTCCGTCAAGGTTGACGGATTGGTTTAAAAAATTTTCCGTCACACGCAGCAAATTTCCGTCCATTGACGGAAAAACGGACGCTGGCTAGAGCCCTGCTTACAACTAAAAAAAAAACACAAACATAGCTTGTCCAGAACACAAGATATCAAAACTGGAACTACCACTGCCGTACTGTGACAATGCACTTCGGGATCCAAAATCTTATCATTGTCAAGCCAAGTTCTTCAAAGTGTAGCAGCTTAAACAGACAGACAAAATGAAAATTGCCACCACTTCCTACGTGTGTCAACAGAATTTTTTTCATATTCAACTATAACATTCATAAATCTATAATTCTTGACTTCATAAGATTATTGATGTCACGAGAAAGGCTTATTTTATCTGTTTGCGTGTTTTGATGGTGATGAGTCATTTTATAATATTACTAACAACATTTACATTTGTATTTAACAATATAAATTCAAAGCAGGGCTCGAAATACTGGGTGCATGTGCACCCAGGTGCACCCAAAATTGGAGCTGTGCACCCAATGATTTTCTGTAGGTTTATGTATGTAAAGATATCAAAGTATACTAGTATCATATTCTATCATATTCTTGACATGTAAGTATTAAAAAGATAACAAAAATGTCTGTCATGGTACTTGTTTGAGAATTTGATAGCTTGTAACTAAGTTTTATTATTAGGTTATTACTTAGATTTAAGTGGTGCACCCAAAAATTTTTTGGTACACCCAATTTTTCAAGCTGGGTGCACCAGTGCACCTAATCCCAAAAATGAATTTCGAGCCCTGCAAAGAAACCAAGAGCCTCTAAAGCTTTAGACAGAAATTGCATGATCAGAAAGTGAATGTCTTAAGTTTGTACAGTATAGAATAGAATAGAAATTTACAAATTAAAGCAGAACCAAGCAGCCTCCCTGTAGTTACTGATGATCTGGAAGTGGAAGTGAAGAAGATTTTCAGTGATTAAATAGCAAAGATAAAGATATGAAATATGTTGTAATATGAATGTTTGATATTACTTGAACATTCTCTGTCAAATGGACTTGATTAGTAATATGCATGACATCCTCTGGGAACCCCAAAACTGATGAAAGTGTTCAAAGAAAACAAATTTGGCCAAAAAAAATTGCCTTCATTATGAGATCTAAGGAATTTGGAATAAATGACTGAACATGATGTCTTGTGAATAAAGTGTACATTCTACGCATGCAATAGATTCTTCATTTTGTTCTTTCACAACTGTATACAATAATTCTTCGACTTTGGAAGTGACTATACTTACAGTATCAGGGCTCGAAATACCTTTTTCTGCATACCTGCACTGGTGCAGGTAACATTGAAAATTACCTGCACCAGACAACTTTTCTCTGCACCTTCTGAATCTAGGAAGTATGGATCATACTTTAAAAAAGTCTAAAATTGTTCAGGAATCATTGCTATTCTATTTCTTTTATACTTTATAGGTGGTAACATTCAATGCAGCTAATAATAATCCACATATACCTACTCATAGGACATTTATGTATAAAACCCACTACATGGACTAATGCAGGTTAGGTGCAGGTAGACACCAGAAATACCTGCACAGGTCCAATTTTACCTGCACTAACCTGCATATGCAGGTGGTATTTCGAGCCCTGAGTATTGTTTAAAACTTAATTGGAAGGAACCCTTTAAATACCAGTACCTCAGTTCCCCATGGAGCATGCTGGAATGGTGCAGTTCTCCCACCGGGTGCTAGGGTCAGTAGTGAAGCACCACACGCTGGATTTAGTCACCGGACTAGGGTTACGGCAGTAGTTCTCTTCCAACTCTGGAAAAAACTCCGGCCAGAAGAAGTGTAGGTGGGGAGAGCTGACGTCCCACCTCTGACAGGTCTTCCCACTCGTTGTCACAGAGATGTCACCACGGTAGTTAGCTCCACTGGGGTCCCCTACACAGCCTTGAAGGACAACAAATCATGGGCAGACAGAGCTCAAAATCCTTTTTTCTGCATACCTGCACTGCTGCAGGTAACATTTAAAATTACCTGTATCTGACTAATTTTACCTGCACCACTTTTAGAAGTATGGGTCATACTAAAATTGTTCAGGAACCATTGCTTTTTTTTTTCTTTTGTACTTAATAGATGGTAACAGTCAATGCAGCTTAAAACATTCCATATACTCCTACATCATACTGGACATTTATGTTTAAAACCCAGTACATGGACCAGTGCAGGTAGACACCAGAAATACCTGCACAGCTCCAATTTTGCCTGCACTTACCTGCATATGCAGGTGGTATTGCGAGCCCTGTAGTCACTGGTTACCCAGTGGGCAACCTCAGCCAAAAGCTAGGTTGTCCATGAACATTTCAGTTTGCTGCAGGTTCAAGGTCTTAAGCTCTTTTTAAGTGAACTCTAATACTTAGAGGTTTCAATTGTATATTGTAAGTTAATATAGTTAACGAGTTTAAAGAAACTTTCTGAGGAAGAGTCGGAGGTCACCTTTTTAAGTCCACCATACCCATAAAATCATAAATCTAACTAAATTAGACAAAACTGCTAAAGTAATACTAGGGTCAGTAGACAGGGATTATTATCTTTTTATTCTCTTCTTTTATCAACTATATTTTTCAATTGATACTCTATTTCTACTTTCATATAGAGAAATTAATAACAAACCTGTTTTTTCTGTGGCTGTGGTCTTAACATGAGGAGGCGATGTGGGAGAGACGCTCGTCTGTCGTAGTGATGGCGATGTGGGAGATACGCTCGTCTGCCGTAGTGATGGGATAACAGACTCTGAGGTCCTTATGAACTGTGTCCTGCCTATGAGTATGAATGTGTAGGGTTTTGTTTCACATGATTCAGCTTTTTTGCCTGACCCTGCAAGAGAAATGTCAACAACCAGGGCTTGAAATTCATTTTTGGGAATAGGTGCACTGGTACATCCAGCTTAAAAAATTGGGTGCACCAAAAAATTGTTGGGTGCACCACTTAAACTTAAGTAATAACCTAATAATAAAACTTAGTTACAAGCTATAAAATTCTTAACCAAGTACCATGACAAACATTTTACTATCTGTCTAACACTTGGATGTCAAGAATATGTACTAGTAGACTTTGATATCTTTACATACATAAACGTAAGAAAATATTTGGGTTCACCCAGTATTTCGAGCCCTGACAACAAAAGAGAAATGAGGCAATGCTCAGGCATAGGCCCGCTTTACTCTCACGATTTTGAATCAGGAGTGTTCTGTTTACACTCTGGGCCACGAAGTGACTTGTAAGACCCATTGCGACAATGTGTCTCTACTGTATTAGTAAAGTCAACTCCGTGGAAATTACACACAGGAACAATGTGGCTTGCTAATGTCTAGTCAAGAAGACTAAAGTCAACTCGGGGGGAAAAAGTAGGCTTAAGTACTGTTTAGTAATACACAGTGTTTGTTATGTCAATCCCCTGTTGTTCCAAAAACTGACCTACTTGTAGATGGTATAAAGTCCTATATAATGCACAGCTATGATATTGTTTGGAAGAAATATTTTACGATACAATCTGTCCGTCTAACGCAAACTCTGTTGTCCGTAGCCAGACACACTTTGAGCACAATTTGATCAGGCAGTAAAGAAGGTAAATATGGTAACAACAGACACGATCATGGTGTCATCTTGCAAATATTTGTACAAATTAATAATGTTTTCTTACCAAATGAAGCGATGTAACTGATGGAAAGTATCATGCAGCCCCAGACCAGCAATCCTCGCTTTGCACTCATTTCTCCCCTACTTTTCACCCGAGTCTGCATTTAAAACTCCAAGGATATCAATCTGTCCTTCGTTCTCCAGAAGATTATTCTCTGGCTTAGTAGTCAGGAAATAAGTCTCTGCAGTGTGGATCTCATTACGTACAATTCTTGGTAATATGTAACAGGATTTTGCTTTTGGATTTTCAAAAAAGAAGTGCCAGACATGATCAGAACAGAGAAGTCTGATAATGCTGCAGCTGTGTGGATCATACATTTTGCCTGTACTTTGAAGTTTAAGTTCAAAAGACAGATGACTTGAAACAGTGAAATGTTAAGTCAGGATTCTCAAACACACTTGTTGTGACTGTATAGCACTGGTGGAAATTTTAAATGCGATCAGAACTTGCTTTTGTTCTTTGTTGTTATAATGCTTTATTTAAAGAAATTCTGGAAGAGATTATTTGAGTCATTAGCAAAAGGGATTGGAAAGAGATTTTTACCTCCTCTTGTGAATGTAGGATATTCAGTACTAGATGAAAGCACTCTGCATCATAGAAGGACATAAGACTGTGTATAAAACAGGTTGATGTTTTCCCCCCTTTTCATCTGTACCTTAATCTGTGATGTCTATCTTTACTATGATGTCTATCTTTACTATGATGTCTACCTTTACTGTGATGTCTATGTTTACTGTGCTATTTGTTTTTTTGGTTCAGGATTAGACACAAGCGACTTCAATTTTCTTGAACTATATACATGTATTCTTTTGGGGCAGGCAAGATGTTCACCAATAAAATACCAGATTTTACATAACAAAAGTGAACATTAAATCAAGAAGCCATGGATTTGGTAGGTGGGTGTAGCCCCCTACGCAGATTTCTTGCAGGGCTGACTTATGTTTTATGGGGGGGGGGGGGTATGTGAAAATGCCCCTCCCTGCAGTATTAGACAACCTAAAAGCCAACGTTTACATGTATAATCGTTAACCAGCCCCCACCCCCATTAAGTAAAAGCTGGTTTGAGGGGTCGGAGAAATGAAGGTCACTGGTGGGTCCAGGTTTCAAATTGGGATTGTCTCTATTCACTTCCCTTGCTAGTTTTTCAATTTTGTCACAGTTTAGCTTACCTGGACGTGTTTTCTTCCATTCAGGTGCTGATCTGGGATGTCACCAGTGGATCATGTATTAAGGAACTCCAGGTAGGTGACACTGACATGTATACCTTATATCTAATGTATTTCTTTATTACTACTGTTTACCTACAAAGTACAAGCCCGCTTACTGGGAAGTTAACAGGTTCTTCGCCTCTTGAAAAATCAAAAACAATTGTGAACTTACTTTTAGGTGAAACTTATGTCATGAACAAGCCCCAATTAAACAAGGTAACTCAAATTTTTCTGTTGGCTAAATATTTTGATATAATTTTGGGTTTGTCATCACATATCGAGGAAATTATATTTCATCAAACCCACCTGCACATTATTGGAGTCCTCGAAGCATATCTGGTAATTGTAGGACATGTTTTCATAGATAAATTCATACATTCTGTATTTGCTGTTTTACAGTAACATTACTAAATGGCGTAATGCTAACTCCAGTTCTAAGCTGGGCCAGGGCATCAAGAAAAAAATCATGCAACTTACTACCGACTCAGGTCGAGTTTTGATTGAAAGGACGCTAGGGCTGCTGTTTATGAAAATCATGCTAATAAGTTCTTTAGACTTTCCCTTTATTTGTGATCTATTTGTAACTTGTTGAATAGGATAATGATTGGATGGGATGTCCCTAGGGCATGGTGGATCAGGTGCAGACATGTAAATACTCCACAGAAGGAACCCTGCTGGCATCAGGAGCTACAGGAGTCACTCTCATGGTCAGGAGTAAACCTCAGGGAGAACACAACTCTGGGAGAACACAGGAGTCTTCTACAGTCTAGTGGGCTGAGAGGGAGTTGAACTTCAGAATGTGTTAGCATCAAAGGGAGAACACAACTCTGGTCAACAGGAGACTTCTACAGTGTAGTGGGCTGAGAGGGAGTTCAACTTCAGAATGTGTTGGCCTAGTGGTTAGGATTTGGCGCTCTCACTGCCAAGGCCCGGGTTCGATTCCCGGTATGGGAACCATTGTAGAAATTGAGAGGGGCGAGTAAGAACAGAAATAAACAAACATGCCAACACCTGGGATCGAACCCGGGGCGGCGGATTACAAATCGTGACCGCTGTCGCCACAAAAGCTCTAGAGCCCTTGGGCAAGGACGGTAGGCGGTATTTGAACACCACTGTTACACATTCATCTGTCTCGGAAGACAATGGTAGGCAGACAGTTACTTGCCATCTGCCTGGCCTGCACAGGACTTTTTATGGTGAAGGAGGGATGTGCACGTCCTTCTCCACCCTGTCGTCTACTGGTGCTACTGGTACAAGTCTCACAGGGACAGAATTGCATGCCATGTGTAGGCCGGCCCCAGCAGATGCAGGTTTGGTATTTGGAGTTTCCGTCTCCTTGGAGGACTTCCAACCAAGGATGCAAGGGGTTCCCTGTTACCCCTGTATAGCGGATACGTCATGCCCGAACATGCCCCTAAGGCCTGCCACTGCCACAAAGGCCTGTCACTGCACCTCAGAATGTACAAGCGCATTAAAATGTATGAATCAGGGTTGGACAAGTCCACTAGTACGATTGTCCCATGCAAGTGAAAGTGCCATTCAGGCAAGTGCATTTTTCCATGAGTGAGATTTTGATATACTTGCTAGTTTACACAGTCATGGCATCAATCTTTGGTCAACACAGAAAGATAGCGCTAATTATAAAAAAAATTCCATTGCTGGAAGTGACATTTTAAAAAAATGTTATTCACATTTCGAGCAAGTGACAAGTTTGTTTGCCCCGGCAAGTAAATCTTCTATCTACTTGCGCGATGGGACAAGACAATATAGTGAATATTAAGAAAATTGTCCAACTTTGTGAATGTTTATTATGCATGTAGATTTACACCTGGTCGTGGTAACATTTAATACAGCTGTTCAGGACCGGGTGATAACATTCCGTATCACATGGGGTTCTCAGTTGTATCACACGGGCTTCCATCGAATATGGCACAGCCAAAAATTCAAATGTCGGATTTGGACGTTGGAATCACTAGCTGCATGTTGTTACAATGTTTTATTTGAGGACATTGTTACTCCAACCAGTCCTACAATAGACAGAAGTGGTTCATGTGAAATCCTAATATCAAACTGCACTTAGCTGCATGTATATAGTATAACATTATGTAATAAAAAGAAAGATTTCTAAAAGATAGAGAAACTATTTTACTGTATATTTTGTATAAATGTTTTTGTATAAATCACTTGCTGCACCTCAGAGGATGAAAAATGATAATGATAATTGTATAGATTTATAAGCGTTTGTATATTAGTCATGAATTTTGCACGCAATATATTCATTGTTGAAACTATAGTTTGACTTTATAGGCAAGAAAGCCTACTCCGAGTCTAAACATACAGTCATGTAAGGGCAAAAAAGTCTGAGACCACACTGAAAATATCGTCCACAACAAAGTTTAATCACACTGAAACCACACAGATATATGGCAGGCCACAACTGTGGTGACAAGAGCCGTTATAAAACTTTATGTACATGTATCTAGTGTTGTGCCACATCACATAGAACGTGATACACAATTGGTAACAAAAAATAAGTGTTCCACTTTGTATAGTTTTCTAGCAGCATTCTCACTGTTCAACCCGCGTGTACCTACAAATAATTAATAATTCTAATAAACTGAATCCAACTTCTACTTAATATGGCCTTGAATGTATTGAATTTTATAACTTGTACATAAAAATAGAAGGGTGCAAGTTTTTAGAATTTTTTCATACAGATCAGTGTAGCACAAAAATTATATTACATTCAACCAATTTCAATTATCAATTACATGTCTTGAATGTAACAAATTTGTAAAAACTAGAAAGGTAGAAAGTTATACTTTCAAACCAGTTATTTGCAAACTTTAAGGAATAAAATAAATTGAAGAAACTTCATGGAAATATATGGAATGAAAACAATGCATGTCACACACAAAAAGGCTGGAATAATCTTAATAGGTGTGATGGCATAGTTTGTTTTTTCCAATATTGTATATTGGAATAAACCAGGATTGGACTATAAATGTGAGATATTTTGTAATATTTTGCTGCAGTTGGTACAAAAGATGTGCCCTAAGTTTATCCTGTTCTCAGACATTTGAATCCTTAATTTAATGGCTAAGCATTCCACACTTTTGAAAGATATATATATGAAAGGTACAATAATTCTTTTTTGATTGTTTAAAGATGCATTCATTGTACAGTAATTTTCACTTGCACTTGTGCTGTATGTACCTTCGAGAGGACGGGTAGCAACACTGTCGGACAACACTTCAAACAATTGATATTTGCTGTACAAATGTGTGTACGCTATGAATATGAAGCGCACATAGAATTTTGACATTCTTTATAAACCATGCATTTTGCCACAATAAAATCACCAGGCTTGACGTCTTGTTGTCTCTAAATTGTTTTGTTGTTGTTGTCCTAATGGCTCGTTTTAACACAGCAGTAAGTTAGGTTACTCTTCCCACACATAATTTGAATCTTTGAAAACAGTCTTTGGCAAACAAGGGTCAAACAATAATTGTCATGGAGTATAAGACGACAAGTCATCAGGGGTGGTGCAAGTATTCACAAAACCTATATAAAATAAAAGCATATATGTATGGTGCACTTTCCATGCCACAGCAGTCCACACTAATGTCATTTCTTGGTTCTGGGATTTTAAGAGAATTACTGTTGATTGGGGGATTCAAAGTTTTGGGGGTGAACGTAGTCAGATCCAAGTTTGGCTCTCTTTAGGTCATCTTGCTAGAATTTCACATGAAAAAGTTTCAGAACCGAGGAAATGAATTGGTGTGACCAGAAATCTATGGACACTCCACATGTGGGCGCGTGGCCACCAGCTGTCCCGGAATCTGAGCCTCGGAGCCTTCCATCACCCAGCGATGGTTGCCACGGCGACGTCGTAGCCTGACGATATGTGCGTCCACGTCCGCTCCGACCTTCTTGTCGCGGATGTCGTCCCTGAGCCTCATTCTGGCCAGATGCAGCAGGCCCAGATTGCGGCTGGTTGCTTTTAAGGACTTCAACAAGTCTACTTGTCCCTGTAGATAAGAAGCGAAATGAGAAGTCACATATTAGCTTATGACTTGTTTCAGATTTGTTATGAAACTGGTTTATACAATAAACTTCACACAATATGAGAATCAGTCTCTTATACATTGTACATGTTTCACCATAAGGATCTAATACAAAATCTACTCTATCTAGGCGCAACCGCTAGCTACCTTTTTGAAACACCGCCTGTCACGGCACCAGGTAGGGTGATGACTTAAGGTTGCGATTGTACCTTAGGGTTCAAGTTCTGGCCTGGCAGAATTGTTATCTTTGGAAAGGTCCCTTTGTGCGGAATTCAAAGATGAAAAACGCATTCCAATCGGGTGCTTCCTTCTCGAGATATTCTTGAGTGTCCGCGCTCTATTTAGGAGCAACTACTAGCTACTTTTTTGAAACACCCCCTGTTACAGCACGGGGTAGGGTGATTTACTAAAAACATAATCACCAGAATGATGCGATTCTTAAAGTTAACTATCTAAATTAATATTAAAAAGCTGTCAATTGAAAATGATGCTAAAAACAGAATTGGATGCTTTTTTTGTTTTGAGACTATATTAGATAGATATAATATTACACAGATGTAAAATGCTGTCAACCTACCGAAATGATGTCATGTGTCTCTGGCAGTTGGTTACCAGGGTGACGCTGGTAAACACGGACCAGCGGCCGATCCAGCCGCTCGCGTGTGGTCAGATCACTGCTGGACACTGGGCCCTATTCAGTAACAACAGTAGGCAATTTAGCATGTAATACAGGCTGTAATGTATCATTACTATTCACAGCAATCATAATGTATATCCAAAGATAGAATACTGAATGGTTTACTGACAATGTTTACTTAGTTACTGACATTACAGTATGTAGTAAGCAAAGCAGTAAAACAAGCACATGTGCATAGTGAATTGCATAATATAACTTATTAATTTCACAATAATGAGCACAAAACAGCTCCCAAAAATAACACAAACCAGGATTTAGATTCTATTTCCTTGATATTTGGAGCCATTTCTTAATTTGTTAAAAAAGTTGTAATCATTCTTCATAATGAAATCATGCCTAGTCTGTTTATCAAATTCTTTGCGTAAAAAAAGGACATTAAATTCTGTCTTAAGCTAATACCAGAATATTTTTTATGTTTTCAAAAGAGATGATATTTTACCATGGTTATAGTTCTTGCTTTGTCGGTGGTGTCATACCAACGTTGTGCCCTGTGCATGGCGGCCCGGTTCTCGCCGGAGCTGACTTGTAAATGTTGCTATGGGAGAGAAACAGTTCCGTCAAACAAAATTATTCACAACATCAATCTTGTCAAGCAATAACATGCACATTGGAAAAGGAAATGCATGAATAATTTATTACAAGAGTCAAGACCTTATTGTGTTGAAAATTCAGGTCCACTCACAATCAATATGTACAATACATGGGAAATAACGGCTTAAGCGTAAAAATTATTGAAAATGCATGAATAATTAATAACGAGACCTCATTGTGTTGAAAATTTGAGATCATTCACAATCAATATGGACAATACATGGGAAATAAAGGCTTAGCATAAAAATGATTGTATTGTGTAGTTCAGTGGCAGGTTTTAGACCTTATTCAAGCAATTGTGACTTTTCTTAGACTAACACCAGAGACCAGTCATTATATACTGTATTTTATCAATTCAAGTATGCACCCCTAATTTAGTGCAAGTCGTGAACAAATCTGGGGGACTGAGACATACCATTGGAAAGCAAACAAAAAAGTATGCACCCATTTGCACCAAACACATTTTGCACCAGATAAATTCATATCTATGATTTTTTCTTCTCTTTTCCCTGGGTAATGCAGAAATCACAGACATCTTTACACTGTTCTTGCTTGTATTGTAAAAATGCTCATTTATTGTCTCTGCAAAATTGTGAAATGCCCACACCTAGTTACAATATTGCTCAAATTTGGCGGTGGAGTGAAGGTACATTTCATTTATAGAAGAAGTGATAGTATATGAAAAAAACATACTATCTGAGCAACATCCTCAAATCAAGTACACACTCAGGTATCAAGCACCTTTTGGATTTTGAAAAGTTTAACAAATGTGTACTTTAATCAAGAAACTACAGTACCATGGCCTTTCTGTTACTATCTGGTCCAATTTTAGGCCTAGATTACATGTCTAAGATAAAATGCTCAGTCCTCCCAAGTTCCAAACTGAAAATGATACCGAGTAGAACATTTTCAGCACCAAGGACAGAGACAACTGAGATTGAGGCAGCTCTCCCTTGTTTCTTTTGGTAGTCACGTCGGGTGTGCCACAATCTCACACAAATGTGTGTCTTTCAAGGAATAATTCTGAAGCAGGATAACTTTGTTGATGGAAGGATATCCCTTCTAAGATAAAATACTCGGTCTTCATAAATTCCAAACTGAAAAATGATACCGTGCAGAACATTTTCAGCACCAAGGACAGGGACAACTTAGATTGAGGGCTTTGTCATTTTCCTTTTGACAGTCACGTAAGGGCTGCAACAGTCTCATACAAATGTGTGTCTTCAAGGAAGGATTCTGAAGCAAAATAACTTTGTTGTATGGAGATCCCTATAGCTACATTCTTCAAGAACAACTAGGACTTAGTGTTGTTTTCCTCAACCACTGACTTAATTTTTTCCCCAAACATACAAAAACGTTGTTCACTTTTTTTTTTTGCTGTGCAGTACTGTGGACTGATGTTACAGAAGACTTCATTGGTATGTGCACCATTTGTAACAACTTCAAAGGGTATCATACCAAGACTTTTTATGTACAAACTACACTTACTGTCATAGTGATGGTCTCTGCCAACTTCTGTGTGAGACCATCGTTGACGGAGCGGTGTGCAGCCTGTTGCAGCATAGTGGTCTTGTCAATCGAGTCCTTGATCGCCCTCCGGAGAGCCGCGGACTTCAAGTTAGCTTCCCGCGCCTCTTCTATGGCTTTAGCTGCATCAGGTGTGTACGGTCCCATTGGGTCAGGCTCACCTGTTAAACAGTGGAAACAAGAAAGGTTTTTTAAAAAAGCTGGCCAGTGCGTAATTTGGGAAAAAGCCTGGATGTTAAACAAAATCGCATGAAAAGAGGGCGGTTAAACATTGAAGTCTTGAATTGGTCTATTTTCTATGGGATTTGTAAGAATAAGAAAAAAATTGTAGTAAGTGGGGTTTGAACCCATGTCTGCAAAACAAAACTGCGACCTAAACGCAGCAAATAGACCACTTGGCTACCCTGACACGGTTGTGTGATTTGCATTTAAAAGGGCTTTAACAAGGGCTACATTGGACGATCCATCCATCCAAACCAAACCGTTGAACAAACCACTTCTATCGATTCAAAGCCACAAAAAAATTTCTACTTAAATAAGGATGGCCAAGAAATCCTCCCAGCTAATTTCTGCTAAGGAATTTAGAACTAACTCATATTTAATATTTGTCAATACATACAATAGCATGATATCAATGCACAAAGCTGGAAGTGATTTGCATACTAATTCTAAGTACAGAGGTCCCTGCAAAACACATCAAGTAACATACCTGTACTTTAATCTTCAAAGGCACTAGAGCAATTGTGGTATCCATAATTGTTTTAACTTAGCGTTTCTATCAGAACTGTCCTTTTTTGTTTGATAAACGAATAATGACGTACCCAGCATGGGGTTGCTTGGTGACTCTGGTCGCATTTCCTCCTGGCGAGAGTATCTCCCCTCGCGGCGGGAGGAAAGCCGTCCGTTCGCTGTGACGGAGGAGACAGCGTGAGTGATGAGGTCCATGACATGTGACCTCTCCTGGATCACAGCGGTAAGCAGCTTACGCACACCGTCTAACTCCTGGAACAAGATACCTCGGTAAGTATAATGGTAACGTGGGAATTCACTCATTGTTGCGGTACTGGATATAATTTTGAGTTCACAGTAGAAACAAGTCTATAGTACAATATATTTTTGTTATAATACAATTGAAACACAAGTTTGCAATGATACGATAATCGTTATGAAAAGAAAACCACCCTAAACATCTAGAAACTAGATCAGACACTTATAATAAGACTTTCTTTTTCAGATGTAATGCACCAATCCTGTCATTTTTTATGTGTTTCATTTGGATAGGATAAGACTTTTTAAGACACAATTTATACCTTATAAAAAGTCTTGAAAGATGTGAGAATTTTGCATTCTGAAAAATTGATTAAGTTTGGAATTTGAAGATCCCAAAAGTTAGTAGTAGTAGTAGGTAGTATTCTCATAAACATTGCAGCCACTTACATGTATTTACCATGTCTGCAGTTACAATATTTTGTGTGGTTTAAGATTTGTAAGTGAAAGCTGTTGATGAAACTCAGCTCTGAAAGATTGACAACATTTCCCAGACTAAACTTTATTAGATGAACATTTGTGAAGACCTCCTGCGTGTTACATATACATCTAAAGACATTATCATTGCTGCCACTTTTCAGTGCTTTACACTGATGTAGGCCATCATTGTTCTCCACTCTGGGTACTTGCCTGTAGATGTTTCTGTGTTTCCCTCAGCTGGGCTTCCAGGGTCTTCTTCAGCTTCAGAAGATGTTTCAGTTCTGCATGAAGCAGCTCATCCGCACCATCAAGTATCTATAATTATAAAGACAACAGACAAACCAACTTATAAGTTTTCTTTAATTTCATCTCACACGTTTAATATTAACAACGAACAAGATGAATTAGTTATAAACAAAATACACAGACCGATGCAACTTTATATATTACAAGGTAAGAAATTACAGAATCCGACTTTCTATACATACATTCTGCACTTAATAAATCTTTGCATGTATTGTACTGTTGTTATTACTGTCAATACACTTTACTATTGCACTTAAATGTTAATGTCAGAAAACAGCCCAGACAGGAATTATTCCCATATACAGGAGTGTTTCTTGTAAAATATATTGTCACAGTGTGAGATGTACAAAGACTGCAGTGACCTAGCCAGTGCTTGTTAAATAAAATGGAAATGTCCCGAACAACAGAAGAAACTTTCTGTCAGAGTAAGACTCCAGTAAGGCCATGATTATTTTTGGCGACGCCTCAGGGGTGCACCAAATGGTATATTATTGTACCTTTTCCTGACCTTCTCCCTGGGAACGCGTGTGAGCCTGATAGCTATGCTCATTTTTGAACTTTTGGCGACGCCTCAGGGGCAAGCCAAATGGTGTATTTTTGCGAGTTTTCCATACCTTCTCCCTGGGAGGGCGGGTGAGCCTGATAGCTATGCTAATTTTTGAACTTTTGGCGACACCTCAGGGGCGAGCCAAATGGTATATTTTTCTGAGTTTTCCATACCTTCTCCCTGGGCGGGCGGGTGAGCCTGATGGCAGTGCTCATTTTTTTAATTTTTGGCGACGCCTCAGGGGCGAGCCAAATGGTATATTTTGGTGAGTTGTCCATACCTTCTCCCTGGGCGGGCGGGTGAGCCTGATGGCCGTACTCTGCTGGTTGAGGAGGATGTCCTTCCTGCGGTGCTCCAGAGCCTTCTCCAGAGCCTCCTTCCCCCGGATCAGAGACTTGATCTCCTCGTTGGTGTCCAGCAGGTACTCCCTGAGGGACACCACCACCATGCGCACCTCCCGTACGTACTTGTGGATGGTGGTGTTGCTCTGCACCGCACAGTTGTCACGCAGGGTCGGCAGCGGGTCCAGCTGCTTACCCAGGATGGCGCCTTTTTCACTCTTATCTACCACCTGGAAGTTACAGAAGATCATGATAAGATTTGAGCATGAATGAAAAAAAGACTGTATCAAAAGGAAAAAAATAACAGTATCAGGCTCTTTAACATTGATTGTTCATCCATTCCATGAATCACACTCATTTGTTTGTGTATCTGTGCTATCACCCTAGGGCTAGGGTGTACAAGAATGTATAATGTGTATTGTATGGCCACCTTGTTGTTTGTAAGTTATAGGAAAATAACAGGAGAGTAGCTCGCCCAAAGAGATTGGCCAATGATGTTTACAAGTCACCAAGCTAAAAGTCCAATATAACAGGGTTACTCAAGGTCGTTAACCGTGCAATGCCAGCTTTGGAATTGAAATGAATCCCAGACTTGCCAAATTTAAATTCTCAGTTTCCATGCAAAATCAGACACATTTTAGGTTAAACCCCCATGTTGCCATTTGATTATCTCATAAACTTTGTGCCTGCATTCTTTTTTCCACTGCAACTCTGCTCTATTCTGCCCTGGTCCAATATGTCTAAATCATTGATCCATTATTGGCGGTGTGGGTGGTAAACTGTGCCAATCACAACTCTTCAAACAACGTGCACTCCACAATGGTGTGTTGGTACATGCCAACTTGAAAAGAACAAAGTACGTGACAACAAGTAACCTTATCCAGGTCTTAAGAGTTTTGTAGCCAAGCTTACACTTTGAAAAGCTGATATACAACATTTGCAATCTATTTAGAGCTAAGCCATTCATGTAGAAGTCTTTATGACTCAGGACGACGTTTGTATTTAACAAGTGACTCTTGACCCATATTGATTATTTGAGCACTTGTAAACGTTCCCCAACACTGTCAGTCTCCCTGTACTGTATCTATTGAAAATACTAATGGCAACTCCACTGTGATTGGTTACAGCAATATTTACACCTTGACACCTGCAAGCCCTGTTCATATTCATGAACATTAATCTAAAAACTGATAGATAGTGGTAAATCTCCAACCAGATCCACAGTGGCGTAATGTATAGTGTCAAACTTACTCCGGTGCCCGTTGGACTCCCTTTAATAGCCCGGGCTATACTCCTTGGCCAGCTTTGATACTTATTCTTATGACACCGTAGGATCTGCTTGGAGATTAAGATATTGGGGGTGGCTTGGCCTTTGAGTCATCCAGAACATCAAATATTAAAAACAAGCCTGTCAGAGAAAATTACTGAAGACTTCCTAAAGTCTCCAAGGGTGAGCAGTAGCCAAAAAAACTGCATAAAAAAAAACAAAAGAGAAAAGAACAGCCCTAAAGAGTAAAGAGACCTTACATTTTGTCTTAAGAAACTGTAGCAATTAAGACTCGACTGCAAACAAATTCCCTCTGAAGATGACACCATTATTTGATACTGTACTGGTTACCCGATGATTTGGCTGACCTGTAAGCTAGGCATGAGGAATGTCATGGTCTACCACTTACACTAGTCTTGTGTAAATAAACAATCAGTTACACCTTCAGGCTTCAGCCATCGATCTCCAACTAGTGTCCATCCAGGTATGGTATTACCCCTAATTTTGCTACATGGATGATATCAAATATTAAATGGACATCCATATTTAATGGCATCCATTCTCTCTAGTTTCCTGTCAGCTGGAAAATGTATTTCATTATCAACTTTGACCAGTCGCCTTGTAGACATTTGGCTTCAAAACTTGCTACCAAGATGTTTAGCTATCAAGACATTTCACTAGTAGTAGTACCAAGATGTCTAGCTAACAAGCAAGATGTTCTATCTCCAAGAAGTTTAGCTATCAAGACGTTTTGCTGCAAGCTGATGCCTAACCCTAACCTCAACCATAATCCTAGCAACAAAAGTTGCGTGTGCGTGCCCCTTTTCTGTGAGGCATCATAGGGCAGCCTATTTTTAATTTCAGTTATTCCTATGGAAAGTGACGTCATATCACATATTTCCTGGCTGGCAAGGCGACCAAATTTTGCACAATTGCCTTGCTTGATTTTAGCATGATACATTGGGGTCTGTTCTGAACCCTAAGTGTTAACTGTTATTCACACCCAGCATGCAGACCCTCAAGTTAAGCAACAGCGAATTTAGATTGACATTGAATCATTTTGGCAAAGAAATGACTAACATCGCACCAATGGACTTGAAGGCAAAGCAATACATGTATTAATCTCCTATCAACAATGAAGTTCTTAAGAAATTAATAACTCTCACCATTACAAGGGGAGAGTCTGACACTCAGTGTCAAACACACACTAATGGCTGCAGTGATTTCGGAAAGATAAATGTGCTTTATGTGGGGTAACTCAGAGCCCCCTACACCCCTAGAAACAGCCAAAGCCAACATATAAGTCATTTTGTTCCCAATGCTATTCAGTATCCTTACATTCCTGAAAATATTCTCAATATAGAGTTGGTAAGTTTTACCAGCTCCAAACGTCCTGTAAATATGGGATGGCTTCTAGTATTACTTAGTTACCCTGAGGGGAAACACAATATTTGTTGGCAAATATCCGGTACACCGTAATATCAAAAGCAAGCGTTACAATATGATTTTCATTTAAAAATTTCATGTCAAATTTCCACTGATATCAGGGACCACATGCAGTGTATGTCTGTATCTATGACATTGTTGTGTACAGCGAGAATACACGACAACACAGCGTGGGGACCAGTTCTGCAGCCTCACCTTCTGTGCCACCTTGATCCCGCGAACCGTCGCGTCGCGCCACGAGTCCGGCCCGATCGTGGCGGTCGCCATGGGCAGGACACCCCTGGTAGTCACTGCCATCTTGTTCCTGCGTCAAAAACAGAAAATCTCCGCCAGGAAATCCTAGGAGGATGCCAGGAGTGCACTTTTAAAGCCGTGTATTGATAAAATCAAGCCTCCTTGCCCCTAGGCGTCATCTCCATACACACCGTCGTTATGGAAACCAGCGCGCGGACTTCTGGGAAATCACCACCCCCTCTAGTTGCGAGCGTCACCTAGCGAAGTTTTTGTGATTTACAACAACAACCTCTGTCTTGGTGACACGTCGTCAGCAGTACTGCAGTGACCAGTATACTTTTCGATAACGCTGTTTTGTACAAAGACATATCTTTCTATAACATCTATAGTATAAGCGACTGTCGTACAACACATGTAAAAGTTACTAGCACTACGTATCGGAAGCGTTTTACTCTCGAGGGAGCTCTTCTATGGTCCGCCCCCCTCCCCATATAATTTGCCTTGGTGGAACATTTTGATTTTACATTACCGTAAATATGGGAGATACTGCGACCGCTTCTCAGAGCCAAAGCAATCCTTTGGCTCGGAAGTTGAACAAGATTCTAGAAACTCGACTCGACAATGACAAGGTCAGTGACAGTCCGAGTATTTTTGTTGTTGTTGTTGTTGTTGTTGTCCTCATTTAACGTCAGTATTATTTCGCTAGACGTGGCCTCTTGGTATTTTGAATTTCTAAAGGTACTCAGCTATAACATCTATTATCATAATACCGGCACGTTTACGACGATTTCTCTAGCCATACTGATTTGACAAATTGTCAATGCATCAGTTTCTCCAGTTACATGTTGCTGTTATAGCTTACCCTTGCCACTTCTTCTGTGTAACTTTTCTGCCACTCTTGTCCTGCTAAAAGCATAATATCGTAATTGTAACACGCCGTGGAATTACACGGCGAATGGGCGCGTGGTTGAGAGGGGGTACAAAATACCGGCCGGAAGAAACACGGCACAATTAACTGTCGCTATGTACCTTTATACATCCTCCATGTTCCTTCATTTTCTGTTAGTAAATGCATAAAACATCGAAACCTGCATGAGCATACAAAATGTCATGAGAAAACGGACGTATACTGTCAAGAATTTTCATTTAACTTTTGTCTGTCACAACCGCTGTGACGTAACACTTTACTGCTAGCGTAGATATACAAATGGCTGCGTACGTTCAATTTTGCCCATTCAGTCGTAGATCTGGGCTATTATACAACGGTTCTTCACACTTTTACATGAGTTGTAGGTCACCAACAGAAATTCAAGATTGCTGTTGAATCCTGTTCGTCTTGTGCCGTGAGCATGTGTAATTATGATCTACAAATCTGGCAATGAATGTGACGATGTGTTCGTCTCACGACGAGCTGCCTGTCCCGGAAAAGATACTGAAAACTTTTCGCCTTGTTGTCTTCAAATACATTGTAATTGATGCTTTGTAAATGATGTATTGGACACCTAGATGTCTGAAGTGTGCACAGCTCAGAAATAACTATTGTTGCATGTGTAGATCTCTTTAAATTGCATTATTTTTTATCGGCCGGTAATATGCCAATGCATGTTAATAGTAACGTTAGTTCACCTTTATCCGTAGGGTGACCTATATCCTTCGTATATAAAAATAGGGTATTGGCGATCGTTACGTCGATGGAAGCTAGTTTCACATTGTTAATATTTTGAAAATGTTTACAAATAAACTGAGTAACATCAAGGAGCATTCATCAACAGTTGTTGATGAAAGCTCCTTTGTAGAGGGCCTGCATGCCTTTTTTCCGTTAAGCGTTACGAGCCAATTTAATACACCGTTAATTGTTACCGACCCACTCTAATTCAACGTTAAAGGGATATATTGTAAAAAAATGAAGACAGTGTATTCGGCCATTTTTCTACATTATGAGTTGAATCAAGGACCAGTCCTTGGTTGAATCTAGTCCTTATTACACTTCACAGCAGTATTCACAACGTATGGATACGACTTTGTTGTGTTGTGAGGACGTCTTGAAATATGTGCACTTCCCTCCGCTGCTTGAGTTGTCTACCATTTTATCCAACTTTCTGACAAACCAATTAGGCGCGCTCTAGAACGCGTTCGGTGGTTTGCTCGAATCATTACTGAAGTTTGTTGAAAGTCCCCCGCTAAACTCTGAAGATCTGTAACCGTAACGGTTGATTCAGAAATCTAGGACTGACTTACTTCCGGGGAGGCGACAACGCTTTACGCTCCATTCAAGAACCCCCATACATACTAATATGTACTGCTAAGTCCGTACAGTACATCTTAGTTGCAAACTGACAACGTAATTTTTGAATCATTACAGGAAATGCTGGATGCTCTGGAGGCCTTGTCTCAGTTCTTCGGGGAGAATAGTCTCCGCAGTCGTCGAAACTTACGAGGTGATATCGAACACAGGAGCCTGACCATCAATGAGGAGTTTGCAGTTGCTTTTAAAGAAGTCAAAGAGGTATAATTTCAATTTTTTTGTGCAATCTAAGGCATAAATTATCCGTTCATTTCGCTGCTGCTTTGCACAAAAAATTTTTTATAGTATGGTCAAAAAGTCATTTTTTTTGGCCAAAAATTTATGTACACACAGATGTCATTGATACAGTAATTGAATTAAGATAGCCAGGAAATGATATAAAAGAAACTTTTACAAGAATGAAAGCACTAAATGCTGTCAGTTTCTTGCAGACTGAAGAAACAAAGGTTCAAACAAGCTGATGTAATTTTCATCTCTGTTATACCTTATCTAACCCTCATGACCTCAATGAAAGGCAATGACCCTAATTGATGCAGCCGCAGAAGGCCCAAAAAAGAGTCCATACAGTATTTTAGCCTATTTTCGACTTGTAGCAGGAAAATGTAAGGGAAATTTCATATTGGTGAGACAGTTATATGCCATCAACGCGAACAAGAAGTTCAGATTAGGCAAAAAAACAGGGTTTTGGTTTATTTATTTAGCCTGTGCTGACCCCTAATTTGAAGTGGTCAGTCCCTAACTTGAGGTCATGTGATGCCAAGATGGCGGCAAACTTGAGGGCTGCGGGACCTTCCGCTGGTCGTAATTTTTTTAAATCAGACTTTTTGACACTTTGATAGCGGGCTGCTGTGTGGGGTGAGTTCTTATGACCTGAAATGTTCAGGGATGAGATTATGACACCCTGAACTTGCCTATTTTTACATTATCGCCAATACAGATTTCCATTAGTGTTCACTGGCCTGAAAGGCGGCCTGCAGGCCAATTTGAGCTTTCATGAATGAATAGAGGTTAAATGAAACAAAGAAACTGAGTGAAGACATTTTTACCTACATGTACAAATGTGTCTATCAGCAACTAGATGGTATCCATGAAGATGTGCGAGCGATGTCTGAATGCTGCCAGGATATGACCAGCAGACTCAAGGTGGGTATGGCTGCCTTCTTAAACTTTAAAGTCTAGCTAGGCCTACCAGTACTAGTGGCACTTAAGTTTCTCAGCAGAAAAGCATGACATTGTGGTTTTGAGACGTATGCCAAAAACAAAGATATTTACAGATCTTAAAAATACGTATACTGTAGATTTTTAAATGTTTGCTGTGGTTTTATCTTCAAATAAACCTCTCTACTGAAAATATGCATTTCCATATTTTACTGTACTGTACTGAATTGTTTCAACCAAGAACGTAAAAAGCCTCCTTTCCTCATCCTGCAAAAGTAATTCTTTACAAAAATTAAGGTATTTACAGTAAAAATAGAGATATTGTAAGTATAAGTGCATTCTGTCAATTTTCTTACAGTCACTGCTTGATACTTCCTGTTTCAACGTCTCTAAAATGTGATCTTTTTCTTTGTTAGGTGGCAAAGGAACAAACTCACGATCTCATCAACCAAACTACAAAACTACAGGCTGAAAGGTCAGTCACATGAACTCATATCCCATCATTTTGGTCAGCTAGCATTTCAGATACAATGTGTGTGCGTGTGTGTTTTGTGTATGTGTGTATGTGTGTGCATGTGTGTTTTGTGTATGTGTCTATACGCCTGGAACAACTCAAAGAGTTGTGGATGAATCTTGATGGTATTGATATGTTCATGAGTGTTAAGACAGGTTTAAAAAGGCCACCTGGCATCTTTCAATGATACTGCAGCAGCTGAACTGTTTAATCAAATCTAGCCAGGCTAGTTGGGCAGCCCTGGCTGTGCATGCTGATGATCTAGCCAAATAGATGAATGAAAAAAATGAATTTGCCTAATTGATGAAATACTTTGTTTAGGTTGAGGTTTACATCATTATACATTATGCGAATTAGGGCACCATCCACAGATGGACAGTGGCAATAATTGTGTGGCAAACAGGGCTCGAAATACTCCCTGCATATGCAGGTTATTGCAGGTAAAAATGGAGCTGTACAGGTATTTGGTGTCTACCTGTACTGGTGTCTACCTGCACCTAACCTGCACTGGTCCATGTGCTGGGTTTTATACATAACAGTCATATGATGTAGGTGTATGTGGATTCTTGTTAGCTGCATTGACTGTTACCACCTATAGAGTATAGAAGAAAAAATAGCAATGGTTCCTGAACAATTTTAGTGTGATCCATACTTCCTAAATTCAGAGTGGTACAGGTAAAAGTTGTCTGGTGCAGGGAATTTTTAGTGTTATCTGCACCAGTGCAGGTATGCAGAAAAAGTTATTTCGAGCCCTGGCAAAGGTGTAAGGTTTGTTTGTTCTTGTTGATGTTGCAGCCAATTACTACAGATGAAGGCAGAGGTGGCCGACGCTTTCCTGTCCAAGTTCCAGCTGCAGCCGGCTGAGATGAAGGTTCTCCGGGGCAGTCACAACACCACCATGACAGAGGTAGTAACACACACACACACACACACACACGCACAGACACACACACACACACACACACACACACACACACACACACACACACACACACATACACACACACACACACACACACACAGACACACACACACACACACACACACACACACACACACGGGGCAGTCACAACACCACCATGACAGAGGTAGAAACACTCACAGACACAACACCACCATGACAGAGGTAGTAACACACACACACACACACACAGACACACACACACACAGACACACACACACACACGCACACATACACACACGGGGCAGTCACAACACCACCATGACAGAGGTAGAAACACTCACAGACACAACACCACCATGACAGAGGTAGAAACACACACAGATACAACACCACCATGACAGAGGTAGAAACACACACACATACAACACCACCATGACAGAAGTAGAAACACACACAGATACAACACCACCATGACAGAGGTAGAAACACACACACACACACACACAGACACACACACACACGCACACACACACACACACACACACGCACACATGCACACGCACACACACACACACACACACACACGGGGCAGCCACAACATCACCATGACAGAGGTAGAAACACACACAGATACAACACCAACATGACAGAGGAAGAAACACACAGACTGTACATGCCAGATACATGTGGGATCGTGTGGCGCAATCGGTAAGGTGTTTGACCCAGACCCCAGAGGTAACGGGTCCAAAACTGCTGATGTGTCACCGATCTTGTGCCCATGGGAAAGGCACTTTACATGACTTTCCTGACTTCACTCAGGTGAAAATGAGTACCTAGCTTCGGTTAGGGGCCGTCCCTCAGATAGGACGTTAAATGGAGGTCCTGTGTTTGGGGAGAGCCACACCCCACGCACGTTAAAGAACCCCCACACGTGCGATGGTGCGGTGTGCGATGGTGCAAATCCTTTCGTCTACAATTGGTGATTCTCTACAAATCAAGAATAGTGACATATCAGTCACTAATGGAGATCTGTATCAAACCAAACCAAAACACAGAAAGATTGAAAGTATCTTTGCAAACTAGTGAAACGCCAACAGCAAGTTATGAAATTGCTGAAGGTTGGCATTGCAATGTGGACACATTTCAGTTATAGGAAAAAGATGTTGTACAGAAGATGAAAACAATATGTTTGCGGTCTTCTTTCCAATGATCTGACCAATGACCTCAAGTAAAGCGTGCACCCTGCTTTGGCAACAACTTGATACACCTTTTGGATTTTAATAATAAAAAAATATGATAATAGCAGGTCTTTCGGTTGCTATTTGGCTCAATTTTAGGCCAAGACTGTATGTCTACTAATAAGATGAAATGCTCAATTCTCTCGAGTCCCAAACTGACCAATGACACCCAGTAAAAAGTCATTCAGCACCAAGGACAGGTACAGCTTAGATTGAGGGGGCTCTCTCTGATTCTGTTAGCAGTTACTGTAAATGCATTTAAGCTCGCGGGGATTTGATTTGGCGGTAGCGAGAAAAAGGACTTTCGAGGTGGTTTTAAGCTCGCGGTAGCACCATGCACTATACTGTCTTACTGCCATAAAAAAATGTTCGCGGTGGTTTTAAGTTCTTGGTGAAGTGGCCACCCCGAAAACCGCGAAACATTAAACCACTGCGAAAGTTTCTTCAATTAACATAAGTACAGCCTCTTGTAAGTCTCTACATGAGTGTGTCTCTTCCAGGGAAGAATTCTGAAACAAATAATTGTAGTTTTGAAAGTATGGACTTATACCGAAAATCATCTTGATGTGCTGAATGTCTATCATAACTACTACGTCTTTATTTCAGGACTTCTTTCTGGCGCTGACACGTGCCAAGGCCATCCACAACGATGTGAAAGTACTCCTGAGGACCAATCAGCAGACAGCAGGGCTTGAGATAATGGAGTCCATGGCCCTGCACCTGGAGACTGCGTATGAGAGACTGTACAGGTGGACACAAGGTGAGACTCAGAGGAAATGACTTGTGTTTGTGTCAGTTGGAAAAAATAAACTGTACTATTGCTAGGTCAATATGGTAGACACTGTAAAAAAAACAAAAAACAGCTGCAAGTCAGTTTAGAATATTTCCTATACTGTACAGAAAATTAAGAAAACTTACATGTAAGTGTCAAACATATGGTACAGTGGCAAACTCAGAGCTGGCCTCATCATACCTTTTATAAGTTGTGCATAGTGATCCATACGAAAGAGAGTCTTGATACCCATGGCCAATCAGAGGACTGCAAGCATGATTTAATCAGCCCAGTCAATAATCCCACTGACATACATGTATCTTGTCTCTCCCCTGACCAGCGGAGTGCAGACTGCTGACGGGGGACTCCCTGGAGGTATCTCCACTGTTATGTCAGGCCATGACAGCCCTGCAGGACAGACCTGTCCTCTTCAGGTAACCTACATCTTTACTTCTCACTCATCTCATAGCCCTTACAGATGGTGATGTAAAGTCTGGAGGTGCCCCCCTCCCCCTGCTGTGTCAGGCCATGACAGCCCTGCAGGACAGACCTGTCCTCTTCAGGTAACCTTCATCTTTACTTCTCACTCATCTCATAGCCCTTACAGATGGTGATGTCAAGCCTGGAGGTGCCCCCCCCCCCCCCCTGCTGTGTCAGGCAGCCCTGCAGGACAGACCTGTCCTCTTCAGGTAACCTTCATCTTTAAATCTCACTCATCTCATAGCCCTTACAGATGGTGATGTCAAGCCTGGAGGTGCCCCCCTCCCCCTGCTGTGTCAGACAGCCCTGCAGGACAGACCTGTCCTCTTCAGGTAACCTTCATCTTTACTTCTCACTCATCTCATAGCCCTTACAGATGGTGATGTAAAGTCTGGAGGTGCCCCCCTCCCCCTGCTGTGTCAGACAGCCCTGCAGGACAGACCAGTCCTCTTCAGGTAACCTTCATCTTTACTTCTCACTCATCACATAGCCCTTACAGATGGTGATTGGCAACTCAGTGTATGAGGAAGCTTAAGCATCTCTCCATGTGGAAAAAAGACACCTCTATCAAGAAGATGGGGTGTAGCAAAGCCACATTTGCACTAAGCTAAGGAAAAAGTGTCATGCTTCGGTCTCAGATTGTCCAATTTGACTTTGTTGCCTTCTCATACATGTACTGTAGTTATTGTGGGCTTTGTGTTTCAATCATATGTAAATACTGTTGTTCTCAACTGCAGGGGTTGCAGTCCCTCACTTACATGTGTAACTACCCATAGCCTGAGGTTGGTTTTTGAGGAGATCCAAGCATGTTAAGATCTTACCACTATCATCAATAAGAGAAGGCACTGGGGTATGGCTCATTTCAAGGGAATGATTATGAGATGATGATGAGATGTGATTAGGACATACTGTTATGTTGGAAAGCAAACCATTTAGTATGCTGGATCTCAGGCCATAGTCTGTGGAGGAAACCTGACCTGTCCCTCTGTATTTTCAGGTACTCTTTAGATGAATATGGGACTGCCAGGAGGACTGCAGTAGTGCGGGGGTTCATAGATGCTTTAACAAGGGGAGGTAAGTGTTACCTCTTGACTTACTCATGTCCAGTTTGTTCTACATCACAATTTTTGTTCCAACTGTATAGATCTACATGTATTACATGTATTTTGAAAACTTTACTAAATGTAATCTTAAAAATAATTAACTCAGTCATATGACTCCAGAATCATTTAGATAGTTCTTTAAGTAGACAAGCCTAAACACTTAATTGAAGTGGAACTACATTGTACAATGATACTATGTATAAAGTTGATTGTTATTTTCCTCTTTGCTGGTCCTCTTAGTTCACAGTTTGTAGTCTGTACATGTCTGCAAAACTGCAAATTGTATCATACGCAAACCCTTTATTAAAGGCCTCTGTTGTTAGATTTGCCATAAAAGTATTTTCCTATGATATTTGTATTTCTAACAACTATTCAAAATCATTCATAGTTTTATCCCTTTATCGCATTTTAAGTGGTGACCAGGACATTATGTGTTGGGTTTGTTCAGTTCTGCAGACCAAAAGTGATTCATAAACAATCCCATTCATAAACAAGCTTTTAACATGTTTGTAAGACACATTTGTAGCCAATATCATACTGTAGATTCAACTCATTATGCAAAAAAAATGACCAAAACATTGACTTTCTCATTATTCCAATAGAGGCCTTTAAATGATGTACCATACCCATCTACAAGTTTGAGTGAATAAAACCCATCAACCTGATCCAACCCAGTTTATACTTACTGTAAAAGAAACTTAAAGTTTGTTATGTGTTACAGGTGCAAGTGGTACACCACGCCCCATCGAGATGCATTCCCACGATCCTTTGAGGTAAACTTAGTCCAATATAATGTAACAAAACCTTGGAAACAGGTTATGTATCCTTCAAACATCAATTGACAATTAGATACAAGACTTTTCTTTCCTCCTGGCAGCTACATGTACATAACTGTGCTATAACATTTCAGATATGTTGGTGACATGCTGGCTTGGTTACACCAGGCTACTGCATCAGAGAAGGAGTATCTACAGGCAGTGCTTAAGATGGTCCCGGATGATTGTATGTAATAAACACTTAACACAGTAATCATTAATCTCCAAGCAGATCCTACAATGGCATAAGATAGTACCAAACTGGCCAAGGAGTGTAGTCCGCCAAGAAGTGTCCATTTTTCCAGTGACGAAACACACTCCTAAGCCAGCTTCACTCCTCTGCCAGCTTTTGATACTACCTTATGCTACCGTAGGATCTGCTTGGAGATTAAGTAATCATAGTCCTCCAATGTGTACTCCTTATACCAGATCCTACCCATAAAATGTTACAAAAATCAGTCTTACAAAATTTAATATGATTCTGTTTTTAATATCAACACGTAGTGTTATACATATAAGGACCACCTGGCCAATGTTGTCACTTTCTGGTGATCACTGACTATAACAATAGATAAATTTTCTTTTGACACAAGCATCAAGAATCCTGCCTAAATAGTATCTAATGTATAGTGACGACACATAGACAAGAGTTAAACAGTTATAGAGCTGTAGTTATGTATCAGTACAGTAGATGCCAGCGAAATGGTATGTCACCCCGTAAGGGGCGGTATCACCCCGTCGTGTGTAAACATGTGCGAACATGTGTGATCACGTTGACCGATGATGATGATGATGACAGTAGATGCCATGTTTTGTACCTTGTACAATTGTGGTGCAATAAAGTTACATTTTGTATCACAGGTGTGGAGGAGCCAATGACTGAAGTACTTGGGCACATCACTGAGGGAGTCTGTCGGCCCTTCAAGGTAATATCACATTTCACGTGGCGACTCATGTTTTTGTCACAAGTGATATTTCTACCAATTAACCTGTAGTAGGAATGGACCAATTGCAGAACAGTATTATCCCTTCTTTAAGATTGTATGAAAGATACTACATTGTCTGATTATATGGATCTTGATTACTGATAGTAGCCTGGTATCCAACCGTATTATAGCTCCCATGTTCTTGCATAGAGGACAGAAGAGACTCGGGAGCTATAATACAGCTGGATACCAGGCTATACTGATAGTATATGTGGCTGTGTTATCATTGATGAAGTGACAATTTCACACATCATGTAATAACAACAATGTGTTTTCCATGTGCAGGTCCGAGTGGAACACGTTCTAGTCGCTGAGCCCGGCCCGGTCATACTTTACAAACTGGCCAATTTACTCAACTTCTACCACCACACAATAGGGTATGCTTTTCTGACTTTAACCATAAATAATCATGTTTGCTCTCATACAGGAGGAAAATAGCTCACCCAGTGAGTCTGCAAGCTCTAAAGGACAAAGGGATGTACACTTTACAGATGAATGATAATCTGTGGCAATTTTGAAATTTTATGACTTTTTGATTGTTTGCTAAGACCAGATTTTTGGAGTGTGGCCACTGTAGCTTGTGTGGAAATTCCAATCTGGTATCCTTGTACAGTGTACATATACAATGTAGTTTTGAAGGTAAAGGTCTTTAAATACAAAATTTTCTTACCTTAGGCCACACCAATTTAATTTCTTGGTTCACGGATTCGCTCGCTCCTATTTTTTGGAAAAAAAAATAAAAATAAAAATTACCACTCAGCAAATTTTCACCATTAATGAAGCCATTCACCAACTTTCTGGTGTAGCAAATTGGCCTTTACATTATAAGCTCCTTAAAGTGTGGGTACAGGTGCTGTTACTGTACAATAATAGTGTTTTTGTACTTTTTTCAAGCTGAAAATTTTTTTTTCTTTATGTTTTGGATTAGTTGTTAGTACCTTTACCCCAACCATTTTACAATTTTTATTTTTATTTCGCCCTCTCGCTCCATATTTTTATGAAAAAATCCGTGAACCAAGAAATTAAATTGGTGTGGCCTTATAATGATTCAACAGTCTTCACTTTTGTGGATTTTGAGTCAGAAAGCACATTTACATTCAAAATTGATAACCTGATAAGGCCAGCTATTCCCTCACATTTGTTTTTTTGTTTGTTCAGTTCTATCCTACAGGGGTCGGCGAGTCTTCTGGCCACAACTGACGACATGCATCAACTCAGCAAGAAACTCTTCATGAACAGTCTGAACTGCCACGCTAGTAAACTGATGGAGAAGGTAACTGTTCAATTTCCAGTATCTTTCTTCCTTTAGTGGACACGAGCCTAAGCCCAACGAGCCTTCGATTGCATCACGTGATCTCCACGCGATTCCAAGTCCTCCTACAGCAACAGTTTCTTTCTCCGGACAGCCAAATTATGGAACTCTCTCAACGACAATTTCCCGCCTGTCTACAACTAATCAGCCTTCAAAACAAATGTCCACCGCTATCTCCGTGCGCAGTTATTTCCAACTTCTTAGCTATAGTTCATTGCCTTGAAGTGCTCTCATTAAAAAAAAACTGGTCAATTTTACTCTGATCTTCACAGGAACACTTCAGGACCAATCTTCCTACTGTACTTACATGTAGCACACATGAGATGTTATGCTGTTTGTCCATGATAATTTATAAATGATATCATGTGGGAACCCCAAAACTGATGCAAACATGCAGGAAAAAAGTTTGACAGAAGAGAAGTTGCTTAAATCGTGAAATCTAAGTTGTCAGGAAGGTTGGATAATGGTAACAATTTACTGTATGATTAAAAACATTTTTTTGGTAAGCAGAGGAAAATTTATGAAAGGGGGATGTCAACCATATATTAATCAAATCAGCATTGATATATCATAACTTCAGAATCATGTTAATAAAGAAAGTTCCCACATATTTTTTATAACTAGAACAGCTTGAAGGAATGTTGTCAGTAACTTTAACTTTTCATGGTGTTTGAGTATGGCGAAAATGAATTACATCATAATTGTACATTTGTATCTAATAAGGCACAGTAATACACTTAGAGATGTGCTGTACTACACATGTTTTTTATCCAAACAATGTAGGTGGAGCTCCCCCCTGCAGATCTGGGCCCAACTGCAGCCCTAACCCAGACCATGGCACTTCTGCGGGAGATCTTGTCGTCCTATGACTCTTCTGTGGTCCCCCTGGACGCTCGGAGGACTGATTTTACTGAGGTTTGTTATGCTTCAAATTTTCGTATTTCTTGTTTGAAGTAAGTTCTCATGCTGTTACAATAACCATGTGACTCAGAGTCAATCAAAACCCTCCCTATGTTTCAGACAAGTATTTAAATGAGATTCTTTTCTGTATCAATAGGTACTCAGTGCTGTCTTGACTCTGACCTTTTCCAAAAAAAACATATCCAGTTGCTTTGAGTAACTGCTACTTAGCATATCTAGTACTGTAAATGTATTTAAGTCCGCTGGGATTTAATTTCGTGATGGGGGGGGGGGGGGAAAAAGACTGTTCGTGGTGGTTTAAAGTTTGCGGTGGCACCATTCACTGTAGTCTTTTACTGCCATGGAAAAATGTTGGTGGTGATTTTAAGTTCGCGGTGAAGTGGCCACCGTGAAAATTGCAAACATAAAACCACCACAAACATTTCTGCATTTACAGTGTTATGTGGATGTCTAACCTTCGTCACCATGACTACAACTGTTCCAGTGACAGGGTTGTAGCCAGTGCCCGTTCTTCTGTCCTTTGACGTAATTTTTCAGCTGGGGACAGAAAAAAATTTTGCCCGTTACATGTGTTTGTATGTCCTATGTGACGGACAAAATTCAATATGTAAAGATATAAGAAAAACAGATGCCATATTGAACAGCTTAATCTACCAACAAAATTTACACCTCAAAATGCAGGAAATTGCGTTTCAGAGGATTTAGATTTCACAATTTTCTGGGAAAGCATGCCTCCAGACCCTCCTTGGAACCTTAGGCGCTCCATAGGATTTTAATTCAAAGTCGAGTGGACAGAAAATGATTTCAGGCTGGCTACAACCCTATCCAGTGGTTTGGATTGTCGTGACCCTGTGTGCTTGCTCAGGTCCTGTCCTGTGTGGTGGACCCACTCCTACAGATGTGTGCCATGTCAGCCAGCCAGCTCAACCCAGCAGACATGGCCACCTACATGGTCAACTGTCTCTACATGATGAAGACCACACTCTCTCTCTTCGAGTTCACAGACCAGCGTCTGGAGATGTTGTCTGCTCAGGTCGGTTGTTTAAAATTTTTTGGTTGTTCTTGGCATCCATCTGTCTCGGAAGACAATAGTAGGCAGTCTCTTATACTAGCACACTAAGTCTCACAGGGACAGAATTGCATGCCACATGTAAGATGGCCCCAGCAGATGCAGGTTTGTTACTTGGAGTTTCCGTCTCCTAGGAGGACTTCCGACCAAGGATGCAAGGGGTTCCTCCTACCCATGACTCTTGTGTCATGGCGGGCCCCTAAGGCCTGTCACTGCCACAAAGGCCTGTCACTGCGACTAGCTGCAGCTAGGTACTCATTTACACCTGAGTTAGGTGAGGAAAGTCATGTAAAGTGCCTTTCTGAAGGACACAAGATCGGTGACACTGCAGGATTAGAACTTTGGACCTCTTGGGCCGGAGCCCAACGCGCTGCTGATTGCACCACACGATCTCACAAAATAGGTGTTTAAAATAGGTGTACAAAAACTGCTTGCATGGGATCAGGACATATGCTATTTCAAGGCTCAAAATACCACATCTTGCATATTATGAAAGTTTGTGCATGTAAAATTAGTGTGGTTCAAGTCCTCTCAGACCAAACTTGCACCAGTGTTATCCATTGTTACCTGACATTAGGAAAAGCTTAGTATGCACAAAGCCTGTCAGATAAATGTATTGATTTGGTCATTTTCTTCTATCTGTTTTGCAGGTTGATGCCCACTTAGACACCCTTGTAAATGAGCAGGCATCCTTCACGTTGAGCCATGTTGGACTGGCACACATGTACAGTGTAGTACAGCAACACCAGCCACGGGAGGTAGGTCAGCAAACATGCAGCACAAGTTAACATCATAACCCTGCTCTGGTCCAGACCTTGAGTTGGCACTGAATGGTAGCCACTCCAAACTCTTGTGGCTGTGTATTAATATTGAGGCCACCTGAGTTAGTGCAGAATGGTGGCCACTGTTTGCACAAACCATTGTGGCTCAGTGTATTGAGGTCACCTGACTTAGCACGGAATGGTAGTTGCTCCAAACCTAGGGTCTAAGTTCACATTTCTTGTAATCTGCTGCAACATGGTATAAAATACTAGTAGTACTAGCTGAAAAGGGTTACAAGGAAGTGGCATGTTTTTGGTAAACATTGAGTTAGGGCTGAAGAGTTGCTTCTGCGTGTATGTACATGCATTCTTCCTTTGAATGTAAATTGCCATTTTGACAATCTGTAGTGTACTTTAAGTTGCAATATGGCGCACTGGATGATTACTTTGTAAAAGACCTTTGAACAAGAATTGGCTGGATTCATCATTGGCCTCCGTCCGTCTAAAGAGACGATGGGTTTTGGTAATGGTCGACATCTTCTTTGGTGGCTGAACAAGCCGATTCTGGAGTGACAGTCTCTGCCGCATCCTGTACATATGAAGGTGGATTATAGCTATAGTTAACACAAGGGTTTTCTCTTTGTGACAATAATAGTCATTTTGCCCCAAGAATCTTTTCAATGCATTTTACCCGACATGAAATGCCCAATTTTGTGCTTTATTTTTTATGTGAAAATAGTGTTTTTGCCCTCTAACTTATGGAAACTAGAGAAGTTGAAGGAACAAAACTCAGTTGGTCTGGTAGCTGAAGAGATGTCCTTTCACCCCATACAGTTATTTTACTACAGAATAATTCCCTGGAAGTGACTTTCACTAGACCTGAGGGTGTGCTAGCCTGAGTCCAGTCTTGTTGTGCTTCGATTTGCTCTGCGAAGAAGTGGACCTTTTGGGAGCAACTAAAATCGTACTGCCAACTTGAAAGATATTGCCCAAAATCACCAAGAAATTAATTCTTACCTCTCATTATTTTGGTTATGGCAAGATTTTTCCCTTTCAAGGTTAACAGCTTCTGTGTTTTTCTCAATTGTGTAAGTGCAGGGCCCCTTGTCAGCTGTGCATGGGCTGGATAGAAACTCCATTAAGACTGCTATGGTAAGTACATTTATTTGGAAAGATTTGTAGACATATTGAACATTGTGTATTACTGTTATGCAAAGTTTTCCTTCTTGTATTCTTTTATTTAGAACCTTGTCTTGTACATTTCTAGTTTCTGTTATACTAAGAATATTGTGGCCTTGGAAAATGCATTCAATACAAATTTCCTCAGTTCATCACTCGGGTGAAAATGAGTACCTACAATGGATAGGGACATCCCTTAGATCATGTAAAGGACCCACCACACTTATGAAAAAGAGTAGGGATTCTTCCCAGTGTGAGTGGATTTTCAGTACAGGCCTGGTGTAATATACCAATAGGGCCTTGGAAAAAAATTGTTAGGGTCGGTAGGTAGGGATTATCTTTTTTTTTCTTGTAATTTTTTTAGGCTGGCCAAAACTCTATTGATACAATATTACAATGCCGTTGAACAAAACAAAACTGAAATGCTTGTCTTTCAATGTCAAACTTTAATTTTGTGCATGATAGATACATTTATCCTTCATTAGACAGGACAAGCGCTAGCACTGTTTTTACTTCAATAGGAAGCAGGTTGGATAAAAATTGTAACCCCAAAAAAGTCTAGGGTCAGTAGGTTTTTCTAGGGTAGGTTGGGAAACAGGAAATAAATCATTTTTTTCCTAGGCCAAGGCAGTTTACCCTGGCAGGTGTATGTATATGTCAACAAACAAGTCTGCCACCTCTGATTGCCTGTAATATTGTGGTTTGTCCACAGAAACACTTTGATGCCTTCCTGGCCTCACCTGATGATCTGGTCCTCCCACAATGCAAGTTCTTGTTAAGTGCAACACTGAGGTAAGAACTACATTCTACATGTACACACTTTACAGTACCATTTGTTGAGAACATACAAAAAATGTAGAGTTTGACATTGTTTGGGAAATTTAGGGAGGGAATTCAGTACGGCCCTAAAGTAAAATAAATGCAAGAGCTTACTACATGTAATAGTATTTCATTTGACTAAGTTTAAGATGACAGTTCTGAGATCCTTACAAATAAACTTTGCTCATCATTACATTCATCTTTTCTTGCTATAGTAATAAGCCATTTCACTATTCTTTAACGTCTTTGTGCAAATGTTCAGTCATGCACATACATGCATTGTGGTCTATGGTCCAAGTCTAAGGCTCCTGTCTTGTAGACAAAGGATAGTTGGGACTTAAATTTTGACAACCAAAACCAGGGATCGAAATACTTTTTTTGTGCTACATGCAAAATTGCAAGTTGGCAAAAATTTTACGTGCAATTTGAAAAATTTACATGAAAATACAACTAGGCAGCGATGGCGACGAATATTGCTAGCTTGAATCGGTGAATTTTGATTACATCTAGTAAAGCTACCAGAGAAAGTTACTGGCAAAAACAAGAAAGGATAAAGACACAAGTCCATTTGTTTTTTTGTCTAAGAGTAGTGGGTCTAATTCCTCAGTATTTTTCCAATAGGCCAGGTATTTTCAACATGCAAGATTGCAAGTTCAGAATAATTTTACATGCAAATCTTAAAAATTATATGCAAATTGCAACTTAAGTATGTGTATTTCGAACCCTGAAAACTATTGTCAGGACTTGCAAAATGCCTCCATTCTCCTTTTTGTTCTGAACCAAAAAGATTGCTGTTTTTGTCGTCACTACTGAGTGTACGTTTCTCACATTGCATGTAAAATATATGGCAACATACAAATTATTTCCCATGTAAGTGAAAAAAAAGTTTTTCTAGCACAGATATATGCCATGGTTTCAGGTCTGGATTTTAAAAGTCTAGAACCTTAATGTCTGCACTTGAACCTGAACTTAGGTAGGCAACACTATTCCCATCAAGGCTGCACACACAAACGCACTTAGAACGAATAGTTTAACATATCATTAACTCACTTTTGATTGGTTGTTGACAGGGATGTTGTGGATAAGAGAAGCATGGACGTGATTCGCCAGGTGTATGAACAACTGTACGAGGCAGTGACAGATTCAGCCAACAAGTATGAGGACCCAAACGACATCATGCAGCGGACACCACAGCAAATCAGACAGCTCTTGTCCTAGTTCTTTTAATAGTAATTAGCTATCTTAATAGTTATGTTTAAATTTCATTCCATACACCTTGATAGACTGTGTCCAAGTAGACACTATCTGTTCATATCTGCTATGAGAATATATGTACATATCAAAATCAGTAATCTGACAAAGTTTTGCACATATTGCAATTGCAGGTACCATCTTCTGTAGTAACTGCTGGCTCAATGTTTTGCTTGTGGTTTGCAAGCAAAAACAAGGAAGTGAAAAGATTAAGACAGCGGTTAATATTACAAGCTATTTCCAATGTGGGTTGCGGGATTAAAACTATATTTATTTTTGGTTACGTACTCTAAGATGTCAGCCAATGGATAACGATCAGTTTGAAATTTTCTTGACACTTATAGTGGTGGTGTAAAGAACGAGAAATGTATCATCCATTTCTGTGATGGATTCATGTACATGTATGGGACTTCATACAGGGTTGACTCTCGCTGCAATGCCTTACAATAGCAACCCTGCCTTTCCAGCCTCAGAAAAAATGGTATTAGGGGCACGGCCACTAATTAACTGTTTTAGCCAATCAAAGAAATGCCTTCATGTTGTCCAAAGGTGACACATAAGGCCCCTCATTAATAATCAAGAGCAAGATGACAGTCCCGGCATAACATTTCAGTTTTTTTAGCATCCAGACTTGTTTATCTGGTACCAAATTTAAGATTTGTTGGTTCTGTGGGTAAAGGGCAACCACCGAATACCGGCCAAGCATACAAAGAAAAAATTATCATCAATCAAAAATTTGTTCAAAATGTGCAATCTGACGCCCCTTATACCATTTTTCTGAGGCTGGAAATTAATTAAATGCAGGGTTGATATCAAGAGGCATAGCCCGGCGCAACAACCCGTGTGGGAGGGTGTGTTGCACTTATTATGCAAAAATAATTCATGGCCTTCATGACCCAAATAATTTATAATGTATGACATTGTGTGAAATAAAAGTTGTCAATTTTCCTATTCATAAATAAACAAGTAAAGGAGGTTATGTCTTTTTGTGTGTGCTTGTGCATGAACTCTGACAGTGTCTCATGTATCCAATGCAGGGTGACTCTAAGATACGCATCAAGCTTTCAATTCATTAATGGCTTTTCTTCTCTACATGAACCGAGACACACTGAAGGTGTATGGGCCTAGTATTCATCCACGGAGAAAGACCAAATTTAATCATTATACTACTTAGCACTAAGAATCTGTAATTTACATCTGATGGGTATTCAATATTACACAAACAAATTAATACCAACTGTTACACTCAGCAAGACTACAAAATTTGGCATTACAAAAAGTTAAGGTTCACACACAAATTCACAGCCAGAGAGACACCAGACTCTAGTTCACATGTGACATTTTATTGTTGAACTTCAGGTCTTTGAGTGAATTATTTACTTGGCGTTCAGTCAACAGAATGTCTGGACATTAGGCTTGTCTTCATGTAGATGTCACACAGAAGGGCAGCCATTTATTCCTGAAACAAAAAAAACGCAACAGTAAGTTGTATTCAATCAGCGTGTCTTTGGCATAAGAAAAAGACATGTATATTTTTTTTTAAATACAATCCTGGAAAAAATATTTATTTAGATTTCAGCCAAAGTCATATACAATTTACAATATGACAATTCAAAACTAAAATGCATCTGGACATTTGTATTTTCAGTCATATTTTGATCGTACTATCATTTGGTATGTCAATATAAAGGCTGAAGAAGTTCAGTGGTTCTGGTCATATCACATTTTCTACTTAAAACAAAAATGAGCAGAAAATGTTGGAAGCGATTCATCATTTTCATCATCCCTTGCTAGCAGTGGACAAAACAAAAGTTTTGCTAAGGTTGGTTGGGTGCACAGCATTGCTCCAAGTACATACTTGCACACTTGCAAATACAACTACATTCTGCTTGTCTCAACTTAATTTCAAACCCAGTGAGGCAACCAAAAACGTTGATAGTGCAACAATGTGGCTAAGGTTGCAACCTGGGTGAAAAAAGATTTGGAGCACTGCACAGCATTTTCCCAGGCACGAACAAAAAGTTTCCTACCTCTGGAACCTCGTACTCTCCCTCATTGATCTTGTCGATGACATCGTGAGGAGGCATCCCGTCCACCGTACAGCCGACCGACTGCGCCGTGCCCAGGATTTCCTTCACGGTTCCCTCCAGTTTGCGGGCGATGGAGCGGGGCCTCATCTGACGAGCGATCTCCACGATGTCGTCAAAACTGACGTTACCGTTGTGCAGGACTGAGGGGAGAGATGAGGCAATCAAGGATGGCAGGCGTCACCTATGTAACTTTGTACGCCTTCAGTCTCAATGACAGAAATAGTAGCACTGATAATGTAAAATGTGTGTTGTATACAGAAACAAAGACACACAATATATATGCAATCACGAGCAAAACAATGGTCCATTTCGTTACAAAGGATTCTGTTGGTAGAGTGTCCGACATCCAGAGGCGTTTTAAAATTCTCCGAGTGAACGACCCAAACTGCCTCTGTTTTAGACCAAGTTTGACCATAGCAGCTTGGTAAAAATGACTATCAAGTTCACCTCTCCTCTACTTCACTCTTGTTCTTTTCTTGGACCTGTAAGCCCCAAAACATGTGAATGCCCACCAATAAATTTATAAAATCTGTTCATATTCGAATCGGTCCAACATTTCAATCCACCGATTTTTTTCAGGTTCAGTTTTCCTGGACCGGTCCAAAAAGAAAAAACAGTTTTGTACCGGTGTGACAGCGATCTCGCCCCCCCGTGATCTCGCCCCCCCGGGGGCGAAATCACTAGCGATCTCGCCCCCCCGGGCGAAATCGCTAGCGATCTCGCCCTCCCCGGCTAGTGATCTCGCCCCCCTACCTCGCCCCTCTTTAGCGATTTCGCCCCCCCCCAAAAAAACGGGTTTACATGACATTTTAGAAGTTGATTGGTATAAATCACAAAATGCAGTTTCATAATGATATAAGCACACGAGTTTCATACATAAATCCATTCATAGTATCAATATTAACGTAATTACATGGTAATAAGATAGTTGAACTTGTTTCAGACAAGGAGGGTTGGGTCCCTTGTATTCCCATTATTGCATATACCTGAGTCTTGACATAAGATGTATTTCATTGTATTCACCTGTCCTCAAACAACCTATATATCTCCAATATGAAGTCTCTACCATGAAGTGACCACAAAAGAACTATGTAATGTCTTCATTAATTATGCAAATATAAGGTATTAATTAGAATAACGTACATTTTGGTATATGCACCTGGCCAAGGGATATCTTCACCTCCAACATGACTGTTTTTTCTAGTATTTAGGAACTGATGCATTTACCCGTGTTTCTTAAGACTGGTACTTTACCAGTGTTTGTGTAGCATTTAGCAACAGCTATATCAACTTGCGCGTAGATAGTGTTTATAATGAGAAACTATTATTCACGTGTGTTTTTGTTAGTGCTTTGGAAATGTTTCCAGCACAAGAAAGAAAACACTGTGACAAATTGAAAACATATAGCTGACGTATTCCGTACCATAGACGGTGTTGATTTATACGTTCGCAGTAGCACTGTTTTTATGCCACCTCAGCTGCAAAAATTGTCTTTTTCATTTCAATGTCATGTTTGCACCGAACAATATAGTATCGACTTTCGAGGTATGACAGGCATCTTACGGTACGGTAATAAGGTGCCATAAGGTACCAGGTAACACACCATACACGTTACTCCCCAGGTGCAGTATAGTACCAGGTAGCGCACCTGTAATATGTAGTAACCAGCTGCTCTTGGGGGGGGGGGCGAAAACGCTAAAGGGGGGCGAAAACGCTAGTGATCTCGCCCCCCGGGGAGGCGAGATCGCCGGGGGGGCGAGATCGCTGTCACACCGGCACCCATTCCTAGTAGCCAGTATTGTATCTTATGAGAGCCCAGGCATCACATAAGTGCTTGTATATCTATACACAAGTGTTAACCCTTAAACTGCCAAACCCGGATATATCCGACACACATATACATGTCCTGTGTGCCGTGCCCGGATATATCCGGGATAGCGTATTCCACCAAAGTAACAACTTTGCGCGCGTAGGAAACTTCGGTAGAGGGCGCTGCACGTGTTTCGGAGGCTTGCACATCGCAGCAGTAAAAATTACTAAAATAACACGTCGAAAATATATTTGGTGGATTGTCTCCTGTATACATCGCTGCATAAGACCTTGGAGAGTAACTAGGACTGAAAACCCGGATCACTTTACGTCTCCAAAGCTGTTTTTGGCTCTCCATGACCGGCGACGTGTATGTGAGCTGCCCCCCTCCTCCATCAAGTGACGCGGCAGCACTCAGCACTCTCAACAGGAACCCGGGCCGGGCGAAAGGACTGGACTCCACAATGAAGGCCTGAATCCATTCCTGAATTATCCAACTACGGTTTGTGTGCTATATGTCGAGCCGAGGATGTTCTAAGTAGGTGACTTTTTATTGTCTTCTGTTTCGTCTTACATACACTGTCACTATGGAGGCGCTCCTAATCAAATTAGAAGAAATGAAGATTGAGAACTCTACTAACTTCTCCAAGTTAAACGACAAAATGGACTCTATGAAAGCTGACATTGAACGGATGGGTGACACTCTGAATTCGCACGACGAGAACTTTGTAGAGCACAGTCGCCTCATTGCGGAGCTTCAAGCTAGAATTGCTACACTAGAAGCGCGACAGCTGCACGCTGATCAGTATTCGCGCAAAAACTGCCTACGCATCTGGGGACTCCCGGGTAACTGTGAGAATAAAGATCTCCCGGAGAGTTTCTTGAAGTTCGCTTCGTCAACTCTGAAAGTCAATGTTGCGGTTGCCGACATCGACAACATTCACTATCTAGGGAAAGGCACTGGCCGACATGTCATAATCAAGTTTGCTACCTTTCTGGCCAAAAGGAAAGTGTATGAGGCAAGGCGTGTGTTGAAAGGTGTCAAAAATGAAGCTGGCCAATTCATCTCAATTAGGCCAGATCTGTCTCCGGCTAGCAGAGCTTTATTAGCACAAGCCAGGCAGATGGTGTCTGATGGCAAAGACGGTAAGCCCTTTTCCTCTGTGTGGGTGACAATAGATGGGAAAATATGCGCAACTCAGGGTGATAAACGGCTACACCTGACCGGGCCGCGGGACCTTGATTACGGCGATGCAGACACCGCAGCTGAGGAGAATTCCACACAGCGCAGGAAGACCGCCGCGAAGCGCCTGGCATCTGCGTCACCTGTCGACCGACCGGATACGAAGCGCGTTAATCCGTTTGAACTGTTGGCTGTTGAGGAAACGTTGCCTAAAACTTGCATTGAGAACTAGAACTGCAGCTTTAGTTATGTTCAGACTGTTTTCCCTCTTTTCATTTGTCGTCAACAATTACAACGCTTGACTCTTGTAGTAGGTCTTTATTGACTTTCATAGGTCTTTATTGTACGTGACAAACTTGTATTCACGTCTTTATAATTCTATACAACTTATTATGATAAATAAAGCCCCAACATTGAATTTTCTTAGACTTGATTGATGTATTACTTGGTTATTTTTGTGTTTGAAAGATGTATGCTCCTTACAAGAATTTGTGTGGAACTTTGAATTTGAACTGCCTATAGGTTCACGTTCCTCACAATTTTCGTTGTTTTTACTTGTTTGTTTGATCTTCGTTTATCTATTAATTTTTCAATGGTTTATTTTTGTATTTGAAAGGGGTATAGTGACCCTCAACAAGAATTTTGTGTTGAGCTTTGAACTTGTGCCAGATATAGGTTCTTGATTCGCATAATTTTGTTTTCGTTTATTTAAACATCCTTCATTATTAAGTTTGCAACGGTTTATCGGCTTAAATGAAGTATAGTGAGTAATAAAACGGTTGGATTATCGGAATGACTGGCTCTGACTACGAAATGTCCCGTGACTCCTGTTGTGTATCTTTTGCTTTCATTCATGGCACGTTGTATCTCGTCTTTTTGTGTCCTAAGTTTGATGTAATCATATTGATATTTGTTCTGTCATTATCAATTATGAGAACCCCTTGTTATTTGATTATTTATGTAAACTGTAATCCATTTGTTTTCCGCTTCGCTTTCTGCGGTCGCCTTCCCTTAGTTCATATCTTTAATAGTCTCTTTATCTTCTTTTGGTTTCGATGGCGGTTCAGAAAGTAAGCATTTGTAGTTATAATGTTAACGGCTTAGGCGACCGTAGAAAGCGACATGAAATATTCGCTTGGTTAAAGGATAAACCTTATCAAATCTTTTGTTTACAAGAGACTCATTCAACGGTTAAACAAGAAGAATTTTGGCAGTCGGATTGGGGGGGCCCAGCTTTATTTAATCATGGCCTTAGTAATAGTAGAGGAGTTTTAATTCTATTTAAGAATAATATTTCATACACCATCCACCAGACTCTGAGTGATGACTCAGGGCGGTGGATGGTTTTAGACATAACTCTTGATTCAACTCGTTTTTGTCTGGCCAACATCTACGCCCCTAATACTGACGACCCCGATTTCTTCTTTAACCTTGAAACGACCATACATAACCATATTGCGTCTGATCTACATACCATTATTGTTGGAGATTTTAACACCACTTTGAATTCCGAACTTGACAGAGCTGGGCATCGGTCCTCTGTTTATCACCCGAATAGTCGTAATGCAATTAATTCTATATGCGCCAATTTAGATTTATTGGACATTTTCAGATATAATTACCCTTCAACGGTACGCTATACTTGGAGGCGCAGGCGCCAAGCCAGTAGAATAGATTACTTCTTAATTTCTTTTTCCTTAACTTCTTTTGTTGACAAAGTCGTTATAGAAGACAGCCTGAGATCTGACCACTCCCTCATCGGTTTATCTGTAATTACTTCCAAAATACCTCGGGGTCGGGGTTTTTGGAGAATGAATCAAGATTTCTTGAGTGATAAGACTTTCATAAAGGAAACCTCTGAATTCATCACCGAGTTTTTTCAGTTTAATGTGAATTCAGCTAATCCCCACGTTGTGTGGGAATCTTTTAAATGTTCTGTTCGTGGTCATATTATAAAATTTACTTCGTGGAAAAGAAAACAAACTAAGGACAGTGAACTAGCTCTTTCTTGTGAAATAGTCAACCTACAAAAAGACTTAGATACTTGTTTTAATATAGATACCTTTCATAGTTTAAATGATAAAAAACAGCAGCTAGAACTACTTTACCAGGCCAAAGCAAATAATATGATCCGGGGGAAGCGAGCCAAGTGGATGGAACAGGGGGAAAAATGCACAAAACTTTTTATGAACATGATCAGTAGAGGCAATTCTAGGAAAAACATGACTAAATTTGTTACGACAGAGGGATTAATTAAAACGGACCCACAGGAAATCCTAGTGGAACAAGTAAATTTCTTTTCGGCACTTTATTCTTTTAAAGAACCACCTATTTCCTTAGAATGTGATGCTTTTGAATCTTTCTTTCCTAATCCACCCCATGTATCTTTGTCTTTGGAACAACGTAAAAGTTGTGATGGTTTAATTACGGAAAGGGAACTGAGGGATTCAATAGAGTCATTTTCTTCGGGAAGAGCACCCGGATTAGACGGCCTACCTGTGGAATTTTACAAAGTCTTCTTTAATCTTGTAAAAAAACCGTTGTTGGATTCGTTTAATTACTCTTATCGGGTAGGTCATTTATCAAATACACAAAAAAACGGACTCATCTCTCTACTTCTTAAGCAAGACTCCACGGGGCAGGATAAAGACCCTTCTCAAATTAAAAACTGGCGCCCCTTGACATTGTTAAATTGTGATTCACGAATATTGTCCAAATGCATAGCCCTGCGTATGAAACAAATTATTCCACATTTAATATCTTCTGATCAGACGGGTTTCCTACAAGGGAGATGCATCAGTGACAGTATACGTCGAATATTAGAAATTATAGAATATTATGATCGTAATAGCTTACCTGGATTAATTTTCGTAGCAGACTTTGAAAAAGCATTTGATACCATTAGACTTGATTTTATTTTTAAAACCCTTGAATACTTTGGTTTTGGTGCGGGAGTTATCAACTGGATTAGAATTTTATATAAAGACATTTGTAGTATGGTTATAAATTATGGACATATTTCTCATTCTTTCCCCTTGTCCCGTGGAGTCCGCCAGGGTTGCCCTCTTTCTCCATATCTGTTTATTTTAGGAGTGGAAATTTTAGCTATTAAAATTAGAAATAATGTAGAAATTAAAGGACTAACGACTTATGGTGTAGTATCAAAAATTTCTCAGTATGCCGACGATTGTAATTTCCCCCTAGCCCCGAAGCTTGGCTCTCTCTACGCTTTAGTGACCGACTTGGAAAATTTTTCTTCGTTATCAGGTTTAACTCCGAATTTTGACAAGTGTATAATAAAACGTATTGGCTCTCTATGTGGTACAAATTTTTGCCTTCCCTGCCCCTTACCCGTTCAGTGGACTGATGGCCCCATAGATCTCCTGGGTATTCACATTCCAGTACTTTTATCCGACATTATTCGGATTAATTTTGATCGAAAATTAATGAAAATTGACAAATTATTATATCCTTGGAAAACAAAGATATTAACACTTATGGGTAAGATTACCTTGATTAATACTCTTATTGTAACACAATTCATTTTCTTACTCAGCTCTCTTTCGACCCCTCCACCGGACTTTTTTGACAAATATGAAAAGAAAATATTTGAATTTCTTTGGGGAGGTGGTCCTGAACGTATTAAAAGAAAAACTATTTATAGTGCATATGAACAAGGGGGTCTTAAACTGCGAAATCTGCGTGCCGTGGACCTAACATTAAAAGCCTCATGGGTACCCAAACTTCAACTTAACAAGGAATGGTTTTGTTCCAAATTTTTATTTATGTCCTGTCCGTTGTTTCGAACAAGTTTGTTTCCTTTTGCACAACTTACTTCATGTGACTTTGACAATCTTTTGGGTAAACCAGCACCCATTAGCTCCTTCTTCAAACAAGTTATACAGGCTTGGCTTCGTTTCCAGTTACGACCGCCTGAGGGGGTGGAGGAAATCAAGCAGCAAATTCTTTGTCTCAATTCTAAAATACGTATTGCCGGGAAACCCTTTTTCTCTTCATCTTTTGACACAGCGGGGGTAAGATTTTTGAATGATATTTTAGATTCTGAAAACAAATTGCTTTCTTATACAAACTTCTCGCTAAAATTTGGTAATACCTGTCCGGAATTTCAATATATTCAATTAACTTCAGCGATTCCAGTTTATTGGAAATCGTCTTTAAAACATCCATCTCCAGAGTTACGTGTTTGTATGCCCATTTGTAGGGACAGAACTTGGTGTCAGAAGAAGAAGATTAACAAATATTTGTATATCTTTTTTATGAAAGAAACCAATTTGTGTGAACCCTCATATAAAATACAACTTTCCTGGGAAGAATATTTTGATATACCCATACCTTGGAAACAAGTGTACTGCCTACCCTACAAGCTCTCTATAGATACCCACACCAGAATGTTTCAGTATAAATTGCTTTTTAAATTTTTAACTGTTAATAAAACATTGTTCACTTGGAAATTAATAAACTCTCCTAGGTGTAGCCTTTGCAATGAAGAAGAAGAGACGGTCATTCACCTGTTTTGGGACTGTAGAGTTGTTGCTAATTTCTGGTCCAAGGTGGATGAGTGGTTCTTCAATCTTACAAATATTCATTTGCATATTAATGTTTTCAATGTCATCTTTGGTGATTTAAGTGACCGTTGCCCAGCTCTGTCAAATCTTATTATCCTCTTAGCTAAGATTTATATTTTCAAGTATCGACAACAGAAATTAGAATTATCTAGTTTTATTTCATTTGTGTCTTATGTCCATAAATTAGAATGCATCATTGCAAAAAGATTAGACAAAATGCCTAAACACATCGGGAAGTGGGGTAAATTATATGTTGTATTGATTTAAGTTTCCTTTAGCCATTGTTTAATTTATTTTCCGGGGTCCTCATAATTTCTCATTAATTTTTATGGTTCTTATTGTCTACTGGTTTTATGTATCAGTTTTGTTGTCACGCATGTGCGTCACGAATTTTGTTTGTTGTGCCATGATTTTGTTCTCCTTATTTTGAAATGAATAAAAAGAAAGAACTTAAAAAAAAAAAAAAAAAGAAAACACTGTGACAAATTGAAAACATATAGCTGACGTATTCCGTACCATAGACGGTGTTGATTTATACGTTCGCAGTAGCACTGTTTTTATGCCACCTCAGCTGCAAAAATTGTCTTTTTCATTTCAATGTCATGTTTGCACCGAACAATATAGTATCGACTTTCGAGGTATGACAGGCATCTTACGGTACGGTAATAAGGTGCCATAAGGTACCAGGTAACACACCATACACGTTACTCCCCAGGTGCAGTATAGTACCAGGTAGCGCACCTGTAATATGTAGTAACCAGCTGCTCTTGGGGGGGGGGGCGAAAACGCTAAAGGGGGGCGAAAACGCTAGTGATCTCGCCCCCCGGGGAGGCGAGATCGCCGGGGGGGCGAGATCGCTGTCACACCGGCACCCATTCCTAGTAGCCAGTATTGTATCTTATGAGAGCCCAGGCATCACATAAGTGCTTGTATATCTATACACAAGTGTTAACCCTTAAACTGCCAAACCCGGATATATCCGACACACATATACATGTCCTGTGTGCCGTGCCCGGATATATCCGGGATAGCGTATTCCACCAAAGTAACAACTTTGCGCGCGTAGCGCACGAACCCTGGAAGTTAGGGACTTCGGCCTTGTTCGGGGGGTTCTTTTTGGAGGTCAGCAGCCAACCCTGGCACTGATAGCATTTTATAATGCTGATACTCTGGCAGTTTAAGGGTTAAAAGATGAGCCAAAGCTACCCACTGTTCTTCTGCTTCTTCCTGTCCCTTGGAGGCTCCTTGAGAGCCTTGATGATAAGAGAGGAGGCTGATGGGACCACTGACACTTTAGCCTGTCTGTTCTGGATGGTCAGCTGGACTGTGATCCTCAGGCCTTTCCAGTCCTGGGTAGCCTTGGCAATGTCATCTCCAACCTTCTTAGGAGACTGCAAGGAAATAAACAATACCTTCTTATTTCTCTTTAACAACCTACTCAGGACTTGAAATACCACCTGCATATGCAGGTTAGTGCAGGTAAAATTGGAGCGGTGCAGGTATTTCTGGTGTCTACCTGCACCTAACCTGCACTGGTCCATGTACTAGGTTTTACACATAAATGTCCTATGATGCAGGTGTGTATGGATTGTTAGGCCTAGGAAAAAAAAAGTTGTGTTTCCTGTTTCCCTACCTTCCCTAGAAAAACCTGCCGACCCTAGACTTTTTTTGGGGTGGGCAGTGAAGTCACAATAGCTTCCGGTTAGAATTTTTATTCAGCCTGCTTCCTAGTGAAGTAAAAACACTGCTTGTCCTATCTATTGAAGAATGAATGCATCCATTAATTTTTATGCACAAAATTAAAGTTTGACATTGAAAGACAAGTGTTCGTTCGTATCGTCCTCATGCATTTCAGTTTACTTTGTTCAACCGTATTGTAATATGTCTCACTCGAGTTTTGGCCAGCCTAAAAAAATTACAAGAAAAAAAAAAGATAATCCCTACCTACTGACCCTAATTTTTTCAGGACTGAAACAGGAAACACAACATTTTTTTTCCTAGGCCTTATTAGCTGCACTGATAAAGTATGAAAGAAAAAATAGCAATGCACAATTTCAGTATGATTCAGAGTGGTGCAGGTAAAATTTGTCTGGTGCATGTAATTTTCATTGTTACCTGCACTGGTGCAGAAAAAAGTATTTTGGGCCCTGCTACTGAAATGGGGACAGGTGAACTCAGCTGAGTGTCGTTGTGGTCACCCTACCCAAACAGGACTGCGTATTAGTGGTCACCCTACCCAAACTATGGGACATATTACACAGGACTGCGTATTACTATTAAGCTCAACATCTCCAACAGGGACCTGCTAGAAGGCCGTGGCCTGGCTGCAGACTGCCAGTACTAGCACAGAACGATGATGAACTCCTTCTATTCCTTTTGCCATTGCATGGTGATTTTTTTGGGGGGGTTCATGAATACTTGCCGAATTGTTTGTCACTTCTCAGAAACCATGACAGTACTTACCAATCCCAGTGGTCCAATCTTGGGAGCCAGGGAAGCCGTGGCGCCCACCTCTCCTCCTGTGGCACGCAGGTACACTAGGGAGGAAAGGGTGCACATGCTGTAAATGTTGGATTACGTCTTGCAATGTTTTCAGTGCTTTCAAAGTTTAAGGATTACTTGCAATGTTTTCAGTGCTTTCAAAGTTTAAGGATTACTTGCAGTTTTTGTTTTCAGTACTTTAAAAGTTTAATTCTGCTGTGACCTCTCTGCTCTGCAAAATAACCACAAAAACCTTCTTTTCCCTCCTGACATGACAATGATGTCCACGCAAAAAATAAACGTTTGACATAGGCACAAAAATACATTAGGAAGATGCTACCGTTGGCACCAGAAATATCACGTGTATGAAAATTATATGCTTTTGTACATGCGAAGCATAGTCACATGTTATTCCGCGTACTATTATCAACTTTGTAAACATGAAAATTATATGCTTTTGTACATGCGAAGCATAGTCACATGTTATTCCGCGTACTATTATCAACTTTGTAAACATTCTTAAGTAACACAACAGTTCGATAAAACTTTTAGGACTGTTAAAAATAAGCGAATGCATGTAACATGCATTCGCTAATTTTTAACAGTCCTAAAAGTTTTATCGAACTATGCTATATTGACAGAAACGAGTACACATAAAATATTTTATGTTTGGACTTTCGGACTCGCACGCTAGAACTAGTAGGAATTGGGGTGGGAGGGGGTCATCACATATCCAAGTCTAATTCTCTAAAACTCAGTCTGTTACCACTGTCATAAGTTCTATGAGAAGCCACTTGAAAATATCAGCAAAAATAAGACAAGCAATGCAAAGGTGTGCTGAATGAGTTGGAGAAATCAAGTTTTTCAACTGGAAAAAAAGCTGTTACGGGGCATCTGACTTGAGATGAGGATGACTTTTCATCGTACAGTGGCAACAACATAATGCGACATTATAAAATATCTGGAAGCTTACCGATAGTAATCGCGGTAGGATCGAACTTGGGAGGCATCTTTCTTCAGTTTGGTTCCACAAAATATTGTAAGTTACGTCAATGAAGGTGTGGATGGGCCTGGATTGGACCCGACCAAAATGTTGCACCTCCACGACAAGATGGGAAAGGGGGAAAAGAACGATTACCCACAATGCATCAGTATGTTGGACACGCCATCTCGATTTCCGGCGATCTGCAAGCAGATGTTTGGATGGAAAATCTTTTCAAAAAACAGGTTTATAATCACCGATATTTCCCTCATTACAAATTCGCGGTGAACGAAACATATTCGACACTCATTTGCATCGATAGGCGCCTCCTTTTTTGCATTTTGACACCTTCTCTTTGTCGTCTGCAATTTCAACAAGAGTTCGTAGACCCCAGACCTCACGCATTGAAATGTATCGGTTGTTTTCTAGTCTTATTGTGTGATTTGTTGTTTTACAAATGGTGGTGAAAGTTGATTGGGTCAGTTGTACGTGGTTGGATCATTTTTTAAGCAAAGTTGTATTTTCTTGTATAGAATATATAACGTTAGTAATTTTTGTTTTATCACCTAGCGTGTTGGAGGCAGCTCATAGGAAAGTACACGTTAGTTCACCTTTATCCGCGGGGTAACCTTTATCCGATTTTTTTAAAATAGTATTTAGGGATATCAAGTCGACAGACGGTTATTTCCTGTTCGTCATCATTTGTCTGTGTGGGACCATCCATATCACCAGCATAATGTATATTGTTGCAAACTGATGCGGACGAAACCATAAATACGTCACGGAGTATGTTACCTACGGTCACCTGTACAGCAAGTAAATTTTATGGATGACATGCTATGTCAGAATGCAGAAATAATGAGATAACGGGAAAAAAACAAGATGGGTAAAAAAAACATTAAATTTCATCATCGCGGGCTGCTTGCCCGGACCAAGTCCACCCTCTAAAACAGGATGGCTAAATGATGGTCATAAACGTCGTAACAAGATTTGAAGTGACAAAACGTGGCATCACAACTAACAAGACATTCATTCCTGTATTAAAGAAGTTATCATCATCATCGGCATTTGCTCGTGGCCGAGCATTGGGTTCACGTCAGGCCGGCCTCAGTTGTTGGTTTTGGGTGGTGATGTAAAATTTTGAAAATTTTGTAATGATGTAAAAAAAGAAGTTAACTACTGAAGTAAAAGTGATGCTAGTGTGGTATGGTACACTGGTATCATCACTTGCCAAGCTGGCAACTAACATCCATTGGCATAATACCGGTCGGTTTACTGCAATTTCTCAAGCAATGCTAATTTGGCAAATGATCAACGCATCATTTTCTCCAGTTACATGTTGCTGTTACAGCTTACCTTTGCCACTTCTTCTGTGTGAATTATTTTGTCTCTCTGGTCCTGCTAAAAACATAATATCGTAATTGGAACACACCGCGGAATTGCACGGAGAACGGGCGCGTGGTTGGAAGGGGGTGCACTATACCGGTCGAACGAAACACGGCACAATTAACTGCCGCTATGTACCTTTATTCATCCTCTGTTGTTCCTTTCTTTCCTGTTAGAAGTTGCACAAAACAAAAATCTGCATGAGCATACAAAAAGTCATGAGAAAATGGGCGTATACTGACAAGAATTTTCATTTAATTTTTGTCCGTCACAACCGCTATGACGTAAAACTTTACTGCTGGCCGTAGCATTAAAAATGGCGGGAAAATGGCGGCGTACGTTCAATTTGACCCATTCAGCCGTAGATCCGGGCTATTATGCAACGGTTCCTCACACTTTTCCACGAGTTGTAGGTCACCAAAAGAAATTCAAGATTGCTGTTGAATCATGCTCGTCTTGTGCCGTGAGCACATGTGATTATTATCTACAAATCTGGCGATGAACGTGACAGTGTGTTTGTCCCACGACGAGCTCGCCTGCCCCGAAAATGACCTGAAAACTTTTGGCCTTGTTGTCTTCGAATGCATTGTTATCGATGCTTTGTAAATTATGTATTGGACACCTAGATGTCTGAAGTGTGCATACCTCAGAAATAACTATTGTTGCATGTGTAGATCTCTTTAAGTTCCACTATTCTTAATCGACCGGTATAAGGCTTATGACCGGTATTATGCCAATGCATGTTACATTCTTGGCTTCCACATTGGTGGCACTTTTACAACTATCCAACAAGTTTCAATTCTGCAGCTATAGTCATGGCTATCTCCCTAGTGTCACTTCTACAAGTATGATTATTAGGCTACAACACAACATATTTGCCTATTTTGGTCTATCTGACCATCCCCGTAGAGAAAAAAAAATCTTGTTTTTATTTTCTGAAAGCAGGCGAAAATTAATCCATATAAAGTACTTACTGTGGCCTTGGGAACGTCGTCAGGTCCGGCAGCCTTCCTTACTTTGATTTTGTGAAGTTCGTTGTGTATATCCCACGTCTGGACTTGGTCTACGGGTTTAGATGGAAGGACATCAGGCAGCTAACTGAGATCTATCGGAACACGTTATTTCACACAGGGCCTTGTTGATAACGTATAACGTTAGCTTTAGTTTCTTAGTTCTCTGAAGGAATGCCAAGTATTGTTTACATAATGATTCCATTGATGAAAATCTTTTTGTTAGTTTTATTGCCTTTTCCTGAAGTGTCCTTTGAACATAATTACATATGTGTTTTTTGCTCATCGTAGATCATTAAAATCACAGGATATGTCATTTTACGTGCAAGATCATTAAATTCACAGGATATGTCATTTTACGTGCAAGATCATTAAATTCACAGGATATGTCATTTTACGTGCAAGTTTTCCGCTCAACCTTCTGTTATTGTAACGTTAGCCTTACGTCGCACCTCCAAACACCTCTTTGATATCACATTTAACGTTATAAATGCAATATTTCACTGTCTTCGATCTCTGGTATAACAAACAGTCACTATTCATAAAAACATTCTGCTGACGTCAAAGCCTCTCTCCGTTAGTTCGTAAACAGAAGATGAAAGCTCTCCCGCCACTATATGTATAGTTGGTTATACTTATACAGGTTTGGATCACTACCCATGTAACAAGTAGTATGGTCGACCCCTTGTGCCTATTGTCGTCCTTGAGTTAATGTTCACCGCACGCGTGCCATGAGGGTCTGCATGCTCTTTTCCGTAAGGCGTAGGCAGGCCTTTTATTTTTTTAATTTCCCGTAATTCGTAGGGAAGCTATTCCATTTTACGTAATTCGTAGTGGGATGAAGCGTAACTTGGTAGCCTTCGTGAATTTAACATAAAGCATAGTCAGCCATCCCGAATTTAGCGTAAATCGTTGTCAGGACCCCCATGGAGACCCTCTTCCATATTGGCGCCCAAGCATGCCACAGATTTTCTTACCGACGCAGTAACACCTGGTAATCAGGAGGTGATCTTCCTCGTATGAATAGGAAACATCAGCAACAATTTTGTTATTTCTACCCAAGCTTTATTAGTCTGTACCCAAGCTGATGAATATTTAACTTTTTTCCAGCATGGTGAGATGTGAAGCTGTAAAATGCTAATAAAGTGTTCAATAGATTTACGCAATACAGTGCTTGCTTATCTATTTGTTCATTAAAATGTGCAAAAGCATGCTCGCAATATTTCCATTCGTTTTGTATGTATGGTTAATATGCTTACTAAGATATATTAGAATTGTATCTGTTTGAATATGAGTGCAGCAATATTGTTCCTTGTAATATGTGATTTTATTAGAGGTATTTTATTTCCTAGCTTTATTACCTCCATGGAAAATGGAGGTATTGTTTTTTTTTGTACGCGTGTGTGTGTATGTGTGTCTTTATTTTGTCAGCATGTATATATATTTCCGTAGGTAGGTGTTATAGACCTCAAATTCAACGATTCAGTTTTGGCCGACTTTGGTACTGCAGCACAATTACCGTTGTTTGTATCTTATGTTCTGGATATCACACACACACACACACACACACACACACACAAACACACACACACACACACACACACCACATACACACACACACACACAAACACACACACACACAAACACACACACACACACCACATACACACACACACACACACAAACACACACACACACACACCACATACACACACACACACACAAAAAAAAACACACACAAACACACACACACTCACTCACACAAGCATATATATCTAGTGAAACCGTGCCCCTCTTTAATCTGTCTAAACTGGAAACTTTGGAAATCTTCAACTAGTTCAAGTAGCTGAGTTCTTTTGCTTGGATTGAATACTGTTCGAATTATTAATTATAATGTTGAATTATTACATCGTTACATTTGTAATTTAATGTTCAAAGACATTCAACTACTAACTCTAACCATGCCCACTATCACACTTCCATCTACCACACACAACGCCACAGAACAGTCAGAAGTTGACGGTTACCACACTTAGACATTTTATTACTTCTCTCCAACCTTAACATTTCTTTGTTCTTACAGTCACAGCATACATGGTGGTGCCAATATTAGTCATATTATAGCTTGCCATCCCAGAAAATATTCACACCTCCACGATTTTAAATGCAAAATAAATACAAATTGTATAACATACCTTCACGATTATAAACATACTACATGATTAACCTTTCACTCGTGTTTATATTAATATTACGATGCTTGGATATTCTTCAATTCTTATACAACACTCATATGTAATATTCCAAACCACATTATGTATCAACATCAAATCATCAATTTCTACATTAACTTAGCAGTAATGCACACTATAATATCAGTCATATTTGGGTTATCATCTCATCATGCAATCTCCAGACTTCCAACGCCAGCTTCTACAAGGAAATACATTCCAAAATGCATTTATAGTCATCAAAAAAGAATATATGATTTGTCACTTTTGTTAACATTAGCATTACGGTATCATTCAATGATTTACATATTACTTAAACAGTTCATATTTACTGGTTGCTTCCAAGCAGATATATTCTTATTCATCAGCATCGAATTATTTACATCATACATACATACATGTACAGGGCTGCACAATATCAACATCACATCCACAATTTTTATGAGAGTCTTTTTTTTCTTTTTATGAGAAGCATTTCGATTGATAAAATGTTCATCTAAGTGTACCAAATTTAAAGCAACCATGCGCTGAATATGCTATGTCATTGGTTTAAAATATGTTAGGCACTATACATAACAAGATGTAAGTGCATATTATGGTCTCGGACCGGAGTTTCCATGTTAGGTACTATACATGACAAGGTGTAATACTATTATGTACTAATACATGACAAAAGCTGTCATTGCCTTGTGGTCATCACACGAATAGTAGATGCCCGCAGAATGTTTTCCTAAAGAGCGCAAAGGTATACATATATACCATATATACATGTATCATGAGTGCTAACAATTTCAAGAGTAATGTATCAAATTGTACCAGATTTGCTGCTGGACCATATTTATGACTATTGTCATTACTCAGATCTATACTTATATCTGTAAAAGGTCTCGTGAAGTTAATCAGAGCCTTTGAATTATTGTCAAAGTGCATATGATATGATGTATTGTACTTACAGTACATTTATAGACTGATTGTTACAGCGGCATGTGATACATAGAGTGCGATCATAGACTGGGTTTTACAGTGCACATGATACACTATATAGATTACAATTGTACGTTGTAGATTGATTGTTACAGTGTATATGATAGAGAGTATGCTAATACACTGGTACATTGTGTGTAGAGTACAATTATAGACAAATTATAAAAGTGCATTTATATGATACATTGTACATGAGTAAAATTGCAGACGGCTTGTTGCAGTGTATATGATGCATAGAGTACAATCATACACAGGTTGTTATAGTGCATGTGATACATTGTACACAGAGTATAGTTATAAACTTCGATTGTTGCAGTGTTTGTGTCACAGATACATTGTACATAATAAGAGCACAGTACAGCTGCTTGCTTCACACACCCGTCATATCAACTGGAAAATACAACTTGAATACAGTCAAACTTGTCTGTAGCGGCTACTCATAAGGGACTGGAGGAATGTGGCCACTATAGACAGGTGGCCACTATAGAGAAAATGTTGATCAATTGACAACGACCAGTAAGTCACATATGATTTCAGTACGTACCCATGAACCTTTCTCACCAATAATGTCCTTGTTCTCACCAAGTAACATTGTCTCGATCGTCTCAAAATTCAACTGACCCTGCCAAAGTCAAATCTACCGAAAATGATTGATATTGCCATGCGCGATGTTGGTAAATTCGCTGATAAGACTTGCGCTATAACGTTCATGGCACGCGCAGTTCCGCTACTGTCAAAATGACCCTGTCGGAAACTCCCGAATCCTCGCAAACTACAATTTTAAACTCGGCACAGGGTGGCATACCGCCGCTATATGGTCGCATTAGGTAGTATTTCTGTACGGACCGAAAATTGTGTGGCCGTGGTCGTGGCCGCGTTGGACAGGCTGCCGACGTAGGCTATTTCTTAATGCTTAGGTCAAAGGGAAAAATCCAAGCGACGACAAAAAGTGACTGTAATGACCAGGTGGTCGCTATGTAAAGGTGGTCGCTAATACAGGTTTGACTGTATTTTAAAAGTTGTTCGGTCAATTTTGTTAGATGACATACTAACGTTACATGTATATATCACAGATAGTTCTAAATGTCATGATCAAGCTAATGAAATGTCAAGCTAAATGTGGCTCTAAATAAAAGTCAAAGTCAAAAGCACACACGCTGTTGCCCGCTAGGTAGTGACCACGCACTTCAGCGTGTATCATGAGCAGGTCTCGAGTTCGAATCCGAGTTGTTGTAGGCCGTTCCACGTGCGCGAAACATGAAAGAGCTGCACCCGCTTGGTAAAGCTAAGTGCACAACCCGCCGTACGTGCAATTTTTCAGTACGTTTTTTTTTTTCGGTAGGCCACGTCCGCAACGTATTTCTGAAAACGTTCAGGCTGTACAGGGCAGGCGTGTCGCCCGTACTGGCACGTACGTGGGGCGATTCCGGGAAGTTTTGCCTGATCGTTAAGTTCTGCGGCGTGTCTGCGTGCTCCAAAATCCGTCGGATTCCCTTCGAGTTCGTACGGAGGCGGTACTTACCACTTAAGGATTAAAAAAAAAATTGCCCACGTTTTGGCATGTAGACAGCACGTATTTGCACGTACGGCGGGTTGTGCTCTGGCTTAAAGTGGATTGTTTAACCATGGTCAACTATTCATATTCCACTTCTCTCGAGAGATATAAACTTGTCAATAAAAAGAGAGATGGGGTGGTAAGGATTAGGTTTCTTTTAGTAATGAGAAGCTGGGATTAATCGAGATGTATTTTCTTTGCACAACTTTTCTTTTCAATACAAAGACCTCAGATGGTTATTTAGGATGCTCTCCTTTTCTCTTGTACATTTTCAACAGATGATGTATCGATGAATACATAATCAGCCGACAGTTCGTGGAATTCCACTTGTGGTGAATTATTCGATGTTTGTTTTGTAAAACAATGTGACACTCACTGAACAAGTGTGGACACTTTCTTATGTTGAATATTTTCGGCATAAATGACGAGTGCTAAGCACACCAAGAAGGTCAGTTGCTTATGTGAATATTATCAAATAAAGCATTAACAAGACGAGCTAGTTTTTCTTAGCGCTTCTAAAAAAAGCTCTGTAGCCTAAGTTAAATCAGGCGTTGTTGGGCACATTGTTTTCAGCCCCTAATAAACCCATGCATGCGTGGTACAAAATTGAAGGAAATTCTACCTCTGACTTCCAACAGTCTAAATGCTTTCTTAATCAGTGATGTTTCTACTTGTGTAGCTCTTTATTGGTGTTCATATTGTGCACATTATTGGTTGAGCTTTATCATTTGAACTTACTGATGAAGTTCTTTAAACAGGCTACGAAGGGTTTTTTTGTCATCTTTATCTATACAGGTGTCCTGTTATACTTTGTTGTTGAAAAATGCTCCATACATGACCATAGGCATGACAGTACTGGCTATATAGCACGACTAGTAAGACTATAGTAAGAATAATTTCAGAACGGTCCCTTTCTTTTACCATTGAATATAATGAATGTCGATATCGTTAAAACATAAGATGCACATTACTTTTATATAACGTGTTAAACACTTCAGAAAATCTATGATTTTAAAGTCACAACCATCAAATCTTGTTTTAGCATAAGCTTACACCATTTTACATGTGGATCGGCACCACCATCATTGTATTGTTGATATAGTTATTATTCATTACTCCATATTTTTAGATAATCTAATTATAATTTGCAACAAGTATTTTATAACATATTGTCTTTAACCAGAAAGAAGTATAATGGGCAACACTGGATTGGAAAGTGGCTGTCATTTAGTTTTAGATATTTTGCTTTTTCTTTAGATGGTGTAAATTGTATGCTCTTTCTTTATAAACCAGAAAAACTGAAATGATTCGCGCTACCACAACAAATGTTCCTACAAAAATGGTTAGTGCCCTTGCTATTCTCCTTCGTGGTTTCCATTTCAGGACATTGGTACATTTACCAAAGGAAATGGTTGTTAATTGTGTGTTCAATAGTCTCTGCAGTCTAGCTGCTTTTCTGGGAAAATCAGTTCCATTTACACATTAAAATCTAAGGAGACTAGCTCCAGCTCATATTTGCTTCTGTCGGAGGGTTTTGCAATTTTGTTCGACCTCAGTTTTGGGGGGCCAATGGCAATTATACACAGAATGGTAACATCAGTGTCATTGGAACGCAGATTTTTAAAACACTTTTTCAGACTGTTTTATTCAATCATTCAAACATATTTTTAAACATTTTTTCCTCTTGATTGAATCAGTTTGATTTGATATTATTTTTGAAGAGAAAAGAAGAAGAAAGGGACAGCAAAGAATAAAAGACATACCTTTGCTAGGCCAAGCGATGCTGCCGAGCATGTCTTCTAATGGTTTCTAATTGATTATGCAAATTAGGCTCTCATTTGCATACATTATATCAGTTGATGATTTTCTCCACCAAAATAACACATGTTTTATCGATAGCAAATAATCATAATGCTATTTTTGTAGCATTTTGTGATCAATTATGCAAACGATAATCTAATTTGCATGACTTGAGTCCAGTGATATTAATAAACTTCCGGCGCCCCAATTATCCATTCATATAGTTTTAATGTTTGTTTTGCATTTACTGATTTTGCTGCCTAAAATAATTTTTCATCCAACAGAAGATAAGATAACCTTCCATCTCTTTCTAAGAGAGAAAGTTTTGTAACTGTTTTAAATTCTGCCATAGAATATTGTTACTCCCCCCCAAAGAAATAGCGTTTTGTAATGGTCCAAAATGTGATTGGTAGAAAGGTGACATATAGATTTCAAATATTAGGGGATCCGGTAATTAATCATACACCAATTTAAAGCCCAATAAACATTGGCGAAAGATTAATGTTGGACAAATTTAATTCAAGACTCCTTTGTATTCACTCATGAATCTCACAGTTTGCCGGTTCATAGTTGTTTGTCTCGGGGGAGTCTGGGGTGTCATTTATTGCCTCTCTACGGTCATTCTGGTTGTAGGCAGCTGCCGGAGACCTGTCAGCACTGGCCGCAGGGGAGGGGCAGATGTAACTGTTTCCCCGACCGGTGGTGGACCCGCTAGGGTGGTTTTCATCATAGATGGTGGACTGAGTGCCCGACTCACTACTGGGCAGGGCGGCAGGCTGGTAGCTATTGGCCCCAGGGGACTCTGCGGAGTTGCAGACTGCCTCCCTAGGGTCATGCTGGCCGTATGTCTTGGACAGGGTGCGCTCTTGGTTAGTTGTCAGGGCAGGGGAGTTGTAACAAGGTGCCTTGTGGGAACGCTTAGCGGCCTCCCTAGGGTCATTCTGGTCATATGTGTTGGACAGGGTGCGCTCTTGGTTAGTGGCCAGGGCAGGGGAGTTGTAGCAAGGTGCCTTTTTGGAACACTTAGCGGCCTCCCTGGGGTCATTCTGGTCATATGTGTTGGACAGGGTGCGCTCTTGGTTAGTGGCCAGGGCAGGGGAGTTGTAACAAGGTGCCTTGCGGGAACCCCTAGCGGCCTCCCTAGGGTCATTCTGGTCATATGTGCTGGACAGGGTACGCTCTTGGTCAGTGGCCAGGGCAGGGGAGTTGTAGCAAGGTGCCTTGTGGGAACGCTTAGCGGCCTCCCTAGGGTCATTCTGGTCATATGTGCTGGACAGGGTACGCTCTTGGTCAGTGGCCAGGGCAGGGGAGTTGTAGCAAGGTGCCTTGTGGGAACGCTTAGCGGCCTCCCTAGGGTCATTCTGGTCATATGTGCTGGACAGGGTACGCTCTTGGTTAGTGGCCAGGGCAGGGGAGTTGTAGCAAGGTGCCTTGTGGGAACGCTTAGCGGCCTCCCTAGGGTCATTCTGGTCATATGGTTCCGGGTCGGAGTTCAAATCTGACCGGAGTTGGCGGAAGGGTTGTGTAATAGGCCGGAAGTGCGCTGTTGTCTCCCTAACTTTTGCTCCCTATGGCTTGGTGATCGTTATAGCTGAGCATAGATTTGTCGTATTTTCTGAAAAGCCCGTGGGTTGTATTGTTTTTGTGCGAGGAGTAGTTGGTCGGCCAGCGAAACCATTTTTGTATTAGTCCGCTGCAACGGTGATGCGGTTTTTTCGCCTGATGACCCAAATAGCGGCGTTTTTCATGCGATTTCGAAGAAATGACGTCATCGGAGATTGCAAAAAAGTTATCACATGGAATTTTTTTATTTTCATTTTGCACAAACATGAAGAATTTAGCTTCTCTACCACGTAGGCCGTTATCCTGGGAAAATTCGTTTTTTCCAAGCAGCTTCGATCAAAAAAGTGTTAAAAAATGATAGTTTTCGGGTCCAAAATTAAAATTTTACTACATATTCTAACCAAAATAAAGAGGCAACAGACGGTACCAATAGGTTTGTCGGAAAGAGACAGTAAACGGCTTTCCGCCATATTGATTAAGTTTCGCGTCCTACGTTTACTAGCGGAACTGTAGCCCTTCGGCCTGAGGCTGCCCGCCAACCTCCGAAATCGTAAAAGAAACTCCGGTCCGATACCATATGTGCTGGACAGGGTACGCTCTTGGTTAGTGGCCAGGGCAGGGGAGTTGTAGCAAGGTGCCTTGTGGGAACGCTTAGCGGCCTCCCTAGGGTCATTCTGGTCATATGTGCTGGACAGGGTACGCTCTTGGTTAGTGGCCAGGGCAGGGGAGTTGTAGCAAGGTGCCTTGTGGGAACGCTTAGCGGCCTCCCTAGGGTCATTCTGGTCATATGTGCTGGACAGGGTACGCTCTTGGTTAGTGGCCAGGGCAGGGGAGTTGTAGCAAGGTGCCTTGTGGGAACGCTTAGCGGCCTCCCTAGGGTCATTCTGGTCATATGTGCTGGACAGGGTACGCTCTTGGTCAGTGGCCAGGGCAGGGGAGTTGTAGCAAGGTGCCTTTTTGGAACACTTAGCGGTCTCCCTGGGGTCATTCTGGTCATATGTGTTGGACAGGGTGCGCTCTTGGTCAGTGGTCAGGGCAGGGGAGTTGTAGCAAGGTGCCTTTTTGGAACACTTAGCGGTCTCCCTGGGGTCATTCTGGTCATATGTGTTGGACAGGGTGCGCTCTTGGTCAGTGGTCAGGGCAGGGGAGTTGTAACAACGTGCCTTGCGGGAACGCTGAGCGGCGCTGGCATTCTGCTGGTAGGCAGAGGACTGGGTGGTACCCGGGTCGGGGAGGATGGATGGGTGCTGGTAGCATTTTTTGCCGGATTTGTCGCGACCATTGGGGCCATAGGCAGCCAGGACGGCGCCTTCCCTGTTTGGTGTCTGACGAGGGCGCTCGGTGCTGTACGGGCGGGACGGTACGGGGTGTGTCTGCGCGCGGGCGCGGCCTGCGTACGCTGCACAAAGCTTAGCCTCTCCGTACGGGACGGCTTCTGACTGAGACGAATCTGCCCTGCGCAGATCAGGATGGTCTGCGAAACCACCCTCAGCGTAAGGGCTAATGACTGAATCTGTTTCTTTCAAGCTTTCGTGATCCTCGAAACCACCCTCAGCGTACGGACTGATCACTGACTCATCCATGTTGCCATCTCCGACAGGCCACCTGGAGCAGGCAGTGATCTGGTTGCCGTTACGGGATGGGCCTGCGGGGTTACCTGGGGCTTTGGGCCTGACCCTACGCCAGATGTACATGGCACATCCCCACACTCCCAACACTGCAAGTGGCGACAACAGGCCAATAGCTGCGTACACAATGTACCACAGTAGGTCTCCATAGCCATCATTGCTCGCGCTTGTGGACAGTAGTGGAGTGCTGATGTCTGTGAGCGGCAGTGTGGTGCTGATGATGGTTGAGAATGGTGTCGTGTTCATGAGTGAGAGCTCTGTGTCTTGGGGTGTTGTTATGCCAGAGTGTGCGCGCTCGCTCGCCATGAAGACGGCAGTGTGGGAGCCAGTTTCCGAAGAAGCAGTGCAAGTGGTGTTCCCGAAGGCCAAGGGCTCGGTGGTCTCAAGGCAAAGGGTGAATCTGGACTTCCCCATGTAGTTGGAACACGAGCTATCATTTCCTGATTCCCCCAACAGGTTCTGTGGGCCCTCACATTTCACCCAGCCCCCGGCCTTCAGGTCGGTCACCACTCTCACGGTTAGGTTGCCTGTCGGCAGACTGTCGTGTGTGGTCGTGTTTGTGTCGTACGTCATGTCAACCTCGTGGTGTAAGCCGTTAGGGAAGGCAAAGGACACTACGGGCGACTGCTCCCAGTACACGTCGCCAACAGCTTCGTACTTGTACGCGGCGCTGCGTTCAACATGCACGATCTCTACCAGCGGCGCTGGGCAGGGCAGTGATCTGGGATTGACTGGCGCGGGAGAATTTAGGTTTAGTGCCGAGGCGGGACAGCTTGTCGTCGAGAGAACCAGTGCATTGAAGAACAGCTGATTGAACTTCAGGGTGTTCCCCTTGTGTTCGTACAGCTGGTCATTCGCACAGGTACAGCGCGGAGGATTATCCAGGATGACTCTGCGCTGTCGCAGATCTCTCTTTTTCAAGGTAATGGTGGCAATCGCATTTTCATGCAGAATCAGACGGAGTGGAAATGTCGATCTGAACCACCCACCAGACAGGAAGGTCAGCCTGTTTCCCGACAGACTTAGGGTGTGCATTTTCGTGTTTGAGTGGAACGCGCCCGCAGCGATGTGGGAGATTCTGTTACCCTCCAGGTTCAGGAATCGCAGCCGCTCAAGACCGTGGAACATTCCCGCGCCGATCGCTGTCAGTTTGTTTTCAACAGCGTGGACATGTTCTACGGACTTGATCGCCTGGAAGGTCCCGGGTGGTATGTAAGAGAGAAGATTGGCACTTACGTCAATCCAGTGTGGTCGCACACCCCGGAACGTGTCAGGCGACAGAGTCAGGATCTGGTTGTCCACAAGGATGAGGTGAGACAAGCTGGGCAGCCCATCGAAGCAGTCACCCTGTATAACATGTATGGCAATAGCAAAGAAAATGTTTTATAAAAGAACATGTATTTTCCTACAATACCTTTTGTATATTACACATACAATTTATATCAGGAAAACTAATACCTCTCTAGACCTAGAACCAACAACCTATAAGTAAGAACCGTATATGTCCTTTAATCGGTCAGCAATTAAAAGAATTCCTTTTTTTTTAGAAAAGTCAGATATGATAATCAATCCATAACATAACAAATGACCGTGGGTAACATACTCCGTGACGTATTTATGGTTTCCACCGAATTAGTTGCAACAATATGTAACATACATTATGCCGATGATATGGGCAGTCTCAGACAAATAACGACGAACAGGAAATAAAATGAAGCCCCAATGTTACCGATAGCTTACCAGGAAAAAGGATGTTTGCACATCTATCTGCAAGCGTTCTTTAAAACTATCCAGAGAGGATGTCCGTACTGTACTATATATGTTTCTGTTTATGAAAACCTCACCTCCAGATGAGTCAGGTTGTTCTCCAACAGCAGAAGATACTTCAGACCTTCCATCCCAGCAAACGTGCCGTTCCTCAGAGTCTGGACATTGCTCCGCCAGATGACCAGGGTAGACACCTGTGGCAACTTAGCAAACGCCCCTCCCTCTATCTCGGTTATGTTACAACCCACAAACCACAGCCTGCAATAATGTCTACCACAGGGGATCTGAGAGAGGAGCTCTGCCTTTTGCGTGTCAAGCTCACCAACGTCGTTGTCAACGATCATGATGCTGATTCTGGTGGGTGGTAGGGAAGGGTTCTGAGTGGGACCCCCCTGGGTAGGCCTTGTTTCATTTGAGCAAACCTGGCAGGATTGAAACACCTGACTCAAAGCAACGGTCACAAAGGGACCTTGGTAGCTGGATGCTTCATGTGGGTATTTGGTCCACTTGTACCGGTACGCTCCAATATCATACCGGTACTCATGACCATCCCTGCTGCCGCCTACATCACACTTTGCCACGGGCACCTTACGGCAGCTCTGCCAGCTACCGGCGTCTATACGTGACACCAGGAGCTGCAAAAGCAGCAACAAGCAGACATTTGTCATCAGCTTAACGGCCATGATACAATTCTAACGCACCATACGATTGATATCAACAAGGTACAGGGGAAACGCTATAGCATCATACTCAACTTACCAAAAGAAACAACAAAATGTTTTACCGTTATACCACAGGACGTGGGCAGCGCAGAAAACAGCCGTGCTACCTGCAGTGGCGCAACAGCGCTCTGGCTCAACAAGATTTCCTTGCTTCGTGATTAAGTCTTAGTTATTTTTAATACACAGGCGCTGGATTCCCCGAGGAGCTGCAAAAGCATTCTTACGCCTCAGGTATTCACGTTTGACGTGCGTCGCCATATTTGTTCTTATTAGTCTGAAAGAGGAAAACACGGAACGGTTCAATGATATATTATGATAAAAGTTCCCTTTGTGCTACACATTACTTGCTGATTAAGTCGACTGCTATATGAATAATTTAAACTAGCCTCGAAAATGTCGGTTTGTTGAATTTTTAGTTAGGGAACAGGGTTTTTCATAAAAGAACACCAGACACGGCTTTTCTGCTTCAGATGTATTTCCTGGAAGAGACGACCTCCCGGCCTAAGGGTGCCCAGTCTCGAATTGAGACCCCGAATAAAACTAGGGTGTGCACCGTTGTAGCTGAATCAATACTAGTTATCTTGCTTCAGGATAAATCCTTTAAGAACCCTATTGACAATGTATTGCGCCCGGAATTTTCAACCTGACAGGGAGGAAGCAAAACAGACAATCCGACTATTATTAATAAAACACCCCTCGCCTAGCCCCGTCGTCCTGGCGCACAAGACCCGGCGTCGAGGTCTGTCTGGCCACGTGCTGCGGTCTAATTAGACCAAAGACGCCTGTCGGTCACCTCACATACTTTCACTTTTCAAAAAAGAGCCGCTCCCATTGGCTGTCTATGGCAAGGGCTTTTTTAATGTCACGCAAAAAAGCAAATCGGCCGCAGCGATTCCTCGGTGCCAGTTGGCGCGCCTCGCCAGTGCCCCTCGGTCGGGCCCGTCAGACACGGCCGCCCAGGCTACTGGCGCCGAGAAAGTCACGTTTACCTGTGCTCGGCCTATTGATGACGTCATAGCTGAAGTCCAGAATCAAACGAACTAACTTTTCAGAAATAAAGTAGCACTGTCGCAGAAACTTTGGCACTCGGCGGGAGCGTCTCCCCAAGCCGCATCACTACAGACCAAAGACGCCTATCGGTCACCTCACATATTTTCCCTTTTCAAAAAAGAGCCGCTCCCATTGGCTGTCTATGGCAAGGGCTTTTTTCAGTGTCACGCAAGATATATAACGCAAGAATAACACTACCGAAGAAACTTATATCAGTTATAGTTAAGTTATAGTTTAATATGTTCATCCGTAGCTAATTTGCATAATCAATTAAGAAATTTTACAAATCTCCTGCAATACATGATAAGACCTGACTTGGGCTACATCGCAATTGTTGATTGTTAAGTATGTCAGAAAAACAAACAAACGTCATGCAGCGGGTGTGCTGTTTATTTTTCAAAGAAATGAAGAATGGGTTATGATTTTTAACGAAGCAGTGTACATCATTATGTTGTTACATTCGTCAAGAAGGTTATGTTTTCGGTAGCGTTCGTCGTTTATGGGTTTAATTGTTGCAGACCAACATAACTCGACAGAATCTGGATGGATTGTATCAATATTTGATATGTGGGTAGATCTAGAACGATCAAATTTTGGGCTCACTAGCGGCTTGTTATTGCACTCCCGTTGAACGTCCGTATTAGATATTTTGAGTTCTGGACATGCCATGGCTATGATTTTTGAGTGGTAGATGTGTAGATACAATGTAGCTCTTGAGTAAGTAGTGTAGGTTTGGGCCCCTTAAGCATGTTTTTTTTTTAAACTGAAGGGACAAATTATAGTATATAGTACCAAACTTTGAAAGGAATATTGTAAGAAAGGAATAGTGATATGGTTTTTGGTATGTAAATATCTCGAATTATGTTTCATATACTAGTAGTTCAATATTGATTATGCAAATCAATATCAATCTGCATCATCAAGGAAGAATTCGAAATTTCATAAATTCACTATATTGAACCATCGAATGACGATTCCAACTTGTGACATTTGTAACTTACATAGAGGACAACACCATAGATATGCATTGTGCAAATGAAGTCCTTATTTGCATAATCAATTAGAAAATGATATAATCAGTTGTAAATGACGGAAACGTCTTACATGTAGCATGTGGAATTCATGTACGGGCGAGCATAATGTAAATTTTATGGATGACATCCTCTGCAGACTTCAAAAATAAGGCGATAGGGCGAAAAAAAACAAGATGGGTAAAAAAATACAAGGTGGCTAAATTTTCAAAATAGACACAATAAACGTCGTAACAAGAATAGAAGTGACAACCACACTCATGACTTCCATAGTGATGCCACTTTTATAACTATCCAACTAACGTTATAGCTTCACTTCAGTCACTAGTCATTGCTACCTCGTTGGTGTCACTTCTACAAGTACAATCAGTACACACAACACATTTTCCCATTTCGATACTTTCTTGTCGTGTTGACCATCTCCAAAAAAAATTTTCTGATATCAGGTGAAAATTAATGAGCGCGTGGATGTCATCCATAAAACTTACTTGCTGTGGCCTAAATTAAATTAAATTTCACGCTTTCTAAGAGTTGTTTTGCTTTCACCGCATCTGATCGCATTTTCCATATCATCACCAGTAATTCAACAGACAGTTTTAATTGCAAGTATTTTTGTCGATGAAAGAATCATAAATAAATATCATATCCCATTTTTCTTGCTTATTTGCCATTTGACTCATATGATATGCACCCAACCGAGAAACTCTCTTTTCACTTCGTTGCGTTTGATGCTGTTTAAATGAGATTCAAGATGGCGCCCGGCGTCTACGTGTTTTTTGTGTCGTCTGTAGTTTGTTTGCTTTTCTGTTTATCCTTTGCAGAATTATACAGCGAAGAAGACGCAGTAGTACGACTTGACGCTGTCTCACTAAACAGAACTATTTACAACGTGCCGAATGTGTTTTTAGTGGAGTTTTATTCCAGCTGGTGTGGCCACTGTGTCAACTTCGCTCCCACTTGGAAAGCTTTGGCCAGAGACACACAAGGTAACGTTACATATTGTATGATCGTAATATTTTGTACAAAACTGAATGATTTTAACAACTGTAGGCCTGGAAATCTTTATTCTATGACCAACAATAGACTATATTTTCGTATTTTCATGTTCAGGTAAAATCATGTTGTTTTTGTTGTGTCTACAGCTGTGTCTACATGCAAAAGAAACGTGTGAAAGTCTGGGTTTCCGGAATCAATGGGGTGGGCTGGGCTGGGCTTGCGGGCTGGGCAAGTGGGCTGGGCTAGTCGGCTGGGCTAGTCACGTCCAGGGGAAGTATCAGAACACTGTCATTAGTTATGTATGTTTTGAACTTAATAATTTCGTCTAACAGTTAACTTTTGGCTTCTTGAATTCAGTTTCAAATAAGTGAAAGTGAATGAACTCAAGAGCGTATCTTACAATTTCTTACACTGGTCATGACAGAAAAGACAGACAGCAGTCTGCCTAAGAACTTCAAATGACTTATGAGGCTTGTATACCAAGTATATTTCAGCCTCAAATTTCTTCGGTCTTAAAACCAGCTGACTAACTCCAAATAACTGGTAAATAGTTAGGAGCTGCGATTTTGGCTTTGCATGCGTGGACTCAATTTGGATTTGAATTTGTTGTCTTCCAGTTACTTATCAGACATTGAGGTTGCATAACACAGTATTTATGGGCGACCCCCGTGGACAAAAGTAAATTGGGCACAAAATAGGGTGTCGCAGTTGTTGAAAAGCCATAGAAATTTTTCTGCGCACGTCAGCGAGTCGGAAACTGTGGTGAATAGTAGAGGGATACGTAAGTTGTGAGGCTGTATGATTTGGGTTACGATGTATGTTTGCCTGGGTAGAATTTTCGCACGAATTCGGTTCCCATTACTTCCGTGTGTCGGTTGCAGTATGGTGAACTCTGCTGGGGGTCATTTAAAGTGTTCTTTCTGGGAAAACGAGCAGGCAAACTTAAGCTCATTTTGACATATGTTGTAGATTCTACCCTCAACTCCAACATATCGAATTCTTGTTAATTACTTTTGCACTCTGGTATATTTTTTTGAGTCGTCGAACCACCTCACTTTGGGGTCCTTAGTAACCATGTAAATCCCCATAGGCGAAAAACTGTGTTCTGCTACCTTGAGTCTCTTCGTAATCCAGGATTTACCACAACCTTCCACCATGTCTCAGCTACGTGGATCAGGGAACAGTTACATGTACCTGACCAGGGCCACACCAATTTTATTTGTTGCTTCTCTGTCCATTTATTTCATTTTCAACAAAAAAATTAAGTCTCAAGAGTAAATACAACAGGTTACAACCCTGTAAATACTACTATTCAGAGCCACATTCACATAATTTCGGTCTAAAACAATGCCTTTCAATTTTTTTTATTCAGAATATTGGTATCAAATCAAATGATGGGATTCATTGTATGAAACGTGACATTTAAGTTTTTAACTCATGAAACTCCTCAGGCTGTTCTTTCTTTGTGTTATTCAAGCTGTATATCTTTACCCAGACCTTTTGAAAAAAATTCATTATAATTTTTTTTTTTACCTGTCGGTCCAATTTTTTCTGAAAAAATCTGACAAGCAACAAATAGATTTGGTGTGGCCAAACATCGCACAAAATGTCTACAGAAAATGACAAGGAACATAAAAATTGCTGCTTTCGTCACATACTGAACAGTGTGCTAAAAGGCTTTGATGTGAAATGGCATTGCTGATTGGATATTACCCCTGCAGGGCTCGAAATACCACTAGCATACGCAGGTCAGTGCAGGTAAAATTGGAGCTGTGCAGGTATTTCTGGTGTTTACCTGCACCAAACCTGCACTGGTCCATGTACTGGGTTTTATACATAAATGTCCTATGATGTAGGTGTATCTGGATTGTTATTAGCTGTACTGAATGTATGCCACCTACAAAGTATAAAAGAAAAGATAGCAATGGTCCCTGAACAATTTTAGTATGATCCATAATTCCTAAATTCAGAGTGGTGCAGGAAAAAAAATTTGTCTGGTGCAGGTAATCTTCAATGTTACCTGCACGAGTATGCAGAAAAAAGTATTTCGAGCCCTGCCCTGACTACTGAGCGTTGCATAACTCGACATGAGTCGACTGCGCAATATGTACACACAGAATGCTAGTAAACTTGTGCAATTTCAGTTACTCAGGAACAAAAGGTACTTGAGTAGTCTACGGTTGAGTCAACTAGGTGTCATCTGCGTTCAAGTCCACTCAAAGTGGAGAATGCATGTGTAAGTTGGACCAATGACTGCTTTGAGTTCTTTTTACCTGTTCCATTCCTGTCCCTTTGCAGACTGGGCAGAGGTTATCCAGCTGGCAGCTATCGACTGTGCTGACAGTAAAAACCTGCCAACATGTCGACAATACGACATCAAGGGATATCCTACCATCAAGGTACCAAACTTACTGTATCACCGCTCAAAATGCAGCATGCATATATGTACTTTCTTTTTGCATCCAAAATTGGATGGGTTTTCAGAAAACCCAGTCCAGACAGGGGAATGGTGCAGGAAACCCTGTCCAGTCTAAAAAGAGGATCTGCCTGGGGGTCCTAGCAATACTTAAACTAAAAAAATTAAATTCAGACAGCGTTAAACAGTAAGTTGATGCACATTGCTATCAAATTGGCAGCGCCAAAAGTGACCCAAATGTTGCATCTAATGCACACAAAGTTAGTTCTGTCAAATGCGAAGTAGCCAATTAACACTTGTCTAGTGGGACAGGTTACCGTAATAAAGAGTTTTCTTTTAATTGTATGATAAGATTTTAACATCAACACGACTTGAGTACAAAATGTTATAACGTTACACGTATTTGACAATGCATTGCAGTAAAGCCAAGAGGGCATTCTTCAAAACCTAGTCATAAGCTATAGAACCACGTTTTTTATCCGATATACACAGAAATAATGATTATTAATGACTGTTAAGTTTTGTATGCCTTGTGCCACACTTGTTGCTTCTGTGCATAAGATTAAAAAATGTTCTTGTATAGCTTACAAGTTATACCCCCATGGCATGCAGACCCGCTTTTCAAACTGGACAGGTTTGTCGGCTGTCTGGACTGGACAAGTTTTTCTGTAAACCCATCCAGGGCTCAAAATACCACATGCATATATTATATGCAAGTTTGTGCATGTAAAATTGGTGTGGTGCAAGTAATCTCAGACCAAACTTGCACCAGTGCAAGTTGCTTTCACCTAACATTAGAAAAAAGCTCACACACACCAAGAATATCATCTGTTTGTGAAAGCTAAAAGAAAATAACCCTGAGTAAAAAAAAAATAGCCTAAATTTGTTCTTTGAGGTTTAAAAACATCCAGGTAAACAATTGCATCTTCACAATGCTGAAAGTTTCTATGACGTTGTCTAACCATAGGAACTATCCAGACATGATTTGCATATGACCTACAGTTGCATACAAGTTAGTGACTTTGACATGTTAAATTAGCTTTTCCAGTTATTAGATGTCCTCGTATTGAGTTGTTCTACCACTTCAATCTACTGACACTGACTGAAGACTAGTGTTGGATGTCACTCGAAGCATCCAGAAGAAATCTCTGAATCCTATCCAGTTGTAGAAAATGAATTGTTTTTAATTAAGCTTTAATTCACCTCTTTATGAAACTAGCTGTCTGTACAATAAAATGTGCTACTGACAGAAAAACAAATATCCAAACTGTAATCTTCATGTCTCCCCTTTAGTAAATTGCAGAAGAGGATATATAGGTTTCATAGTTCACTTCTTTAGGTTGTGCAAGTAATTTTCTTTTGGTACAAGTAACTTTTGGCTCCATTTTCACCAGTGCAAGTTAACCCAACAGTGTATTTGGAGCCCTGTCATCTGTGTGCCTGATTCTACCGGCGTTTGCTTTTAGTTTTACCCTGTTAAGAAGTTGTGTGTGCCCTTTGTCCCTCCGTCTCAGGTGTTCCAGCCTTTCACACAGAACACAAGTGACATTGGAGAGCCTCTCAAAGGTAAGTACAGTCATGTAAACACAACAGCTGTTTAAATATGTGAGAAACTGTGCTGGAATAAAGTGTGCAGGTACACAGTGCTGGGGAGGATTTGTATTTGTGTGCACTGTGCAAACCTAGTGCTACGTACCTATACACCAAACCGGAACTAGGATTGTAAAAGTATTAACTTTAGGTTCAGTTCTAACAAAAACATAATGTCAGGAACCAGTTCCAGACCTGCAAAATCTACATTTTATTTCTTTTGCTTATTTTTCATTTTTGTTCTAAACCATCTAAAACCTTCAATTGATCGTGAAATTTCTGCTGGAAAATTATATGGGCACCCATTGCAATTGGGGACTTTTTCTTTTTAGATGATGTAAGTATTAGAAAATTTTTAGAAGTTTTGAGGGTCATATTAACATTTGATCTGACATTATTAGTAGCAAAATACCATTACTACATGTAGTATGCATAAAAATGATGCTATGGTCATCAATTTAGGGTGGTTGTCGCAAACATTATCATGATGGCCCCTTGCGCTGAAATACGCTAGCAAGAACCCAGCATGTATCAGCTATAGCTGCATCTTCAGGGCTGGAAATACCACCTGCATATGCAGGTTAGTGCAGATAAAATTGGAGCTGTGCAGATATTTCTGGTGGCCACCTGCACTGGCCCATGTACTGGGGTTTATACATAATTGCCATACGATCTACATGTAGGTATACGTGAATTGTTATAAGCTTCATTGACTGTTACCGCCCATAAACTATAAAAGAAAATATAGCAAATGGTGCCTGAACAAGTTTAGTATGATCCATACTTCCTAAATTCAGAGTGGTGCAGATAAAGGTGCTGGTAATTTTCAATGTTACCTGCATCAGTGCAGTTATGCAGAAAAAAGTATTTCGAGCCCTGATCTTTTATGCCATGTGTGCTAATGTTGGTGTTCTTGACAATGTTTTCTTTAGTTGGTAGAGCATCTGACAAGTTGGTCCATGCCATGGTGGATGTGATAGAGCAGCGCTCTCTCCTGAACAAGCCTCAGCACTGGCCAAACCTCCAGCCTGCACAGTAAGTAAAAACAAACAAACAAACAAACAAACAAAAGTACTACTACACATCTCTACCTGCTGTTGGCTGACAGCTTGGATCTGTTAAGGCCGCATTTTAATTATTTAATTTGTTGCTTCTTAAAGCTTACATTCAAGAGAATAATGCTGAACTGTCCCAGTCCTCTATTTTCATTTTGTCTTCATCTTGAATTTTTATTTCAACACATTAAGATAAAAGAACAAAGAAAATAGATCCACGGTATTGGCAATTCAACAAATCCCTTCTGGAGGACAAAGTTTTCTGCTTGAAGACAAAAACAGTTATGACTGAGTTTTTTTAAAGTTTTAATTTTTGTTACTATTCTAGCTCAAGCGAGGTGTCCGAGTTTTTCCAGACGTGGAAAAATGTGGAATATCTTGCACTGCTGTTTGAAGCCAACGACTCTTACGTAGGAAAACAGGTATGTGGCCTAATTTCTGCCAGTATTCATAATTATGTTTATCACTTTTATCCATATTAACAATTATTATTTCTCAGGCAGAAAATACATCTTTAGGCCACACTAATTTGATATGCTAGTGCTATGACTTAATGTTGAATTGAATAATGAATATGAACACAGTGAAAGAAAGTCAGACTCTGTACCTTTGTTCCCTTCATGGAGTGAACAATTCAGACTCGGCTTTCGGATTTCATATTGTCCTGCGTGAATTTAGTTTAAATTTTTTTCTTTTCATTCAGTTAAATCTTCACACTTATTGTAAGTCTGGTGCTAGTAGTATTACTAAGTACTGTAATTCCTGATTTTTTCAATGTACTGTTATGTTCTCGGTTTTCACGGTGACGACTGTAACGTGAACTTAATCATTAGTGATAACAAATAATTCACAGACTTTTTTATGTGCGCTTGCCGCAACAGTGAACATTTAGTTCCGAGAACAAGTTGAATTTTCTCAGACCGTGAAAGTTTGGTACCGAGAAGACAAAGTGAATTACATTACATTTTGATCTCGTATAATAATGATAGATAAATAAGCACCGAGGAAGTGACCTGGTAGGGCCAACAAAGTTTAAAGAGCTACAAATCTTGATTCTTAATGCTACAGTCTTGGTCAAATTAAGCTAGGGGCACAAACCGCCATATGTGCAAATAAGTGCTGTCTACGGGCCAATACGTGGGCAATCTTTTGGGATCCGTAAGTGGTAAGTATCGCCTCCGTAAAAACTCGTAGGGAATCCGATGGATTTTGGAATATGCAGACACACCATAGAACTTAATGTGCTGGCAAAATGTGCCTGCCCTGTACAGCCTGAACGTTTTCAGAAATACAAATGTACGTGGCGGACGTGGCCTCCAAAAATACGTATGGACAAATTGCACGTACGGCAGGTTGTGCCCTTAGCGTTAGCTTGACAGACAATTATATCTGAATAGTTTGTAACTATCACTGTGGGAGGAGGTTCTGATAATCTTATTACTTATCTTACAGGTGATTCTTGATATGGCAAAACATGATAACATCATGGTCAGGCGTGTCCTGAAAAATGAGGTAAGTTTGAGATTTAATGGACGATTGTTACGATACGTTTGCTATATCAATGAATGTTAGAAACCCAGGTAATAAGATATATGGTTCACAAAAGACAACGTATGCTGTCTGAAATGTGTAATTTTTTCCAACTTTTATCTAGTCGCTTGAGAACTGTTACCTTGCAATTTTTTGCAATAGCTTCTTTTTTTACCTACAACAAAAGTTGGCCATGCTTGGACATACCTGTACAGTCCTGGAGTTTTTCCATGTAGAAGTAGTTGTATTTTGTGTACATACATGTACAGGAGCAAATGATAACCATTTAAAACGTATAAACTAGAAAGTTGCAAGTATGTATGCAATATGTGTGTCATGTAGTATGTGTATGTATTCCAAATTTTCATTTCATCGGGTGGTGGTGCAAAAGTTATTGTACTGACATACATGTAACAAGGTTCCATTGTTTTCTCTTTTATCAACTTGGTCAAAATATTATTTTAGGGAAAAAAATTCTAAGTGTTAGTTGGAAAATGAACTCTTCAACCCTGTCTGTTCCACCCTGGTTGTTGAATGATGGCCCTTCTTAAATCCCATGTGTCTATGTCAGCTTGATTCTTTAAGTTTAATGGCAAAAGCATAAAAGATACATTGTTTGGTGAAGATGACCCCACAAGGTTCGAAATACTTTTTCTGCATACCTGCACTGGTGCAGGTGACATTGAAAATTACCTGCACCAGACAAATTTTACCTGCACCACCTGCACCAATTTAGGAAGTATGGATCATACTAAAATTGTTCAGGAACCATTGCTATTTTTTCTTTTATACTTTATAGGTGGTAACAGTCAATGAAGCTAATAACAATCCATATACACCTACACCTACAAGACATTTATGTATAAAACCCAGTACATGGACCAGTACAGGTTAGGTGCAGGTAGACACCAGAAATACCTGCACTAACCTGCACTAACCTGCATATGCAGGTGGTATTTCGAGCCCTGACATGTGTGAGAAACATGAAAAACATTTGACACTCTCTGGATCAGCCATCATAGTCATAGCTACTGTGGAACAGAAGCCCCATATACAGTATATACACAAAAGAGAAAATGTAAGAAAATAAAACACATGTTGAAAGCTTGATAAATCATAAGCATTTTGAACATTACTGTACAAGGTCCACTAAGCCACCAGGTTAAACGAACATGACTCACAATAATGACTGTCCCTTTCAGGAAATGCTGATGAAAAAGTTAGCAGTGGAAGTTGTCCCTTCCCTGTACGTGCTCTACAGGAACGGGTCTGCAATACAACTTGCCAGGTGATTCATAGCTATTTGCCATACAACATTTGTATGTACATTATTACACGTGCATGTAAGACTATGTATTTAAACATACATTTGATAAACCAATACAGATTGTCTAAATTACAGATGTTCTTTACATGTATATATACATTGTACCTTAAAAGCTTGGTCTTCTTGTAGTAACTTTGTCACCAGACGGAGTATCTATGAGTTTTACTATACCACTTTTTAGTACTTATTATCTTTGTGGTAGTATACAATGTATAGGAGGAAAGGAAAGGAGGCAAAGGTTTAAGTTACTTTGCAATTTAGACAACCATAGCAATAGAGTGCAAGTCAGAACATAGCACTCCACATTAATTTTGTATATTCGTGGTGTGGCCTTTCACTGTAAAACTGCATCTCTAGTACATGTATGTACCACAATACTAAAATTAGTTATCATAGTACTTGAATGTAAGTTCAATTGTGATGGTAGTCAACATTATGTTACAACTTTAAGGCTTCATATCCATGCACAAAATAAAGCGCTTATCAACCTTCCCTCAACCGAGACAGGGGCTGATACCGACTGCCAAGCACCCTTGACCCTTTGCTGACGTCACACTTCCGTTCTGGATGTGTGACTTAGGTTTTGGGTCATTTCAACTTGAGAAGGATCAGAGGACTGATCGAAAGTTTGTTGCTAAGCGCTTTATTTTGTGCACGGATATAAAGTCTTAAAGTTGTAACATAATATTTGTCATCATTTTGATATTGTGAAATGTTGAAACATTATTGCAGGGGAGGAGAGACAAGGTTTGACTTCAGACTGGCACTGAAGAAGCTTCCACACCTGGACAGGTCACAGAGGCATGGGGAGCAGCTCTTACTGCAGCCCTCAGCACCAACACTGGAGAAAACTACTGCTCCGAGAACACCCAGCATGGACAATGTCAACAGGTGAGTAGGCCAGGGTTGTAGCCAGCCTGAAATCATTTTCTGTCCCCTTGATTTTGAATCCTATCGAGCATTGAAGGTGCAAGATGTCAATCCAAGGCACAATGTTCCTAAGGGGGTCCGGGGACATGCTCTGTGGGAAAATTTTGAAATCTAGACCCTCTGAAATGCTATTTCCTGCCTTTTTAGGTGTAGATTTTCTGGTAGACTAAGCTGTTAATCTGTTTTGGTGACAAATTACACAAGGAGACAGTTTTTTGTATCTTTACTGACATAACATATAGATTGTTGTCCATCACAGAGGATGGAATGGGCAAACATTTTTTCAGTCCCCAGCTGCAAAATTCAGTCAAAGGACGGAAGGATGGGCACTGGCTACAACCCTGGATTAGGCAACAACTTGATTTAATCATAAAGCTCCACTGGAACATCAGGCAATAGGAAAAGTCATGAACACACATCATAGACTGAACATAGTCAGGCCTTGAAAAAAATGTTGTGTTTCTGATTACGCCCCTAAAAACAAGGATTGGTAAGTAGGGATTCTTTTTTCATGTTTCCGAAGGTAAACATTCTGTTTCTGTAGCTGGGTTCCACCTTTAGCCTATCTATAAATTACCTGTTGTAAAAAGAATTTTTTTTTTGTACAGGTCTGCAGTCCACATGACAGACCTGTTGTAATAAGGCTTGTGTTGTTTGTACAGGTCTGCAGTCCACATGACAGACCTGTTGTATTAAGACTTGTGTTGTTTGTACAGGTCTGCAGTCCACATGACAGGCCTGTTGTAATAAGACTTGTGTTGTTTGTACAGGTCTGCAGTCCACATGACAGGCCTGTTGTAATAAGACTTGTGTTGTTTGTACAGGTCTGCAGTCCACATGACAGACCTGTTGTAATAAGACTTGTGTTGTTTGTACAGGTCTGCAGTCCACATGACAGGCCTGTTGTAATAAGACTTGTGTTGTTTGTACAGGTCTGCAGTCCACATGACAGGCCTGTTGTAATAAGACTTGTGTTGTTTGTACAGGTCTGCAGTCCACATGACAGACCTGTTGTATTAAGACTTGTGTTGTTTGTACAGGTCTGCAGTCCACATGACAGGCCTGTTGTAATAAGACTTGTGTTGTTTGTACAGGTCTGCAGTCCACATGACAGACCTGTTGTAATAAGACTTGTGTTGTTTGTACAGGTCTGCAGTCCACATGACAGACCTGTTGTAATAAGACTTGTGTTGTTTGTACAGGTCTGCAGTCCACATGACAGACCTGTTGTAATAAGACTTGTGTTGTTTGTACAGGTCTGCAGTCCACATGACAGACCTGTTGTAATAAGACTTGTGTTGTTTGTACAGGTCTGCAGTCCACATGACAGACCTGTTGTAATAAGACTTGTGTTGTTTGTACAGGTCTGCAGTCCACATGACAGACCTGTTGTAATAAGACTTGTGTTGTTTGTACAGGTCTGCAGTCCACATGACAGACCTGTTGTAATAAGACTTGTGTTGTTTGTACAGGTCTGCAGTCCACATGACAGGCCTGTTGTAATAAGACTTGTGTTGTTTGTACAGGTCTGCAGTCCACATGACAGACCTGTTGTCTGCCCTGACCTACTCCTTTAAGCAGGAGATAGCAGGACGACAGGAGCTGGAAGGGCAGACTTTACAGGCAGTCCAGGACTTTGTCAAAGTCCTCGCCAAGGTATGTGTATATGTGTACTAACCTGGTTCCCACCTCCGGTCGATGATGTATCTGTATCTGTATCTATACAGCCGGTATAACCGCCCTTCGGCGTAACACACCAGCTTCGCAAGCATGCGGCGCGGCAGCAGCTGGTTATATTACACTGAACGATCCGTCACACCTAGCTTCTGCACATCTATCTGCAAGCGTTCTTTAAAACTATCCAGAGAAGATGTGCTTGGTGATAACATAATCTACTCTACGATAGTTCTAGGAAAATACGATGTATGTATGTATCTTCACCACGTGTCCTAGTTTTTACTGATAGGGTATATAAACTTTTGGAATATCGACTTAGTATATTGTACATGTATTTCCGTTGTTTCTGCATGAATTTCAATGTAATACATATCAATAGAAAGCATGTGTGATTCCCTTTCATATGATATCCCACTCATTACCATTGTGAACTCATGGAACGAGCACCAGCTGCAGGCCTTCTTATGCGAGTGGGTAACACACAAAATTTGCCGATATTTCCCTGCTTGTGTTCAACAACATCATGTTGGAATGGGTGCAGATGTTAATGATTCAATCAATCCTTTTTTTTAATGTAATGTTTGCTATACAGAACATTCAAGCTTATTTACTGTTGTGACCTATTGGCTGTCGTGCTAGTTGCTCAAACCTAGAAGATGTATAAAGTTTTAGATTATCGTCATACATTGTATTATCATAATATTGCATTATGGTGTGATATCATGATAACATGATGATAATAACAGATTCAAAATATATGAAAATTCCCATCATTTAACAACACTTAAATATTCTAAGCACAGAAAAATATTGAATGTTCTATTATCTACAAATAATCCAAATTGTAACGTTCGTAACTTGCAGTACTTCCCAGGGCCACCAGGGGTCTCTGCTTTCCTGCACAACATCAACAGAAGGCTGAACCCAAGAAAGACCAAGATGACATACCAAGAGTGGGCACAGCTGTTAGATGAACAGGAGGTACATGTATGCATATTCAGCCATGGAATCAGACTGTGCACTTTGTTTTGTTCAATCAACAGTAGGATTTAGATTAGTTCCTGTTCATAGATGCAAGTAAGCTGATACAAGGTAAGATTATCTGTAAATTCATCTTTCTCCCATTTTCTTGGATGTTGTTTTCATGCGAAACCTTTCCTCTTGTTCTACTCTGACTCTGAGTGATTTACTTAGTATTTTGTCACTTGAGTTTACAGAGACGATACCAGAAGGGAACACTTAGCATTTTTAGAAATTTAAGCAAGAACATTGTATAGAAGGCCTTGTTTTATGCAAAATTACAATGGGAGAGAAGAAACCACCATAAATTTGAATTTGTCCAGTTCAATATGTTTTCAAGATTTGAGTTTTCACATTTAACATTGTATTTCCACAGATTTGTGAATTGCCTTGAATCGGGGTGCGGACTTATATTGGGGTGTGTACTGAAGTATCACAACAAAATTGAGGCCATTCTTGTGACATGTGTCAATTCTTGTCGACAGTCTGTTGTGGCTGGTTGAAAATTCTAGGACAAAAAACATTTAATGCTGAACAGGGTCGAAATACCACCTGCATATGCAGGTTAGTGCAGGTAAAATTGGAGCTGTGCACTCAGCCAGGTATTTCTGGTGTCTACCGGCACCTAACCTGATGTAGGATTGTTGATACTGCATTGACTGTCACTGCCTATAAAGTATAAAAGAAAAAATAGCAACGGTTCCTGAACAATTTTAGTATGATCCATAATTCCTAAATTCAGAGTGGTACAGGTAAAATTTGTCTGGTACAGGTAATTTTCAATGTTACCTGCACCAGTGCAGGTATGCAGAAAAAATGTATTTCGAGCCCTGCGTACTGTGACCTGTTTGTAGTTCTGTAGACTAAAGTGTTGTAATGGTCTATGATATATGTCCCTGCCTAGGATGCCAGTGCCCTGCCCCAGGAGGTGAGATGGGTGGGGTGTCGGGGTAGCCAGCCCCACGGGAGGGGATACTCCTGCTCACTGTGGCTGCTGTTTCACACTCTGACTGTGCAACAGGCAGCGGAACCAGGTACGTGGACATGTGTGATGTTCGCTTGGCAGATCAGGTCAGGGTGTTACACAACAGCATTGACATGTAATGTAATTATAACGAATGAAGACCTTTATTGCACATTTTTGCCCCACTGGGCTAAGTACAGGTCACACGGTAAGAATCACATATATGTAACTTTTGCCCCACTGGGCTAAGTACAGGTCACACGGTTAGAATCACATATATGTAACAATGGAAACAATCATACACATCTATATATGCAGATATGCGTCTAATCTATTCTAGGACATTCGACTTCCTCTCGCTTCTTGGTAATTGCATAAATGTAGCTAGCTGTATGGTTGGTTAGAGTTGGTTTATCAAAAGCCGTCAGGAATATAAATTTCTCTTAACTATTAAAGTACCTCATGTGGTCAAATGGGTGAAATTAAAAGGAAAACTAAAACGTCTTTGTATTTCTATGAAACACCATATACAATGATAATCGTTAATTGCTACATCTCATTTTTTCTTTTGTTTTTTTTTCTGTATGATATTATCATTTGTGCATGACATGTAACTATATGTGTCCCTCTCTGATATTATCTTACAATTCTTGTCTACTAGCTTATATATCTGGATAGTACTGAATAGATATTGGCATTCGGATTCATATGGGGTACAGTCAGGTAAGAGAATATTGTGAGACCTCTTGCCCATCCAAATGACCCCTTCCAGTAGAATGCAATTTGGGTTAGCAGCAAAATCTTAGATTGAAATTCTCAAGGATTATTATCATGATAAGGATTATGAAAAGTTGAACACTATTGTTTGCAATCTGTATATTGTAAAGAAACACACTGTTTGAAAGAGTGTCCGAAATCACACCAAACTTTTCATTTTTAAAAAGACACACCTTCTGCTAAGATCATCGAATCAATCTATCATAAAAAATGTGGGACATTTCATTTTCAACTATTTTCAAAAAAGAACATAGTAAATATTAAATGTAGGTTATTTACTCGTTTTCAATCACTCCATTTATTTGATTTTGTTCACTTGCAATTAGCCCCATGGGCATGAATTTGCAATAAAACATTTACTTATAACTTGGCTATGACAGTTACATGTATGTATATGTCTGTTCTGTTGTAGATCCTACCCAGAATTCCCAGAGCGTGCTGCTGGCCATGCGTGCTTACATCACCACCATGTTCGGCTGCCAGGAATGCGGGAAGAACTTCCAGAAAGAAGCTGTTACCATGGAAACCGCGGTCGCCACCCCAGACGATGCAGTCCTGTGGCTGTGGAGGACACACAACCGTGTCAACAAGAGGCTACATGGGGACCTGAGTGAGGACCCACAGTTCCCCAAAGTGCAGTTTCCTCCTCCATGGCTCTGTCCATCATGTCATCTGGCACAGGGAACACAAACAGAACCTGTCTGGGATGAAGGTCAAGTGTTGCAGTTCCTTAAAAGACATTACGGCTCAGCAAACTTCATATATGACAACCCTAGCCTTCAGGGTAAACACCCAGGCCCCCATTTCCACATCCAACCAACCATGGTACGACAATCGGACCCTCGACAACCTCACAAGCAAACATCCCAGCAAGAGCTGGTGGGGGTCCATGTGAAAGATTTGCAAGGAAGGCTGCAGAGAAGGCACGATCCGAATTTCGGCATTAAAGTAGAAAAACTACCAGGAAATGAAAACAGGGCGAACCCGTCGGGTTGGGGTTTCTCTAACCTGGACATCAGCATGTGTGTGATGCTGTACGTTCTGTCCTCAGGACTAGTCGTGGGCCTGTATGTCATGTTCATTGTCAAAAGACGTCGCAGAAGAAGAACACCACCGGTATAAAAAGGTTAAAGAAATTACTAGTCCAGCTCCTGCAGTCAAACCTCGAAGCTGCTCCAAACCAGAAGATGATTCTATGGTGCTTCTTTGTAACGTCTGCAGTATGGTTCTCTTGTTGCAAAAAGAGTTCGATTATTAACACAGTACGAAATCAGAAATATACATAAGTATAATACTTCTCCTCTCACACTCACAATGTCCATTTTACCAAATCTTTATGGTTATAGTAATATATGAAATCAGAAAGCCTGTACAGTAGTTCTCGTCTCACACAAGAAATGTTCAATTTACCAAATGTTCATGGTTATACCTACATGGGTGAACTTTTTCTGACTTTGGAGATTAAAGATAATTGGCAGGCCATTATTTACACCTAGCCAAAGAGCTGACATGGCCATGGGTGTTTTTACAAACTTAGGTTTGTTGTGTCATGTTGTAAGAAGGCCATGCTCAGGGGTGCCTAAGCATTTGCATGAACCCTATGAAATTCGTACGAATATTATGTGATACACACGAATCACTATGCGAAAATGCACGAATATTATGAAATTCGCACGAATCACTATGCGAAATCGTACGAATTTTATGAAATTCGCACGAATCACTATGTGACACACACGAGCCTTATGTGATTTGCACGATCCTTATGCAAAAACGGCGGCCGGGAGGAGGCATGATTTTGAGCGTTTCTACTCGAGATATTTATATTTCAAGGCATGGAATGGACATTTACCGTCGCAAAGATGTATTTGATAGCCTGTGAGCTACTGTTTAGCTTCATTTCGGCGTGTTACATCGTATTTTCAGTCGCCGAAGCGGCGAAGCCGCCATCTTGAAAATCCCGCTCCGTTTGTCACGTGACCCCGCCAGTGGTTGCGCAATTTCGCATAAGGATCGTGCAAATCACATAAGGCTCGTGTGTGTCACATAGTGATTCGTGCGAATTTCATAAAATTCGTACGATTTCGCATAGTGATTCGTGCGAATTTCATAATATTCGTGCGTTTTCGCATAGTGATTCGTGTGTATCACATAATATTCGTACGAATTTCATAGGGATCGTGCAAATGCTTAGGCACCCCTGATGCTTAACTAAGTTTAGGGACACCGCAGTGCAATGGTTTAGAGTAGCCCCAGTTTTAAAGCCAGCGTCACACAGGTGGTCACCAAATTTGAAAATTGCCACAGAATTTATTAGTGTGTCTTTTGCCTGAAAACTACAATTATGTCGGACTGGACTCAGTAACCAGAGAACTTGGGTGGTATTTCTAGAGTCAGCCATATTAGTGCCAAAAATGTCCTTTTGGAGCTCACTGACTCATCAGGCTAGTTGTTCTCATGTGTGACCCTGTATTTTAGAAACTAACATGATACTTCTAAATGCTCCATAATATTCAATACTCTACCATTCCACAAATCACATGACCCTTTCAATATGTTGTCGTACCGGTGCCATTGTTTTGCAATATAGACAGCGCCGTTTTCTTCTACCTGCAAAACATAGTCTGAAAATTGGGCAATATGATCATTTGCCTGCTTTTTTCAGAAAGTACAATTTAATTTGCATTTGGGCATTTCTGTCGCCTAATCATTTACCAACTTAATGGGCACTCAAAGAGACATAGTACTCTTATTGACATCACGTAAAAGATATTTTGCTGAATATTTATATAAGGAAAAGTTCAACTTTCCTTTAAGTGTTTAAGTAGAAAATGAGTAGTGCCTGTAAGGTGCTATAAGAAAAGGCTGACTTAAGCTGTTGACTAGAACATTTATTCATTTGAAGTGTGTTACTGTTAGGACTGGTATGAAGAAATTCATCCCTTGGTGCTTCTGTCACCTTGGCATTGAAAAACAACAGTTCCTGATTACTACATGTTCCTGATTACTACATGTAGCCTTATGTTCAAATTCATCTTATTCCAAAATATGCCATCTCTGTCTAGATGTATTTTAATTTCTGTCAAGATGTCCTGGCAAAAAGTTAGAAGTTTTAAGCTTATGAGAATTTTAATGATAGGTTTTGTTTATAAGTTCCGTGGTTTCGCGTGTAGTCACATGAGCGTGTATATCAAGTCAGTATGAGGTTTGTAGGACATTTTTTTCATACACTTTTGTGCGCACCATACATACCTTATATGCATCTCAATCATTTTGTGCCAGTTTTGGATGCTAGACTGTACTGCGTACGTCTATGTACCTACAAATGTAGAATATTGAGATATCTACAAGGTACGTATTAGATGTATATTGTGTGTACGGCTTCGTATGACAAAAGTGTCCCCCCAACATACATCATACGGACTTGATATACATACTTGTGTGACTATACCACAAGATTGCACGTAAACCTGTGATTGTACTAAGCTGATAATGTTATTCCAGAGAAGCTTACATTTTCATTAAAACTTTTATGATACGATTTATCTAGGAGGAATAGACGAATGAAAAGAAGAAAATGTCTGACTGCTAAAGAACAGTCATTCTAAAGTATGTTCATGAGACTAATGAGATTTTTGCTGCTATTAATATGTATAGAAACACAATCATTCTGTTGGAAGAAGTTGTGAGGAAAATTCAATGCCTCTAAAATATATGCAGTTACAGAGTATAAATGGAATTTAGCAGTACACATAGTAATAGGTTAAGAAATTGCCAGATTTATCAATTTTTCTAGAAAGAAATTAGGTATTATCTAACAAATAAGTCTGACAAGTTCAGATGGAGAAGGAAGAGATTATGAAGAGTTGAAATCCAGAAAATGTAGGATCACACTTTTAGTTGTGATCATACAGTCAGAAATAGTTCAAAATACAGAGTTTTCAAATATTGAGCCTGTGTTCGTTCTTTTTTGTGATGTGTAGTACAAGTCTGGTTTAGTACAAACTGCACACCTTCGTGTGTGTGTGCATGTTTGTGTGTGTGCGTGTGTGCATGTTTATGTGTGTGCATGTTTGCGTGTGTGCATGTTTGTGTGTGTGCGTGTGTGCATGTTTGTGTGTGTGCGTGTGTGCATGTTTGTGTGTGTGCGTGTGTGCATGTTTGTGTGTGTGCGTGTGTGCATGTTTGTGTGTGTGCATGTGTGCATGTTTGTGTGTGTGTTGTAGGTCTGTGTTTGAGTATGCATGCATGTACAATGTATGTGGAGATGTGTGTTACATTTGCATGTGTGACAATGCTGTTGTCGCATCGTGTATTTTTGTGTGTCTGTTTGCAAGTGTGTCTGTGCGTGTGCTTCTGTGCGCGCATATTTAGTGCGTGCACGTATCTAAATGTATGTGTCTGTGCACATGTGTGGTACCATTCATGTACAACTGGGCCAAGTTCAGGTGATAAAAGTCTTTGACCCAAGACAGATTTTGCTGAACATTTCCATTTTGCTCTTGGCACGATTTCTTGAGTTTTGCAAATTGGCTTTCATTACTAAAAACAGCCGGAGCCTAACCTCTGCTTGGAGAGAGTACAATTTTGTCACTTCGCTTCACTTCAAGCCATGAGCTTTCTGTGTATGTGTACATGATTCCCAATCTCAAATATTGCTCATCGTGGAACTCTAGCTGAAAACGTTGGTCTCTAGTAGCACGTCACCGGAACGTACTGCGCCTGCGCAAAAAGTATAGACATGCTAAACCCCCAGTTTACTAAAGGGCCGCATTTAAGAAAGTACGTGCGTATATAAGGGTAAAACTCCGTGTACGTTTTACACGAAACCATGTCTCTAACATATACTGTGCAACAAGCGGGATTTTAATGCAACGTTGACCAAACCAAGCCCCAAACTACCAGGGTTTGCGCAGGCGCAGTACGTTCCGGTGACGTGCTGTCTCTAGTTGTTTTAAACTTTTATTTTTCAAAGTAACATTTTGCCGAGATGATTGTTGTATCATCTCACATCTTCCAGGGTACAGGGTACGACAACCATAAAGACCAAAGTCATTTTCATTCAGCTAAATGGATGGTGTTCACGCGCGCATATGCATCAATTTTCGTCCATTTCCATAAAAGAACCATAAAAGTCATAAAAGAGCAAGTCTTGACCTAGTTCTCGCAACTCTCGCGAGAACTAGGTCACTCCGTGATCAAGATGGACTGGATAGCCATCGAAAATTTGGAGATACGTGTGCTTACCTTTAATAACAGTCACTGATTGATGAACAATTCTATTAACTGTAAACATACGTGACTAATGAATCTTTTCGACCATGATTTACATCGTACAAAGCAGCTGCAAATTGAGCAAATAGATCTGGTGTGTATTTCATAAGGCCACGCTGACTTGATTATATGTTTGACATCCACGCCTTCCCAAAAATAAAAATAAAATGTTTTTAACCATAATCTTAATCGTGCAAAGCAGCTTCAAAACAAGCAAATATATGCCGTGGATTACAAAAATAGATATCTATTGTTTTGTATACCACACATATTCTGCGTGTTCATGATCAATCACTTCTTCAACCTTCCTGACCCCTTAGATTTCATAACGAATGCAGCTTTTTTGGCAAACTTGTTTTTATTTCCACGCTTGCATCAGTTTTTGGATTCCCAGAGGATGTCATCCATATTATCAAATCGATATTGCCTAAATTGTGAAAAAAAAAGTCAAAGAAGACGATGTGAAAGAAAAAGAAGAAGAATCTATTCTTTGGTATACCATCACTATGTGTGTTAGTCATTTTTCAACCTTCTAGACCACCTCATAATGAAGGAAACATTTTTTGGGCAAAGTATTTCTTTCTTCGCACGCTCACACCTAGCCTGACTAAAATCACGCTCCTAGCGGCCGGCCCTATAGTATTGCCGCCGCCCTAGGGGAGGGGGTCATTAACCCCAGCCAGCGAGAGATTGTGTAAACACAGTCTAGCTCGCACCAGTTCTTGGGTTCTCAAAGGATGTTATTTATACAACCCATTCTACATGCCCTAATAACATATAAATGTTGATATAATTAAGAATATGTCTTGGTAGTTTGTAAGGACGCTGTTTTTTTTTCTTCTATCTTTCTTCAGACTTGTTTCGTCGAGACACAAATCCAAAATCATATCCAGTATCGATTAACTGCTTTTTGGCAAATCCAACTTAGGTCACAGGCCTTTGCCCGCTGATAGATCTGCTTGGAGATTACTCTTTTGTTTTCAACCATTGCTCCGTATGGCTTCACCCATGCCATGTGCTATGTAGGGTAGAGAAAGGCACCGTCCAACATGTTAACAGTGTTGATGTGAGACAACGTTACAGGTAGGTAGGGATGAGTACTTTTGTTCCCGTGCGTGAGAGGAGGTCGGTAGGAACGACCTAGCGACAGGCGCTACAGATTAAAACGGTGGCACGCTGGCTGACTCGCCAAGGCTCTCCTTCCACCGTTGATTAAATTAGCAATGGTAATCTGGGCTGACTGACGTGGATGCGCCGACCCCTGCACCTGACGGGGGATCGGGAGGACCTGTCGTTCATACCGCCCCTCAAGAACCTCAGAAACTGGCCATGATTGGATTGTATTGTACCTGGAAAGGTTATAACTCTTCTTTATTATATCTGAACGCATATTTTGCCCGTTCTGCGATCAGCGTGCACATTGTACTTACCAGTAACGTACAACAAACACACAGATAGCGTACAGATAGCGTACTCGACGAACATCCAGGGTGCTCTTGAGTTAATAGATATGATGATTGATTGACTTGATTCACATTTCGGGCGCCCTACGATGACAAACAAACAAAGAAAAGATTGCATGACACGCTATGGAATCTGCACTGGTGATAGAAACAGCGGAAGGGAGCGGTTTCTTTGATTAAACGAAAATAAGCTTAGAAAGGCGTGCGATCATCAGTGGGTGCGTCCAGAATACGGTCGTAACGTGCTATGCGCTGTGCATACGCACCTAATCGCAGCAAGAAAGACAGTGTTGCGTTCATACGGAATGGATATGCTGAAGTCGTAATTCATACCTCAGATGGGCATGACGTATTCATTCCGAAAATGTCCAAATGTTGGGCGTACGGCTCCGTATAGACAGAATTTCATACGAACCTAATACGCACTTGAAAATATACGCTCGTGTGAACCCATCTTTAAGGTGCAGTCAAACGAGGTCCGTGTTAACGTTCTTTTTCATACGCGGTTGCACGCACAATGCGCACCTCATACGTAGTCTCTAAGCAGATCCTACGGTAGCATAAGATAGTATCAAAAGCGGATAATGGAGTTAAGCCGGCCTAGGAGTGTGCAATTCGGTAGCCAATGCACACTCCAAGGCCAGCTACACTCCTTTGTCAGCTTTAATGCTATCCTATGCTACCGTAGGATCTGCTTGGAGACTACCCCATACGCATCTCATTCGCTTTGTTTATGTCTAGGTAAGCGTACTTTACTGTGCTGTGTGCGTATGCCTGCGTACTTAAAGCTGACATCAAACTATTGAGATTCGAATGAGGTGCGTATTGTGGGTACGGCTGCGTATTGACATTTCGATCCTTTGGTCCAGATGAAGTTTTGCGGGGAAGAAATTGACTTGGTTATCAAAGCGAGAATAACGACAGCAAATTTTTTCCATATCCAAAAATAGGATGATACGGAACTCATACGGACTTGAATATTCGCCTTAGTGTGACCATTCCCTTGTGTGACTACACCCTCGCGCACTAGAGAGTCCCGGACTGACATTCCAACTGAAACTGAGGACTAAGGATAAAGAATCCCAGCGTCCCACGTAACGTATAAGCGACGAAAGAAATACTTGCGCTTTTACTATGTATATGTATCTGTATCTATATAGCCGGTATAACCGTCGTTCGGCGTAACACATCAGCTATGTTTGGATTAGTATGTGGAGAAGGACAACCTCAAGCCAACCGTTCACACTTACACCACATCTTCAGAAAAGACGCTGGAGCCGCATGTTCCCCGTTTAGGAACTTTATTCGAACCGACACACAACAAACATGTTTCGCCGTGTGGCTTCCTCGGTGTTATGGGCTCGAATGCAGCTATGTTTGGATTCAATTTAATAGCTTTAGTCCATGAATGAAGTAATCCACTAAGTGGTGAGGATACAGAATGCGAGGATGTGCCGTAGTTTTTGATGTACGTATGTTTTCACTTAACCCCCAACCCACCCTCTCTCCACCCGCCACCACCACCAACTGCCATTACTATGGAAAGTAATTAACGTTGATGGACAGGTGTCTGTCATGGTCCTTCCTTTATTGACGACAACACAGACTGACATCTGTGTTTTTAATTGGGACAAAAGTAGCATGAATTATTTATCAATATGATGCCCTGGCATTTCTATAGGCTGGCCAACATGCACACATTTTTGACATAGAATGACAAAAAACATATGAATTGCTTCATTCTTTTTAATTTAAAAATGGCGCTAACAAGTCTTCTAAAAAGGAGTAAAACGGATTCTCTGATTGGCGCAAAATCCATGAGTTTATATGTTTCCATCAGTTATCATGAAACGTAACGTATCACCCATGTTGTTTCTATAAACTCAGTCAGTTTGTTTTATGTTTGAGAGAAGTATATCCAGCATTCCCATGCGGCTTAACTCAAAGTTCAAGCCACCAAAGTGTCCCTAATGTGGTATCAACTATCATAGTCATGAAGTGAATCATATACAGTACTGTAAATGCATTTAAGTTCGCGGGGATTTAATTTTGCGGTAGCGGGAAAAGGGACTTTTCGTGGTATTTTTGATTTCGCGGTAGCACCATGCACTGTAGTCTTTTTGCAGTGGTTTTAAGTTCGCGGTGAAGTGGCCACCGCGAAAGCCGCGAACATGAAACCACCGCGAACATTTCTGCATTTACAGTATTACCTACATGAATATGTTCTGTTTGTAGTATTCAATTTTCTTATCACTAAACTAAGGATACGTACATTTATCTCCTCCTTACATATGTGCAAGTTAATTACGTTGGGTCATGTGGTGTAGATTCAGGATATTTGGCCCAAAGGTCTTGAGTTCGAACCCTGTCATGCTACCGATCTTGTGCATTGAGAAATGCACTTTGCACGACTTTCCCCCTCACTCAGGTGTAAACATGGGTACCTGACTTCGGCTGGGGAGGTGAAATGCAGTGGAAATAAAGATGTGCTTCGCCTTCCAATAGGCAATACCAGCCTTCCGGACACAGCAGATAGTAACTCTTATCTTTAAATAAGAAAAAATGCCGAAACTCATAATTAGCCCCACTCGATTGTAGTACAATGTTTTACGCTAGCTCTCATTGTTTTAGAAATAAGGATGTCAAATTTCATTCTATATTCACAATCTGCATTATGTACTATGTTTTATACTTGCTTTAGTAATTAGGGTGATAAGTTTGTTTCTTCTTTTTTCTGCCATACATTGTACGATCGTTGCGCAATAAAGTTCTATATTCTTATATTGGGTGCCTTTAAAGATGGTACCTTTACATATGATAGGACCACATAGAATACATGTATTTTTTTAAACGCATGGTCAGACATTGTCAATGGCACCTCGAGGATGAACTGAACTGAACTTTAGTATCTATGGCTATGATTGTGTGAAAAGTGTGAACACCTTATGGTATACCCACAAGAACCACGAAGTTAACATACCAGACTAGTCAACATTTCAAATAATGGATTCTGAATTTGCATGTATGAATACATGGAGTAGCTGTTGGGAAGACAAAACTATAAATTTATTTGACTGTTGATGCCAAGGTACGAACATTTTGGGGTTAATACATACCTGCACGGTGATCCTTTTTCCCAATTAAAAGAAATAGGACGGGTACATTCAGAGACCAAGACATCAAATGTGCGTATATTCATCATTGAGATTAAATGAGTTGAATTTGACAACGAAGGTGATGTGTGTATTTACGTGTATCTTGTGTGCGTTTTTCTAAGCAGGTAGGTAGTCAATGCTCCCCCAGAGCACGTAACGTTATGTACACAAACTGAATGTATTTCCCAAAGAGCAGTAAGTTTTTTGTACACTAGTACTGTATACCTACGGAAATCACTTGATGCTATTGAACAACTGCATCTATATAAAACTAAAGAGGCTATGAATTCTCATATGACAAGCAGATAAATCTACAGAGCCAAACGCATTAGACCAACAATTATCTTTCTGTGTTTACACGAAAGCAGTGCAATGAAAACCAAGCTCACGTGTGTGCAATAAGAAGCTGCGGAGTGATACAGTTCTGATGAGTGATACAGTTCTGATGATTGCATGCGGATGTATCTGTGAGCCATGAGTGATCAATACATTCTCGGCCTCACCCTGACATGAGGTGCACAACTCAAATCTTATGCATGCATAGCATAAAAAGCTTCGTCATCATCGTCCACCGAATTTTAAACCATTGTAGGCATTACTTGCGACGTGTCACGGAGTGGTGACACAGAACTAAACTAGTTCATATATGTGTAACGTTCCCAGTCATGTTCCCACGGAAGTTGCAACTGTCTTGGGCATTAATGTCCTAAAAACGTCAATACGTCAACCAAGTGCAGTTATGCATGGTAATAGTTCGTAGTCTTAGAGCAGTTACGGTAATTAAAACTCAGACATAGGTGTTTAGCTTAGAAGAAGAAAGGGCACTCTTAGCCCAGGTCTCCGACCGGGAGAGTCAGAGCAGAGGAGAACTCAGTCAGAGAGAGACTTCTGTAGAATGTGGACTTAAGAGCTCATGACAGCGAGCTAGGATCACTTTGAACTTGTTTTGATAAAGCCACTAACAACGTCAACGTATGGACTTGAGTCTTGAATGAGTTCGGCCACCGTCACAGACGCTCTATTGAAAGGTATCAGAACAATTCGGCTCCAGGACAATTCGGCCCCTGGACCAGGAACGATTCGGCCCCCTGCCAGGAACGATTCGGTGGCACAGTAGTTAGACATATGCCCGTAGGACACATGGACACCACTTGGACACCACCAAGATGTCGTAGTTTAAGATTTTTGTTGACCCGCACAACTCAGATCGCAGCACAATTGTCCGTCCTTCTCTCTCACCTAACTTTGCCATGTGTCGCCTGTAAAGTAATGATTACAATGATGTGAAATTTGGTAGACATTCAAAAAAAGTTCTATAGCGCATGCGTTGAACCCATTATTCTGTATGATTCCGAAATATGGGGCCCATTTAAAGCTTCCAATTCCTGCACAATGGAATAAGTTCCCTTAAAATTTTGTAAATAGTTATTACGTGTGCCAAGGTCAGGTTACCTGCAAGGGCAGGTGCACTCTCACTGTTCACTGCGCCACTGTTTGGTTATTTTCTACGATTTTTTATAAATTAGATATTGCTTAATACGTAACAGTATGACTGAAGCTAATAACCCGCCGTACGTGCAAATACGTGCTGTCTACGTGCCAAAACGTGGACAACCTTTTGGCATCCGTAAGTGGTGAGTACCGCCTCCGTACGAACTCGTAGGGAATCCGACGGATTTTGGAGCACGCAGACACGCCGTAAAACTTTACGTGCAGGCAAAACTTTGTGTGTCATCGGACTGCGGATTCGCCCCTTTACGTGACAGTACGGGTGACGCGCCTGCCCTGTACAGCCTGAACGTTAACGTTTTCAGAGATATGTGGCGGACGTGGCCCAGGTATCCCATGACAGTGGAGGCCTCCCTGAATGATATTTAACATTTTCTCAGACTGCCAAAAGTAAGATAAGTTAATACAGCTATTCAAAACCACATACAATGAAGAAAAATGAAAATATGAATGACAGGAATGTAGTCACAAGACTAAGGATCAGCTGCCACAAACTACATATTTAAATCGAAAGACATATCTACACCCATTTGGTAAAAAATGTTTATGTATTGAATAAAGGACGAATTCCATAATGTAATAGAATGTATATCATATAGCAAAGAAAGAAATTAACTTTATAGGCTTGTACTATACCTATTTCCTTTTTTCATACGCTTTAAGTTATGTAGAAAATTCATCTTCCAGATGCAGCTAGACAAACCATTAATCATAAAACATATCTGCTCTTTCATATCCACTATAACTGAAGAGCGATGAGAAGTTGGATCTATCCAACGATAGTTAACATTTTGTATCTGTTAATTATCTCTTTAACATGTCTTGTTGTGATCTATACTTAGCCCGGTGTGGCAAAAATGTGCAATAAATTCATATAAAATTTTATTAGTCAGTGTACCCACTATGAAACCGAAAGAAACACACTATTTCAAACAGTTATCACTATTTCACCAAGCTTTTACCATCTAAGTGATCACCAAAAGACTATATCTCTACTAAAAGCACAAAATCCCACCATCATACAGAACGTGGGACAGTTCATTAACCACTGCCGACAATAGTATCCAATAGTATCACGTAGTTGATTAGACACTAGTTTTACGTATCACTCTGTATTTACTTCTCTTAGTTCTTGAGATTGTATATGCAATTAGCCCTCGGGCCTGACTTTGCAAATAAAAACTCAACTATAACCATGCTCAGAAATCTGAGTCATGCACTTTATGTCTGGTTGCGTCCCAGAACTTATTGATCACCACTTCTACAGTTCTGAGTGTTTGTTCGGACCTGGAGCACCCTCTCCAGCTATCAACATGGCTGTTCGTCATGACTCTAAAACTGTCATGGCGACCACAAGGTCACAAGGTCAAATGATATTCAGATTGCCTGCCCCGCGGATATGTTGTATATATATGAACGACATGTTGTGTGCGTTAAACGACTAAAAAGTAACTATCTGTAGGTCAGTCATTTCAAACAGATGTCCAGTTCTCCACAAATGGTCAGATAACGCTGAATCGATTTTCAATCTTATAACAGAGTTTTCGGAGTCCATTGCCAATGGGGACATTCATATACAATTAGAATGAAGAAGACAATAGGAGAAGGACTGAATTGCCGGTGGAAAAAATGGGTGCTAATATCTCAATTAAAATCTCTCGTTTGGCGTCACATTGGGCGACCCTATATATGAGTTCGTCATGATGCTTTTTGCGCATATTTCATTGCATTAATAGTCAACTTAAACCGTATTCAATGTATGGGTTTGTAAGAGTTGTCAAAATCTCTGTCGTATGATGTTTCTATTGAGATGTTGTATTTGATTTTCCACAGAGTAGAATCATTTTTTCATCACAATGGTCATTTACACGGTGTTCTATTAACTATTCATTTCAGAAATTGCACATCATATACATGTAATATCGACACACTTAATTCTGTTGGCTAGTACCTCTAACAACAACAAAAAAACACGTTGTTTTTCACTGCCTCAGTCCGGCATAGAAACAATTGATCTTTCATAAACCAAACATGTATCAGAGCATCAAATTAAGATAAAATCTGTCAAGTTGTAGCTGGTTCGATAGAGCGGTTATTTCTAACATGTGGAGTTGTTAATACACGCTCTCCGTGCCATACTCCAGGCACACAATCCGTGGCCTTGGTAACGCTGGTGTCAGAAAGTCAAGTGGAATCCGGTTCGGAGTCATCTGAAGTTCATGCTACACATCTACATGAATCTCAATATCACAAAACCATTGCTGTTTGGGGGACGTTTACTTTAATTATTAAATTTGATTTATTGATTAATAACCATGTGCATTCGATTCATGATCCAGTATAGAAATACCACAATGTCATTCTACAGTTTTGCTTTACAGTCCCCGTAAACTTGGCGAGATATCATGAGAATCGGTTCAAATGATTTTTGGTACTGAGCAACGAACGTCGACCACACCTGCACGCACCGGATGTGAAGTGTTGTCGACAGGTGAGTTATACCCCCGGAAGTGACGCATTTCAACAGGTAGAATGAGTGTGAAAATCGCCATGCCTCTTTATTGACTGAAGTCTACGATATCTGCACAACTTTGAGTTCATAATGAGAATTTTGCCATTGTTGCACTTACATTCTATACAGACATTAGTAGTAGCAAGGGGCTTTTATATCATATTTAAAAGCTCCTTGGTAATAGAAATGCTTTTTCTCAGAGAGACAATTACAGTTTTCGTATCGTACAGGTTGATTCAGTTCTCTATCCATAATGCCGATGTCTTTGCATTTAGCCTGCACAACAAAGACCGTCAAATCACATTAAACAGATTGCATGCTTACAATATGGAAGAAGTAGAAATGAGTGGGCCATTTTGATTTTAGGAATCGGCAGTGACTTCTCATTTCCGATAATACACAATTTGTTCTTTCTTTTAGTTTTGTGATCAGAACTCCAAATGACGGAGTGAAACTGACAAGAAAGTCTATCACAGTTAACGTGTATTCACAAGTGTACCCGCCGTGTCTGTGTGTGATGTGTTTTATGGATTAGCCACGTGCAGATGGCCGCAGTGCCACGTGAAATTAATTTTCTAAGCGATTCATTTGACTGAGGCTGTCTAAATGTCTTACTTGGCAGCCTCTCTCGAACAAACCTGCTCTGAAACCAACACGCAGCACCAAGCAGTTGGCAGTGGCAGATGCTAGCTTTATTTCTGCACAGAGGTTGGGAGTTTCTTTGCTTGAAGTTGAATAGCCCTTCTTCTGAATGCCGTTTTTTGTCCAGTCTGACAGACTGGGGTGAAAAATCTTCCCGGTGGCAACTGACCACCGCCCGCCTTTTATTATTCATGCGGCTTTAATAGAGTGAGTACGTCCGATACGCTACAGTTTGTTGCATCTCTTTATGCGCCGTTTATCGAGTATTGTCCGTGAAAATACAATAAATTACCCCTCGGGAGCGAGGAAACGTCGCTGGAATGTCACCAACTCTTTCTTACACGAACTAACAACTATTTTGCTTTTGCGCGCGTGGATTTGTTCCTAGTAGTGGCCGCTGGTTGACCTCCACAGATTTCGGAGATGCTGGTAACGTTACTGGCGTTGTGTCGGGCTGAAAGGGCCGTTGAGAGGGCCGATGGTGGGTTTTCATCCCCTCAGTGGGGCGCGAACAAAACACAAAGAGATCCAGGACAAACAGAAACAATGTCTGCGCTATAGCAATTATAGGATTACCATGGCCTAACAGAAACTGGGCGAACTTCTGGCGACCCTAGTGTGTAAAAGGGTGATACTCTCTCAAACAGAGATATGTACACACTGTACAATAATACAAACACACAACTTTCGTTTTCTGTCTCTTTCGGCGCTCGCGTCCTGCTCTCAAACGTCATCTGGGCCTAACAAAGATGTCGGTCCAGCCACACAATTGGGTCCGATCGTCCATCATTCGAACTGGCAGCCGATTAAGGCCACACAATGTGTCCTGGACAGGGCAATGATAAATGACCACTGCATAAAACAGTGACCTGTCAAGGCTGGACACTCCACTTAACACTCATTACAAACCCTACAGCTTCTTTATTCCTTTAAGTGGGAGGCGAAGTTTGGCAGACGAGCATGCCTATGTCCAGTAGTGCAGCAGACACGTATCTGATACCGTATGTAACCTGGAGTAATGTTCTTCTGTACTATAGAGCTCAGGTGCAAGTTCTGTCTCCAATCCGATGTCACAAAGGCGCTGAACTGAATCCAAGTTGACTGCGGCACAGCAGCAGCGGTCCCCATGGTTAGTGTGGCTGTCAATAATACCTGTCAATCAAACGTCCCTGGTGGCGCGGTGGTTATCCCAGCCACCACATCCGGAATGAAGGGTTTCAGAACGCGGTGCTGGTTGGTATTTTCAATCTCGTGTCATTCTGTTTCAGTGTTAATTATTCAAATTACTAGTAGGCATGAAGACAAGGTTAGAATCTGTATGTGTTTGTTTGGGAGTGTTTACATCATAAAAGACGCCCGAAAGTAAACTGACTACTAGTACTATTTCTTCCAATGGACGAAATTAAAAACCCCTCGCGTTAACTCTAGCCCATCTTTAATCGAAATCATAACTCTGTGCATCTTATATTAATTCAAGAGTCATTTTGTGTCATTCTTGAAACGGGAGGTTCGGACTGAAGTATGGTGAGCATAGTCTGATAGTCAACATGAAATGGCGGTCCGTGTCCACTCATACTCCAAACATCTCAGACGATTGCAATGACTTGTTAACATATCATATGTATGGTGTCTACTTTGATGTGATGTCAAATATGGCGGCTACGACTAATAGTGACCCTCCAACTAAGGTCAAAGATACTTCAGTACTACGCTTACTATGACGTCATATAGAAATAAAATGACACCGGTCGAAAATGTTTATGTTCCTTAGTTAAATCGGTGTTGTTGTGATGCTATTATCATCTTTGTAATTAAGAGTATCGTGTTAACGGTACTGTTAGTGAACATGTGTGTGATTTGTGCAAGAAGTTGTGGATGGAGTTCTATGATTCTTAGTATGCTGATAACGTTACATGTCCGCTTCAGAAAGTTCTGCTGTGGTTCCCTGGCAGCTGTTTATGGCACTCCAGTATAACCTACGGTTTTCGTATTTTTTTTTTTTTTTGTTCTGGATATTCTGTGGTTATTACTTTTAAGCTTAAGGTAACGTTAGATAGCTCTTTTTTGGTTAGGTTTGGGCACCTTTTTGGTATGTACATAGCTGAATTGGCGATGCATGTCTACCTACCTAAGCGTTTAGGCCAGGGACTGGTCCCTTGCTCCTGTCCGTCAGTACTCTCCATGTTGCACGGTCCTTTGCACTTGTTTCCGCAAACTGGCATTGATGATTGACACAATTAATTAAACTTAACATGCAAATATGCAAAACGTTCAAAACGCAAATCAACGAGAAGCCTTTTAAACAACACGTCAGTTGCAAAGGTTAACATGATTTGGCAAAGCAAGGAGGTTAAAAATCACTCTTTTTTTAACCTCCTTGGGCAAAGTTATGAGGTCGCGGAACTCTTGTTGATACTACGGTTCCCTTAATTTGGCACTCCGTAGTTTACAGCTAGTTACCTTGTGTCGCACCTGTTTCCCAGCCCCGGGCTATTAGACACGTAAAGCACAGGTGACCCCTTCCCCGCCCTCCCCTCGTTAGCAGAATTAGCACCTCGGACAGGCCCCAGTATAGCCGTTACAACCTTTTAGCGTGTTCTCTCTAATTGCAACTTATTCAAACCAAGAAGCTTCCTGTATAAACCGGGATGATGGATATTTTCTTTCATTACCAAAGACTTTATCTAATGTCCTCGTTCTCACTGCAGAGTCGTTGCACGGCGTCTATGGGAGGGCAGCGCACTAATTCTCCATGAAATCACCCATCATTAGTAACAATGTGCGAATTTTGCCTCTCTCATAACTGTTCTCTGTCAGACAGACTTGAATGGTAACCCTTATCGGAATTAGAGCATACATAACATTTGACGTTTATTGCGACGTGTATGTAACGTGTAGGATGAAATGGTGTACTTCCGGTTACCTGACCTGCGAACCATAGGCAGTTCATGTAAGAATGTGTAGTAAAAATCATACTGCTCATTGGAGCTTATTCGATGTATATCTGTATATTGATACTATATGATGCTAATAATACCAGCGTTTACCTACCCTGGTATCCAGCTGTAATATAGCTCCCGAGTCTCTTCTCTCCTCTTCGTAATTGCGAAGAGGAGAGAAGAGACTCGGGAGCTATATTACGACTGGATACCAGGCTAGTGTTTACCAGATTTTACATTCTTAAAATTACACTAAAGTGTGGCTAATTCGGCGGAAATTAAAAGAAATATGAATGAAGTAAAAAAAAGAGAATCCCTACCTACCGATCCTATTTATTTATTTCTGGGTCGAATCGAAAACACACCTCTTTTCACCGGATCTGACTTGATCTTAGATGTGACCATATATAAATGTCAATCATGTGTACGTGTACAGTTGTGTAGTTCATATGAAACCCCCCGTGCGTGACAAACAATAAAGGCTACCTGAAATGTTAGTATCCCCACGTGTTGTGAAGTCAGTTCGTCATGAAATTAACGGGATCATTTCAAACAAGGTTATCCTTTTTTGATGATGAGGACGGATACGGATAGGGAGGGAAAACCACGACACGTGCAAAATAGGTAAAAGCGATGAACCAAATATTGAAATAAATGACAAAGATACGTGCAAAACAAACGAACAGGTGAGCTCTACACGCCTGTTGGATTGTCCATGTGAAGTCCCGACAGGTAAAACAACTGTACAATGTCACATTAATAATGTATATTTCAGTCCATCATTACATACAATACAATGCAGCTATACTTAGGTCGTTATCATCACCAGAACACATAAACCAGTTGGTACATTTCCGCTAGTTTCTGATATAAGTACATACGTATAGGGGGTATAAATGACTAACAGTTTGAGGATAGACTCTACCACAAAGACTTGATGATGGCTCGACCCACAGAGAATTGCGCACTTGATTTCTGCCGCACGATTGGTGAGAGATATGTTAACATATGAAAGGCGTCCCCAGAGCCGGTCGGCACCACCGGAGACAGGCTGTGCTAGCGGACAGGTGGCGGACGGGCAGAGGCGGGGAGCAAAACTGTTGCCTCGCGAGGGACCCCGACATGAATACTTGTAATTAAATAACCTCTCCTTTGGGGCACTCAGTGCTATGTTATCCGATGCCATGTGGTCTAACGCGTGTGTTGCTGGGTATTAGAGTTCTTCTACACATCCAGAATGGTTCGATAGATGGTCTGGGTTCATACAAGGAGCTTTTATACTGTATAAAAGTCCCTTGGTTCATACAAGGAAAATTGACAACAGTCCGATCATATCTAAAACTTGTACCCATAAATGTTGAGGCTGCAATACCCCATGAATTCGTACGATAGTTCATAGAATGTACGTCAAAACTCACGAGCAAGGCTGTGCAGTGTAAGGACAATATTAGTAGATGAAAAATGAAGTAAATGTTGATGACCACAAGTGCATTCATTTGTTTCATCCATGAACACATGTGCAGTTAATCTCGATAATCCGCAGTATATGAAAAAGTATTGATATGGTTGTTCATAAGACCGTGAATATTAGGCAGGTGTATTGTGACAATACAACAATGGCTCAATTCCAGAGACACTCCCCTCGCAAGGTTAAGTAAGGTCTCCGCTCATTTGTTTACGTCAGAAACTGTAAAAAGACCATCGGACTTGGACAGACTTCCCTGTAGCCACAGCCTATCATTAAACGAAGTGTCAATCTGTTAGTACCGGTTGTGACACCGTGGATACCCGAGGAAGAGCTTCTGGTTGTAAAACATTTCCTTACAGCAATTTTACCAGCCCCGTTTGGTACGGTATTGTCCAACACTCCCGGAAGATTTGTGCCTCCGATTGTCCGTTAACACCGTGGATTTAAACAGGCGATCATTGCAACAATGGTGAGAAAACAGATATGTGAAGAAATATTCGTGGAAATGCGGTCTTTTCAACCTCCACACACCACATACATGCCTTCCACACGTGACATAACCAGTGCCAGACATGGACGTTTTTCTGGGTATGGAGGAAGGTTGCAACTTGTTAGTCTTACCCACGGTATGTTTGTATCATGGGCACAGATATGGTCTGAGCTAAAACAATAATAGTTATAATGGTTAAACATACACAAATTACACGGACTGTTCTACCATTGTTCATAAATGAATACCAGTTGCTAAAGCTCTAAGCATGTAAATATCGTGACAGCGCGTTTAATCATCAGTTTGCACGAGAATAGCTTCTGTAACAGATCCCTGTCCTCTACACTGTATTTTTGGGACATCTGCATTCGTCTTTGTTTGTTTAGTTTGAACTTCAATTGATCTCATGTGTTATAGCTAGTCATTTACTCTATGTAGGTGCTCTAGCTATGTCCCTGTCGTTGTAGAGTTCGAGGGAAACAGGAAGGAAGCATATGAACTTTAACCCCTACTCCGACATGAACTGCATTTTTTGCTTCAACGCGTAGTGTAATTTAGTTTATTACTAGTAGTTCATAGTAAAATAAAGGAGAACATTAAAAAAAAGATAAATGCGAGTCTGATGGGTACTTTAGTATTAACTCGCAATAGTCTATGCTCTTGGTAAGTTGTCTGTCCCGATACAAAGGTTATCAAGTGCAGCTTGCACAAGGCTCACCGATATGAATATAATATACAGTATATAACGTTAGGAAATACGTACTTGGCAAAAGGTATTGCTAGTATCTGTGCCGAAAACGTGTATAACATTCAGCTCGTTTTAAATACACACAAAAACATTACAGGGATGGAAATTACGCTTCAATAGTGTCAGCTATTGTTGTTCTTTCAAGGACTCCCATAAAACAGAGGTGTGTGTAGGAGGTACGTTTAATATTGATACAAATTCCACGCTTGATTATGTCTGGCTCATTCTAGCGAAAAGAAGGCCCTACCGAACTCATTCGGTGCGGCGGAACTGCGGGGAATGGTGCGTAGTGGTTCCGTTGTACATCTGTGCTAGATTTTGTGCCTACCAAACGTGCCTGCGGCGATGTGGAGGCAGACAGGCAGGGAGCTGAGCAGGCCGACGGTCGGGAGGCTCATGCTGAACGACCCCGTGACGGTAGCAAGCTGCGTGCACCCCGTCTGGTCCTCACAAAAGTTCTCCCCTGATAGCGCAGGTAAAAACCGTACTGCAAACCTGTGCCGAGACCTCTCGCTTCTTTCAAGATAATATCTCTCACCACCTGCTGTCTCTTAGTAACTCGTAGTTGTGCACTGATCCTAGATCCTTGCTTTGAACGTTTGAATTTTTCATCTTTCAATCTTAAATGCGTTTTTGAAGATTTCGTCTGAGGGTATCTGACCATGGCCTCAACAATTAAAAAAAAAAGAAGTTAACTCTTCCTCTGCTTGGCGGGTAAGAGGCTGTCAAATAGGATAAATATTTCGCCCGGCGAGCCTTTAAACATTTGCTGGAATGTTGTTGAAAGTGTGACGGGTCTTTTAGCATGTATGGCCATGATATGATTCTTGTACGTCCTACACTTGCAGCTTGTCCAATATATGCACTGTAAATATGTAGTTATATATGTAACACTGTGTCCGGCTACATAATGATTGTAGGCTCAGCACAAATGATCTAAGCTCTTCTGATAACTGCACTGATAGGCGAGGTTGTAAAGGGGGATATCCAAGGTAAACAAAGAATAACACAATCGCCGCCGTCCCCATAGCCCGGCTGGAAAAATTAGACTGTAGAGTGTGCACCTGAGATCCGCCATCCCCGCCTGTTTACGGCACGGCCACGTCGGAGTATAATGAAATTTTCTCCATCATTCATATCCTTCTGTCTCTTTTCGACCTGGAAAGAAAACTAATCAACTTAATGTTCTTAAACAAGGGCCGTGTATTCCCCACGGGGGCGGCGCGCAGCGAGTAAAATCGGTAGCATACAAAGGAAACGCGTTCCACATGGCGATGCGCGGATACCTTTAGAATAGGGAAGTAACGGCCATCGGTTCCTCTCTATGGACAATTTCACTCACAGACACTTTTTGATGGATTTTAATTTCTGTTTTATCTAAGCCTAAGGTCATACTTCTGTTGCATCAGAATCAGAATTACACTAACCCTACCACTACAGAAACATTGTCCAATGTCTAGAATCTGAAATAAAGTAGAATACCAAATGTCATTTGTTGAGAGCCCGAAGTGGCTCTCACGGCGGTGTGGTTTACATCCCTACAGGCACAAGAGACACTCCAGTCATAAATACGCAGCTTACTAAATTGGATCAGCGCTCCCAAATCCAGACCCACGGTAAATGTGGTTATTGTGTTGTTAGTATGGCCTGCCAAATGTTACATTACGTCGGATCATAAATATATTCATCGCGGCATGTGGGGGCAGTTGGCGGGTGAGGTTCGGCTGACTGCCGCGCACGCGACTGTGTGTGTATATGTTACGGTACGGCGCCTGCCATAGACTTTAATGGCCTGGGTCATCTTACCAGCAGGTAGCTAATGATTTTACCACATAGCCCTGTGGCGTTCAACACATTCTCCACTTGTGACCATTTCCCAAATTACACGGATACTTATGTTACTGTTGGTGTCAGTTTCCCTGTGTGGAGGCCTTGTTGCGGGCTGTACCGTTGATAGAATTGTCTCCAGTTTTTCTGGTCACCGTAAATCGCCATGTATACCATTGTCGGGGAATTTTCCTTACACAAGAATTCAACTATAGAGGTTATCATTTGTGGCACCATATACTTACACCACACAAACTCAGCTTAACGTTACCTGTTCTATACTCAAACCGTTCAAACGTTTTAACTCAGGTGGTTGAACTCGGTGCTACGAAATAGGTGTACAGTGCGTTTGTATCCCACAGTGTAGGGAACATCTCACCCGTGCCAATCACTCTGTATAACTGGTGCTTTGGGTCCCCCAAGTGGTCCCAAATCAATCAGCACCCAGCAACTAATCAGCGCGTGGTGCGCTGCGCCAATACGCAGATCCCCACACTTGTGGGTTTATGGCATCTCCCCTACATACAGCCTATAGGACTATCTGGTCCAGCTACAAATGGTTAATTTCCCAGGGTGATAGGACAACATGTCCGCTAGTGTAAGGTGGGTGGAGCCACACGTGCACGGGGTAAACTTACTCCGACCGTCCATCTTCTGAAAATATAAAAAATAAAAACTGTGAAATTACGTTTCGCTGAAGAGAGCTATATTTGAATACGATCTGGAAAAAAATATCTATAAGAAATATAGCCACAGTAGCGTTGAACTGCATTCATTGTCGGCGATGCTTTAGGATATGCAAGACACAAACAGCAGTATTGATTAAGGCATCTTTCCATTCTCATTTCATTCATTGTCATCTGTTGCTTTCTTCATTTTCTTGTCGGTTGTTGCGAAGACAAATTTAAATATGATCTCGAAAAACTGAAATATCTACAACATACATAGAGTCATAGACTATTGTACATAGTTCCTTGAGAAAATACATAGCATTGTACTGCACTCATCGTTTAGCGATGCCTACGGATGTATAAGACACAAACAACAATATTGTTCAGCACATCTTTTCTATCTTGTCATCTGTTGCTTTCTTGTCGGTTGTTGCCAAGGCAAATTTGAATATGATCTCGAAAAACTGAAATATCTACAACATACATAGAGTCATAGACTGTACATAGTTCCTTGTGAAAATACATAGAGTTGTACTGCATTCATCGTTTAGCAATGCCTTACTTAGAATATGCGAGACGCAACAGCACGTATTGTTGAAGACATCTTTTCTTTCTTGTCATGTGTAAATGGCTGTTGCTTGGTCGCGTGGCCGGCACGCGCCACGGTTGGGGAGGACGACACACAATACATGACCCATAACTCCTGAATAATCTCTCCCATAGTCTACACGTCATCGCATTAGTCCCACCATGCCTTGTTGTCGCCAGTAATCAGGAGATAATAAATCATGAGTAGTCGTACTAGATCAGGCGGCCATTGTGACTTGTGGTGTTGGTCATGAGGGCACCACTGCTTTGTTAGAGCCCTCTACTTTCCAACAAAAACCTGTTTTTAAGTTCTAGTGTGAACACACCTCCCCGTATACAACTTGCTCACAGTACCCATGCCCCAGACCACCCCACCCCATACACACCCACCCATCCCAGCAGTTTCCTCCAAACTACCAGATGAGTTCACAACTTGTATGCATCACATTAAGCTTATTATTCACCTGCGGCTCGGGTATTGTCATTCCTCGGTGAATCCAGGTCCCATGTCGCCGACCACACGACCACCAAGGCCCGGTTATAGATATGCATATATTAATTAGGTGCACCCAAGCCGGGTGATATATAGGCACTGTCACGTCATCACTGATAACCAAATAGCGGGGACGGTTACCTCGACTCTCGGTCGTGTTTTGGGCAAACTCGAGTTGTTCCGTTTCTTACCCGAGCCTGGATTACAGAACACTGCACCCGCGAATCGTTGAGGAGAGAGGAAAATGTCGACGCTGACAGCAGGACCTTCCCCGGTAACGATCACCGCCAACACGGCAGCCAGCCCGCCAGCCCCGTCCAACGGCGCGCCCACCGGCGGCTCCACTGCCCCCACCCCGGAGGTGCTGTACGCGCTACTGGCCAACGACAAGTCCCTTGAAGGTACTCGCGCGTCGCTACTTTAATAATCTCGATTCATTTTTCCAATATTTCTCATTACCTTGTGCTACATAAGTTATTTGCTGGCGGGTAAATTAGTTTTGAGGAAGTACAAGGCTAATACATTTGAGAGGCCCCCACATTAAGTGATTGTATCTATCCGCAATTAAACTTATGGACAAACAATATGGGTCTGAGGAGATTAGAACCATTGGACAGTTTCTCTCTTTTTAGTGGATTTTTGTGTTTACTTTTCCAATTTCCTGAGCGATATCGGAAGCCGAGTCCGGGGAAGATGAGTGAGCATTCCAATTTCGAGAGGAGAGTAAACCGCACGTTACGACGGCGATTTCGTTTGCCAGAAATTACAGGATTTTTATTTAATTTTTGGCAGCGGTGTAGCGTCCTGTCACGTAGAGCCGTTTCGATATGTTCACTTTAATCAATTTATAGCTGCATCGGTTATATTAGCTACTTGATGGAGCTTCTTGTCATTGAAGACCTGGACTTACTTGAGTGTCGGACGGCTGCTATCTGGCCGACAGTTCTGTCCTTTTCCGCACGATCTTCACCGGATTCCCGCCCTTCCTGACAACCAGACGTCACAGTTTTCCCCACACGTAAGCTTTTTTCCAGAGTTTTTTTTCAACGCAGTTGGAATTCGGTTTTACTTAAAAATGTCTAGCCCTCAAATTTTCCTCGTTGCATCGATGACAATTTCATGACAATAGAATGAGGGATACGAAAGAAAATGATTGAAGCAGAAAATCAAGCTGCACAGGTTCAGCACTTTGTAAGGACGTTAGTGTTGTATCATTTAAAAGTGTCTCTTCTAGAAGGAAGTCCCCTATCTGTTATCTGGGGGAATGTCTTGAGATGCTAGGCGTATCTATGTCCGACTGCCAATAGAATGCTTGTATGTATATGTGCGTATGGTGCGCCTCAAAGTACCGTTTTCAAGATGTTTATCTTTTTCGCCAGCCATGTTTGCGGTAGACATTGTCTCGTCATGTTCTTCTGTTTTCTCATAATTCTGATACAGTTTGTCTGTGGCGCAAAATGCTAGTTGTTGTTGTTGTTGTTGTTGTTTTCTGTAAGGAGAAAAGATGATACTTCGAAAATTGACTTCATTGAGCGGTAAGAGTATGCTATAGATAACACTGTCTAGGCGCAATGAGTCCCCGTATTGCCATTCATATTACATCCTAACACTAAGGAAAGACGAATACACGTTTGCGCAGTGCCGACTGCTGCAGCTTTTGCAAACGAAAATAACCCCAAGTGTACAGTGCTTTTCTAAAGTATAGAACCCTGCAAACTGTGGCTGCGGTCTGCTCAGTTCAGTAAAATCCACCTGTAGTCCCAGTTGTGTTTTCGGCACGTGCCAGGTGTGTTGTGGAAGATGATTATGGTCAGGGATGCATACGGCATCACATACGATGCGTTAAGTGCATAAAGGCCACGGAAAAATGATCTGCAATATGACAAAGGGAAAACATAACCCGATCGGCTAAGAGTCAACCATTTCCGTATCACATGTCTTTCCTATACAACATCAAATATCTACCAGCTTTTCTTGCATTTGTTCCTTCTACTAGCTTTTATTTGTGCATTTGTATTGCGAACTATCTAAAATAGGACCATTTCCATACGAAATTGTCACATTCAGTCGTCTAGATGTAGAAGCTACAGACCGACAGATATTTTCATTCTGTTGTACAACACGGCAAAAAAATATGAGATGTTATGGAAATGAGAGTCTGATCCGGGGAGATTTTGAGTTTTTTTGCTACAAATTCATTGTTTAAATTTTGTGGTGTGTTCGGTCAGGTGGAACAGGTGGGCCGACAGGTGTTGTCATTAACAAAACAACTGCGAACACTAACAGGTACACTGAACAAGACTTCTGATGTGAACAAAATACAACCTTGTTTGTCTATCTACGAAACCGGTAACCTCAGCTTCGTTCTACCCTAGGTTTTCCCTTTTGTAGTTTTATTTATCTTTCAATTTTTCTCACTTGACACCTGTTTATATTGGTATTTCACCACGGTATTCTAGACTGAAACCTTCATAGTAGTAAATTGTTCATATTTGATGATTCTGACCTTCGAAAGGTTGTCAGTACTAGGACGGTGGTAGCGATTAACATTCCTATCTTTGTCCTGTCAGCAAACTGTTGTTATGTTCTTAGCTTGTACCGATCTTCTTACCATTCTTCTTCATGTATAAGTTGTGTGAGATGATAGGCTCTTTCATTGCTGGTCTGGACAGAAGAGGTGGTTGAAATTTATCGTGGTTTCTGTGCAATGTTGGGAATATTTCCAATATGTCCATACGGTTTTCTTCGAAATGGAAGCAGTCGCAATATTTAGTAAGACATATGGCAGTTTTTGTGTGCGAGGCTTTTGTAGCTCGATGATCACGCGCCGACTCTATTTTCTATTATTGAAGACCACAATCGTCAGTTTAAACAGAAAATCGCCCGAGGCGGTTAAACCGCCGGATGAATAGGTAATGTCTCTATCCCGTACTGTCGCTATCGGCGGGTGGAAGTTTCGATGTTGGATACATTTATTTACAGAGAAAAGCAGGGCCAAATGCCCCGCAATGTTATGTCAATAACTCTCGTCTTCTACGTAGTAGTCATTCGTTTTTCGTGTGCAAAATACGTGCCAAGAGAATTTATGTACAAGCGTAGACGTCTAAAATGCAAGGTTTTGGCGCTGGATATTTATGTAGAGGATTTGTTAACAGATGCAGTTTGTGGGTGTCAGTGAAAACCTACAAAACCTGAACTCTTACTCCCTAAACTCCCTAAATTTGTCAGTAAAATTCACTCTGTCATACGTTCTGCTATTTCATATTTTCTTCAGTGTTCCTTGACGGACATTTTACATGAACAATGCTCAGTTATAACCTGCAAATTTCTACGAGGAAAACATATTTTTGTTAACCACGCTAAACTCGCTGCTGGTATAGTGACCAGTTAAAATACATGGCAAGCATAAGATACACCTTAGCTAGCGTTGCTGGAAATTCTTTCTACGAATGCTAGCTTTTCACGATCCTTAAACAGATGTATTTCCAAACACCTTCCATTTGTCGACTTTGTTATTCCGTGGATATGTAAAAAGTCGACTGGTTGGTTTACACATCTGTCACACATCGCGAGCATCCTAAAGGCGGTATTCCGACACAATAGTTACTGGATACAGTGTTGCACTTTTTCACTAAACAGTCAACAATGAGCTTTTCAACGTCTGCTAGAGCAAACACACAGATCCGCAGGTCAAACACTAGGGATGGGAGCTCCGGAGTCACAAATTCAATTTTCTCGCGTAGCTAGTAGTTATTTCTTAAGCAAGCACTTGAATTTTACAAACAGATTTTGTAATTCGGTATTTCTATCTGCATGGCGGACAAAAGTTTGGACGGTTTTGAAAAGGGACATCCCTCTGCTTTAGAGCTAAACACATGTACACGTATACAACTATACCAAGACTAGGTCTGATAGCTGAGCTAGATATGATATGAAACAACAGCAAGGCCGACAAAGTCTATAAAAACAGACGAAGTACGTTCTTAAATCGTTCTGTGAACGGCATTTCTGCACCAGCGCAAAGTGTTGTTTCTCCCTATCAAGATTCTGACCAGAGTAGCCGCTACGAGTCTCCCTATTGTGTGCGCGTGGCATTTTGATCAGCCACAATTTCACGGGAAATCAGGGAGAGTTTGTCCGGCTTCGCCTGGGACCCTCGCCCAGAATAGCCGGCGAAATCGCCACACAATAGCCGCTATTACCATTTGTAAGGATGGCCGAATCTTCGTTGACATTCGCATTTTCCGGCTCGGGGTGAAAAAAGAATGGGAACAATTTCGGCACGCATCCGGTGTTAGCGTGATGAGTTCATCAATTCGGCGGCATCGCACCTGCGTGCTGCCGGGATAGAAACAAACACAACCGCCTTACCGTCACCTGGAAATAATTGCACAAAAAACTTACTACTGCCTCAAGTTGTATGAACACAAACTGTCGTGCCCTATTCTCGTGCTGGAACAGGTATATAGTCGACTCTGTGACATGTGGTCTGGATCAACAGATGGTCTGATAGCAGTTATTGTCTAAAAGGTAGATCTAAACATGGCACGGGGAGAGATGATGTACCTGTGACAGAAAAATACCCTCTAGATGACATGAAGTACGTCCGGTTAGTCATCTGTATCAACGCATACATTTCTAGTCATATTTGTTTAATCCCAACGAAATTTCACAGGAAGGACCGTGTGTCACAATTTGTTAAGCATGGATGAAGCTACATGTATATGATATGATATCAACAGTCCCTAGCTGGACACAAGGAGAAAATATTGTTTCCACAAGACTAAAAATATATTTGGTGAATAGTTGTTTCCACCGTTGATTAATATCTTTTTCAGAATTATTTGAATATTCGATTTAAGGTGTGACATGAATGGTAGAGTTTGTAAACCAACATTCAGGGTGTGACATGAACGGTAGAGTTTGTAAACTAACGTTCAGGGTGTGACATGAACGGTAGAGTTTGTAAACTAACGTTCAGTGTGTGACATGAACGGTAGAGTTTGTAAACCAACGTTCAGGGTGTGACATGAACGGTAGAGTTTGTAAACCAACGTTCAGGGTGTGACATGAACGGTAGAGTTTGTAAACTAACGTTCAGGGTGTGACATGAACGGTAGAGTTTGTAAACTAACGTTCAGTGTGTGACATGAACGGTAGGAACTAACGTTCAGTGTGTGACATGAACGGTAGAGTCTGACTTTCAAGATGTGACATTTTGGTATCATTGTTCCCTCAACTAAGAAGGCTAAATTTCATTTCTCGATTATCATTTCACCATCGGTCACTCTTGAAAGCACAATAGCGTACAATAAATAGTCTATTTTGTTTGGCGTAACGGATAGCTTCAGTGATGATGTTACGAGAACATTTCAGATTATGATTGGACAGAATTCGAAGTTGTTTGCTCCAAACCAAATGTTTGATATTATATCTAAACATTTGTTCACCTTTCAAGCTGTTTGGGTGTAATTGTATGTTTTTATTTATACAATAAATTTGAGAATAAACGAGTACAGCAATGAATTTATTATGCAGAGTAGCTATCTGGGAGCCCCCTTCCGTATGAGTGGTGCCACATATCTGTTTCATGTTGTTTTATATATGGCCAGTCAGTGTAGATGAGGGAAGAAATTAAAACTCTGCACACAGGAGAAAACTCAGAGTTTTCCTCCTCCTCGATACGTCCCCGTAAGGAACAGAATTGGTTTATTTCAGCTCCTAGAAGAAAAGCCGTCGCCACATGTCTCGCCCGCTTTATTACTTTAAGCAATTAGTGACCACAAACTACATTTTTGCAGATGCAATCGGTCAGAACGTCAACTACAATTTTTAAAATTCAAAAACAAGGAAACGGCGGGGTTGGACGTAACCACGTCAGGGGGTTGGTTATTGGATTATGCCGAGATCCATGACTATGGGTTCAATGTCTGGGAGGAAAATCAGTGTCGTTTAGTAAATTGGAAGTAGATAGTTTGTGGATGGATCTGACAGGGGCCCGGGGTGCGGCGGGCGTGTGTCTGTGTTTGTCAAATGTCTGATAAGTGATCAACGTTTGTTTTGGTACCAAACTGATACCCTCAGCTCAATCTTTGCCCCCAACACATGGACAATAGCGACACAGTAGTCTTCTACAAATTTGGTTTGTGACGGCGAGTCATCTATTTTCTTTTACGTATAGAAGCCGAACATTTGTGTTAGACTAGATTTGTGACACCTTTATATGTATATATCCTGACTTGTTGTGACCTGTACTTAGCTCGGTTGGGCAAAATTGTACAATAAAGGTCTTCATTCATTATCAAGTCATTGTTACTCGAACAAATCTTACAGGAAACATTTTTTTTCATCTCCATGATATTTTGACACATTTGCCTACGGTATGGAAGACCCAGAAAATTTCAAATAACGCTGAAAAAATGTGAAGCAATATATACATATGAATGTAATCCATATTTCGTCAATAATATGATGAGTGATATCTCGCCGTCAGGTAGTGACGATACGAATTTTGTCAGTTTTATTTTTTAACCGGGGCGTTTAAAATGTGTATCTGCATTCACCAGAAGTTGCAGATGTGTATATCGCCAGGTGCATGTTCCCCTTCTTGTCAACACAAATGTAGTTTTATTATCCTTGTAAACCTAACATGCGGCTGTGTACGGCTGGCACCTCGGCCATTGTTTGTGCTAAGAACGCGAGAAGGAATGCCCTCTTGTTTATCCAGTGGTCTAGTCAAACCCTGGCGGTGAAATGCGAAGTTCGTTTGTTAGTCTGGCTAACGAGGTGTTTGTTGTACGATCCTGAGCTCTCTCTTCAACAGACAAACAAACAAACAAACAAACAGGACTATGACCTGTGTGTGATAAAAGTCTGAACACACCGGCCACATCAAAGGCACCGGCTTCTTTTGTTAGGTCTTTCAGTCAAATGATTGCGAATCTTCTTTAATAACAGAATAATACTCTACTAATATAAATGTATTACTAGGTCTTCTACAGACACTGCTTGTTCGTTTGACAGGTGATATTGATGTCTAAATAACACAAAAATGTATCGATATGTGACTGCGGGTGACACAAAAAGACATGAAACATAGATATCAGAGAGTCTTCTTGTTAAATCGCGCGAAACAGAGATATTTATGAACAATTTTACATACAGGACGCGAGAGGTACTTTCTAAGTACAGGCTGACGATGGAATTACATATATCTACAAGTCGCGAAGAAACTAAATACTGATACTGATATGTGTGTATGCTGATTGTAAATATACAGTACACACAATACATGAGAACTTCTAAATTATTTTTGGTCAAGTTAATCTTGTAATATTAGCCATCAAATTTTATATTTAGCAGTCAATGATTGGGAGTTTTGTAGTAGATCATTAGCAATGACCAGTAAGTTGTCAAGTAATTTCAATGTGATACGAGTGAAATTCAAACAATGGCATTATGTGTAGTTTGCGCTAACTGCTAGTAGTACATAATCAAGAATTCAAAACCCATTGTAATAACATTGTAAATACATGGTATAACCTGCACTTACCGAGCATTTGTTTGTATATTTTCATACAATCCTTTTGTTTATAGTTCTATTTCTTTGTTTTGTTTCTCGACGCTGCATGCAGAAAATGTGTATCTATTCCACAGTAAGATTATGATACCATCTATTCTCTATTTCTCTTTGGAGACTAAACTTCCATTGCGTTCCCGTACCGGTACCTGTGGAGGTACGCGTCTCTGGTGATGATCTAATTTCATATCAGTACATGACTTTCTGACAGACCACCTTGGAACTGTGACCTCAGGGCCTAAGCACTGTCTTCCACCACAGCATTAAGTAGGCCATCTGTAGAACCTGTGTTACACCTGCTCGTGTGCAGTCCCTCTGTGCAATCTTCGCTCAACACTTGCATAACAACAGGTAGAACAAGAGCGGGGTATCAGCAGCAGCACGTAAACAATGCAGCGGCCCCGCCTGTTGTCCCCTGCGGCGGCAGCTTCCAGAAAGGGGCTTTGTTTAGCTTTTCTTGCCCTGTGATTGGTGGAGCTCGGCGCAGAGGCATCGCGGTCTGCTTTAGATGCATGCTACTAAACAAGTAGCTAAACACGCGAGCGCACGGCTCTGATTAGTAGTCCCGGGACCTCTGTAGGACCTGTCCTCCCCAACTCGCCAGCTGGATACAACAATAGACTTCTATCTGGTGTGGAACAGAGCTAGCTGCAACAAGCAGAGCAAAATGATGACCACCGTTCTACCGCTCTCGCCCCCACCGGAGAACACCAAGCCGGGTACCGCCGTCCCGACCAGCGCTCCGGTCCTCATGGACATTCGCGTGAACTCCCGTAAGAACCAGTCGCTTTTCTAGACTAAAGTTACTCCCACAAGATTTCAACTCGCGCAGACATGTCGGTTATCTGTTAAAGATCGTATCGCCGGTCATGCTTTTACTTCTGCTTGGAGGGAACTTTTGTCTTTGCTGTTGGGTGGGCTGAATTTGTGTCATCTCTCCTCCTCGCGCAGCATTGCGTTCATTTTGTGAAGACATATGAAAAACTCTTATTTCTTTTTTTTAAAAATTGCTTCAAATACTACAGGTTATGTTTTGTCACAATGCGCCGCGTTTTATATTAATTTTAATTTCAAACAGAAGAAAAATCAGGGAATGCTTAAGCTGAATGGCCCATGTTGAGTTTCCCTTGAGTTTTCATGGCTGTATTTTTGATACATTTTTTTCTGTATTTTCTGCAGCGAACATCCCGAAGTGTGCGGGGTGTGAACAAGTGATCCTGGACCGTTTCATCCTGAAAGTCCTGGACAGGTCGTGGCACGCCAAGTGTCTGCAGTGCTCGGACTGCCAGGCCCAGCTCACCGACAAGTGTTTCTCTCGGGACGGACACGTGTACTGCAAGGACGACTTCTTCAGGTAAAACACTTCGTCTTTAGAACATACCTAGAAGACTGTTGTCAACTCTGTTCATGTTAGCCTAGTACTTGTCTTACATGTATTTACCCGGAGGCGTTTTGAAGTAGAAAACATTTCATTGCAAAAGCCGCCACCAAGTTAGATATACATTATAAAGAGCCACAGAATTTGGGATTGTTGGGTCACAGTTTCTGACAGAATACTAAACAAGAACAGTGTAGCGACATGGTCCATAGATACTAGTATACCTGATCCAAAAATATGCAATATATCAGGAAGGTCATCTTCTAACTAAACTATGTCAAAAACACAGGCGAGCACAGTTAAGTTATTCTTAATTAATAGCTTTCTTTGGTGTTTCTCCGATTTCTCTTAAAAGTTTCAAAACTACTAGTGGTATAGAGAATGAAAGGGGTACCAGTAATGTATCTCTATGACTGACAGCGATTGTTCGACTCTTTTGAAGTTGAAAAGGAAGGTTTGTCGCAGGTCTCGTCTCCTGCTGTGCGAACGGGCCGGCCGCAGACTCCCAATATTTACCTGTGGACATGTTGATCTAACAGGCTTGTGGATTGTTGTGTGGAGAGCACGCATCGTCGTGATTTATCCTTGTTTAATCTTCGATGTAACAAGGTCTGAAAGGCTCCATTTAGGGACAGTCGAAAGGCAAATTGTTTAACTGATCCCATGTCGCAGCCAAGCGAGAAAACCGAGCCGGCCATCGCCAACAAGCTGTCGCGCGTGGGGAGGCACGAGTATTCTCTTACAAATTCTATTAAAACATCGGCATGCATGGTCCACGCAGCGCCGTGTGCGCCCGGCAGAGCACCGCTTTGTGTCGTATTGTCTGTCACGCGGAGGAGTTTATTCACAATCTGACTCTGGGGACTTTCAAGTGTTGTTCTTTGCTCTCAGTCATTCATAAATGTAGCCCTTTGGTATCGTTTTTGTTTTCATGTTCTAGTTGAGCATTTTCATTGGAGGTCTACAGTAATGCTGCAAGGGTCCTGTCAGACTTGGTCCTATATAATGTCCTTGGTCTGGACAATCACATACAGTACAAGAACGCGACATATCCGACACACACGGCGTACATCCGCACAACACCAGTCATTATCACCTCCTGGTCCACAAATCCAGGAGAAAAGCCGTGATTTTCGCCACAGGAAGACAGATCAGTGGCGTATGGCACAGTTAGCACTGCCGTAATCTCTAGTGTTGCCATTTCAGCACATGCTGGGACGACATATGTTCTTCTAAGGTGTGCACTGGTCGGGTTGGGGTGGGGGGTGGGGGTGTTGAACATAGACCTGATGGCCAGTGAACAGGGATTACCACAGTGACATGATGTACAGCAATTTTGGAATTGATCTGATATTAAAGAAAACTCATTCACTCACCCAACTAACGTTACACATATTCAAATGTTGCTGTCCATGTTGATGCAGGGACGACGTAGCAAACATACTTGCAACTTAAGCAGTACTGAAAACTGTTACTGTATTCTGCGCTATAGGGTTTTGGAAGTAAAACTGAGAATATAAAAAAAATGAATCTTATCATTCATTTATCATCAGGAAGTTTCTAACACATTTGCGTCGCTACTCAGTTTAAGCATTTCTTGTCATTCCAAAACAACTGGCCAAATTACACACCCCTATTCTTTGTGGTAAAAACTGATATATACTCACTGGGTGAAATTGAAGATCACAGATTTCTACATGTTAGTGCAACGCAATGACGAGCCATGCTCACTCCCGAATATCGACTATGAATATATCAAATTATCATACAAAAATACTAGGAAAAATCAACTGAATTTCACCATTACCTTACGTTCAACTGTTATCTTACATCCAATTTTGACTGTTTCCTCCCCAGGCGATTTGGGACGAAATGTGCGGGCTGTGGGCAGGGGATCCCCCCCACCCAGGTGGTCAGGCGCGCACAAGACAAGATCTATCACCTGCAGTGTTTCGCCTGCATCATGTGCAAGAGGCAGCTGGCCACCGGGGACGAGTTCTATCTGATGGAAGACGCCAAACTGGTGTGCAAGAGTGACTACGAAGCAGCGAAACAGAGAGGTAAGCTCTATTCCGTGGATAGGATTTCTAGTGACTCCCCCTCTATTCAGCTTTGAGCAAAACTCCACAACTCATAGTGATTTCTGTGACTGAGGTTTATGGCATGATATTGCGATGTGTATGTTCACTTGGTCGTCTTGGGAAGTGAAGATATCAGTTTGAAAATCGATTGATACCTTCTGAACCGGGGAGCCATACTCACACAAAATATCACTAGACAGTTGACACCACGTGCGACAAGATGACAACATGTCCCAGAGGTCAAATTGCAAGCAGTAGAAGTAAGGCATGTACTCACCTGTCACTACTTTGATGAAATCTTCATGATATTTAGAATGTATATAGCACGGAATGAAGACGTCGAATGTTAGTTATTGTCTGAAAGTGCGGCCCTGAACGAAAGAAGAACTAAGATTGTTCACGTGAAGATATTTACATTGATCAGATACGTTGCAGGCAGAGATTGTCTTGAAAGATTGTCCAAATCACTGTACGATATCGTTACGGTTTTCTTTTACAAATTATTCTAGAACAGTGTTCTAGATGTGTAAAGCAGTATTGTGATCTTATAGAAATATTCACAGAACTGTCCAAAACATACTAAACATATGAACATATGAACCGAATGGCACACCAATGTTATACACTAGTAACTAAATAACTCAATGGAATGTGCGATAGAACCGCAACAGAATGACACATACTGTGATGATTCATTTTCGAAAAATCGGAATATTAATGTTTCATATTACTACACAAAATGTGCCCAGCACTGCATTGGATTCATATACAGATTCGAATGCAGAATATAATTAAAACGCTCACATGGAATATACAAGGAAAAACTCTTTTTGAAGCCCCCTTTCTCTCTTCAACAGAGAGCTGAGACAAATTGAAGATAAAACATTTGTTGTAGACATAAGTCTTATATTCCTTCTGGTTGTTTCTAGGTATGAAACCGTATGGAAATTTCAAAGGCTGGTTAATATCCGGCCACGAGGAGTTATCTAATTATATGGGGTCACATTTCCATACCGGCGCCCGGTTGTCAGGAACGAAAAATATGATTCAAAAGACAAAAAACTACATTAAGTGTAGGGGAAATGGTCAAGAGCATAATTTGTACATACTTCTTGAGAAATAGTGTATTTTTCGTTCCCCCGGTTTGGATATATGTCCGTTGTGGTACTGAATATTTATTCAGTTTCATCCCTCCAGCTCATACCTAAAGAACGGGTTACCTTTCTTCTTCACTATAGATGGGGGTTGCGCTTTTTTCTCGTCGCTTTTGGCAATTCCTTAAAGGTTCTCATGAAAACTGTGACTGCTAGAGGATAAAACATGTATTATGGCGTCACGTTTAAAAACACATGCCAACACATGGAGTGAACTGGAGAAGTCGGTCGCGTACCACGTCCTGAGGATATAGAGGCCGACTGTTTTATATCCATCTACTCGCATTTATCGGCATTTAGGGTGATTGGAATTCTGGCATAAAACGTGTAAAACAAGGAAAGCTCATTTCCGTGTCAAATAGTTAGTGCTGCGGCTACGACGTTGCGGCAATTGCTTGTAAGTGAAACTGGGTTGGGGGAAATAAATACATGGGGGCCTTTGGGGATGGAAGGCTGAAAGAGGCGCCAGCAGGGGGGGGGGTGTGTGTCCTAGTGCGCGCGCGCGTGTGTGTGTGTGTGTGAGTGTGTGTGAGTGCGTGTTGCGTGTGATCCTAAATTGACAGGGCTAGGCCATCGCTAGGTGGTTAAAAAGTGACTGTAAAAAGCACATGCCTAACAGAACATGCTGAAGAATCCATGAGTGTTGTGCATGGTCTGGTAACTTGTCTCATTGGTACAGGTGTACTGTGATGTGTTTGTTTGGGACTCATAGTCATACACGTACAGGGTCGTTGTACCAACAGTTTCTAGGATCATAATGGTATAGGGTACCAGATTAGCATGTACAAAAGAGCCACATACCATATCACATACTATATCATGACAAGACAGAAACTGTGTCTTTGTGCAACAGACGTGTGAATCACGTACTCTTGATTCACACCTACATGTGTATCTCTTTGTCTCTCTCTCTGTCTTTCCCTTTCTCTCTGTCTTTCCCTTTTTCTCTCTCTCTTTCTCTCTTTCTCTCTCTCTCTGTGTGTCTCTATGTCTCTATGTCTCTCTCTCTCTCTCTCTGACCCCCCCCCCCCTCTCTGTCTCTCTCTCCCTCCCTCTGGTATCTATGCACAGAAATTCCCAGACACACTGCATGTCCTTGTATTAAGAACGTTTGGTTTGTTTCGCCACAGAAATGGAACTGGAGGGAACACAGAAGAGACCCCGCACAACTATCACCGCCAAGCAGCTCGAGACCCTGAAACAAGCCTACCAAAACAGCCCCAAACCCGCCCGCCATGTCAGGGAGCAACTGTCGCAGGAGACGGGGTTGGACATGAGGGTAGTGCAGGTAAATACACAACACTTGTTTCCAAACTTCTCTGCTTCTAATGGAAATGTGTTCCCCATTTTGTGATTAGTGTAAAGTTTATTGCAAATTCTTGCCCGTGTGCTAATTGCAGGTAACATAAGAAATCCAAACGGTGTAATATCACAAGTGTCTACTCTAGTGAGTCTAGTCTAAAGGTAGTAAAAGCTAACTCTAGATCCTGGGTTATTGGGTTCGACTCCTTTTTTGAAGACAGCGGAAGGCGAAAGATCCCACCTTTTCTATTATGTGTGGGTTTTGTGATGTTAGGAGAACTGTTTTCTTTTTGTCAGTGAATGTGAGAAAGTTTGGGTGGAATTTGGTGGCCTCTTCAAACAGCTCTTTTCTTACGTGATCGTAGACATCGTTTGACATAAAATGTGTTTCGTAAGTATGTGATTAGTAAAATGTAGGTCGGGAAAATGACAACGTGCACGTATTTTCTACAGGTGTGGTTCCAGAACAGAAGAGCAAAAGAGAAGAGACTGAAGAAAGACGCCGGTCGGGCCCGGTGGGGGCAATACTTCCGCGGAAACAACAACAACAACAATATCAAACGGAAAGGCTCTCCGGCTAGAAGCGAACAAAATGGCGCTGTGGACGATCTAGACTCCGATCTCTCTAAGGATATAGTTTATTCAGGTATGCATCATTTATGAATATTGTGATAGGTATAAGAAACATGTTGAAGGTATAGCTAACATGTGTTACATTCTCTTATGGTATTTTCGGGTGACTGTGGTGTTTAATTAAAGTTTTTGAGGGAAATCTTTCAGTGGAACTAGCTGCTACATGGTTTGACAGTTAACATTCGCGAAGCTAACAGAAAGGAAACAAACTAGTACGCCTTCTGGGAATGAGAAAAATCTGAAACAGGAATATATTTTGCTCGGTTTCCAGCAGAATCCAGCCCAGGTTCTGGGACTGTATAGGTGGTCCATGTTGTTCCTCCCCAGTCACTTTACCCGGATTTATTCCACATAAACATAGTTTCAGGTATCCGGGCTAGAAAATGATCTCTTTTCGGCCCAGCATAGATTTAATTTGCTGCCCTAATCCTGTATCAATGTCTTGTACCAAACCGCTTGTTCACCGTTAGAGCCGTGGTGCGAATACTCAAGAACGCTCTGTGCTCCTAGTTTCCTATGTATGCCCTCTGTAATATCCAAAACAAAACTAACAAGATGGAAGTTATACATTGGCGCCTAGTCCTATCCAAAGGTTCCTGACACGGCTTGATTGTGTGCCGGGTCAGAGAAGAAAATTAAGACAATTCTGCCGGTGTAAAGAAATTTAATTAGATGCATCACTTCTGACCGGACACGGCACAGAGCGAGACCTTCAAATTATTCCAGCAATTTTGAGGGCCGAATCTTGTCGTAATCCTACACGGCGGTGAGGCAAACGAAGTTATCCCGTCTTGATAGATCGGCGTGGCGAGCCAAGGTTCCCCACAATCAATGCGAGCGGAGTCGGTCATTTGTTGCGGGGGTATTGGGCGAATATGGCAGATGCACGGGTCATTATTTGCAGGCATATTTTTTGTCTTGCGCTGACACCCGGGCCCCAAGGGTTGCATCTACTCCCAGGTCAGAATCAATCTTACCGGGTACAGACTGCAGCAATAATCGTTAAAACTACTGCCAACTGTTTTCTGCACATCGATCTTCCACGCTAAGTACTGTATTGAATGTGGAGCCCGGTACACGGAGGAAGGTTCTGGACTCGGGGGCACACCAGAGAAATATACCAGCGGTTCAGCACCAAGGCCAGGCCGCTCGGCTGGGCTGCATTCGATGCCGCATTTTTACAAGACTTTTGTGTTCTTCCTTCAGCATCAAAAGCAAACCTGAAAAAGAATAACACAACTAATAGATTTTTTCCGTCTTCACTCTATTTTCTACAGATGGACAAATGGTTGCGATGAGCCCAGGAAGTGACATCTACCCTGGCGGGACTTTGGAAGGCGACCCCGCGCTCGGCCCCATGCCTACCAACCCGGGCTACCCGGTAGACAGTAGTCCGTACCCCACACTACAAGGCGGGAACACCTACAACATGTCGCACTCTCCACCCGTCCCTCTCGGCGGCCCACCAGGCATCCACCCCGGCATGCCGTACGGAGATGGCGGGCTGGGCAGTCAGAGTTTCGGCCAGGCCATGAGGGTGATGGTGGGGGGACCCGGCTCGGACCTGTCCAGCGGCAGCAGTCAAGGCGGTTACCCAGACTTCCCTGCCAGTCCCTCCTCGTGGCTTGATGACGTAGACAGCCACTACTGAAACACTGCCATAAAAAACAGACATTGTTGCAGAAAAATACAACAGGAAATGATCAACTGACTGGTCTTGTGCAGAACAAACATGTTGGGGAAAAGAGTTCATTCCGCCACAAGGGAACAATGTAGACAATGTCCAACCGACAGAAAAGTGGTTTGCTGACAAATTCGACACATTTCATTGTTTTATACGTTATTCCTATATCTAAAAAAAAGAGGATATTCTTTCAAAACTTCACTCTCTCGAAGAGAAAATTTGTCACTCCTCTCACATTTACCTTGCTGCATACTCCTAATTCCGACATACATTATATTAGGACACCAGCAAACGGTTTACATATATGGAACAATTGAACTGATTTGTAAAGGGGGTTGGTTGATCATATATAACATTTTCTGTTGAAATATGGCGTTGTCAATTTCAAACTCAACATACAAATGCATATTATGTATATGTTGGTCAAAGATTCTCAATAGCGGAGACAAAAGTCAGCATTCTTTAGTCATGTTGTGAAAGACACCCTCCTATTCTAGATTCTAACAAAACGATGTCTTCAAACCGCACCGCGGTAACGTATCTTTGTAAAGTTCTATTTTTATGACAGAGCAAGGAAGACGGGTCTGTATAAATTACGTGCGCATGCATGCGCAGTGCTTCATTTCTCGTAAACCCCCTGACCCGCCGTCAGTATTTATTAGGAGCGGAGCAGAGGTCGCGAAAATTAATTTTTCTCCGAAGTGGGCCATTACGTCGGAGACGTAACCGCGGGATTAATCTCTGTCAGTGGGCGGCTGATCGATTGCAGCGCCCGGTGAGCTACAGACGGCGGCCCGGGTACTCAAGCAGCCATGTTCTCTTCATATTCCAACACAGCGGAAAGTACCGTTACTCTCGCTGAGAATGTACATATGTTTTCTCATAAATTATTTCACAAAAGCCATGATGTTTTACTAGAACTGAAGCAACGCCATTTCACTGGAAGTCCTTTTGACTTGAAGAAGTAGGATAAATTGCAACAATGTGTATGAGTAGAGAACATGTGTTGGAATAGAATCTTACCTAGAAAGTTCTAAGTAGCTGTCGGCATCCACTAATATATCATGTATTGCTACTGCCAATACTGATCCAACAATCCTTCAGTGTTGTCTGAATTAGAATCGTAGTGAGAGCCCCAAATATATTTGTATGTGAAGTGGAAATGAAATGATTTATCTATTTATTCCGTTGTTTGTTTTTGTTGTTGTTGTTGTCTGTCTGAGCGTAGCATTGTAAAATTTGTTAGATCAACTTACAGACAGATTATGAGACGACTGTAGGGACCACACTGACCCACGAAAAAACATTTCTTCTCAATTTCATGAGTAGCATTTTTCGCCATTGCTGGAGTCTGTGACGTTGTTTCTGACATGTACATATATGAATAAAGAAATTTCTATCGGATCTTCAAAGTAAGCGTTTTTCTTGTAGCAATGTAGTCACGTGGTGGAATTTATAGGTCCCGAATGGGGAAACTGTCCACAAATTAATCATGTTGCTGGGTAGTGGGCAATGTAGACAACTGCATGAGAGAGACATTAAACTCGTGACGGTTATGAACGAGTTGTGTGACTAGAATACAGTTTGTGTGTGTTTCTGCTTGTGTGTGTGTGTGGGGGGGGTGTTTCTTTTCTATCTGACTAGGTACATAGTAGTAGAAGTAGCTACATATCTCTTTTCCATTCTCGTTTTTTTTGTCCTTTTGAAAATCAGTTTGATTCTGTAAAAGAGATGGAGAGAAAGCTTCCGAAACCAGGATGCTCCTTGTGATACTAGTCTAAAACCTTGTTGGTACTTAAAAACATTACAGAAATTGGCCAAATGATGAGAATGAAATGATAGAGGATTCTAAGTCGATCCAACTTCTTTCTGTAATTTAGCAGCATTATTGCTCATCGCTGACGAATTCAAGAATAGTCGATCTTCTACGGCTTTGTGTACTTTCAAAGTTGTCGTGATCTTGATGTGTATCAAGAATTGTTATGATTGCGAAACAGACAAGTTTCTAAAAAAAACTGGGGCTCAGATATTGTTGAATCGTCCTGAGCGAAACGCTGTACCCGTGTTAGTTTTGCTATCTACGGTTTATCGCAAAACGTACCACAGATTCACACACAAACAAACACACAACTAATTCAGACTACCCTAGAATTACCTCATTTACACATGCCCCATGGCTTTCTAGGTGCCGACACCCAAGAATGCAAATTCTTGTGCACCCGAGAAGTCGATAATCGAATTAAAGGAAACGCTTTTTGTATCCAGCCGAAATCGAAGCCGCAGTACTTAAGTAGCGTATCAAATCCTTCCTCACACAGTGAACAAAAACAACAAGCGGCGCTCTAGTGCTTACCTCGCGCTGATACCTAGTATTTGTCACAATAAGTACAGACAGGTGTTGAATTGATACATTGTTTACAATGCCGCTTTATCTCACACCCAATTGTAACAACAAGTATTAAGTAAACAGCTGAGGGTTTATTGCGATCTACTAGATGTAGTCGTTTATTTGTTTCCGTGTTTTCAAAAGTCTTGGAGTAGAATTCTGCAGTGTTTCATGTTCAAAGTGTTCGTGGATTAACTACCGCCTTGCGATCCGCTTTCCTGCCATGGCAACACACAGTATGTTTTTTCTAAATACAGGACAGAAGTGATAAAACTGACAAGTGACGATTCTCATCAAATGCTGTTTGTGTAGTAGACTAAATTTAGTATCCCTAAACATAAGCAGAGTACTAAGAATATCTGTCAACGTCCCTCACCACAGTTTAGATCATTGCTGTCATATTCTTGTACAAGACGCACTTTTTTGAGCATCGATAGTTGAGAGGAGAGTAAAACATGGGTACAAATGAATGAATGAATGAATCTTATTGCTCAACTATCGCACAAGGTACAATGCATGGCAACCAACAACAACTAATAGCTATACAGACAATAGTATTACATACAGAGTTACATACAGAACAACAAAATTTTATCGATAATAGTACAGTTATGTAGTGATCTGGTTTCGCATTCTCACAGTATAAAGAAACTGACCTACGTAGATGGATATATGAGATGAACATATTAGCAGTGTATGGAAAATATAATATCGTTCTGTATATCAGTAAGAGAGTAGTGTGTTTTGGTTCTAATTTAAACAATGTTTCTCTCTCTTTATTGTAGGTAGGACATTTCATAACAAAGTGGAATTCATCTTCTATATTTTCGTCGGACATGTAGGACACAGTCTCTGAGTGGCTGGTGTGTTACGGTGACGACCTTTTTTCAATTTCTAAACAATGTGCACTAATTCTCAGTTTTGTAATGCTGTATGTAAATGGTCTAAAATGAATCTGGAACTGTGACCAGAACCGAGTGTGTCATTTCTGGTGCCCCCTATGCTATGAAATCTGAAAACGAAAATTGTCAAAATGTTTGGGACAGAATTTTTTTTTTTACCCACTAGGGCAAGGAGAGTCTACAGCTCTGGGCCATCTTGATTGTCGATATTAATGTTCACATTTTCGTTGAGTACAAAACAAAGTTGGAAATAAGGACATGAAATTTGTTGGATATTTTTAATGAATGGGGACCTTGATTATACAGATATCCTCACTGACTTAAGTACAGGTCAGAACAAATGGATAGTTCACATATACATGTATACAATGTAAAACTCGCACTACAACTGTATTCTAAGTGAATTCAACTTCTCCTCGCGTCTTTGTGATTGCGAACATGTAAGAAAAGGTATGTTTTTACAATCAAAGATTTACCTAAACTCATTAGAAATATGCATTTGTCTATATTACTTTGGTTTTTAAGATAGGGAAACAGGTTATGCCCTGAAATTTGAATCATGTCCCGTTTTTCAAGCCCCTATTTGATCCACCCTTGTACCTTCACGTGTAGCCAGGTCTGTGGCCAGGGAAGAAGACAACCTCCCTGAGTAAACGACAGGAATTCATTCCACAAATTGTGAAACAATGGAGCACCTATGTTCCCTAAATGAGCCTTGCATGAGTTTGACGTAAGAGACGCCGTGCCTGCGGCAGGTTACGGCGAGGATTACGTACTTAGGTTTTCATCTTGTGTGGCCTTGTGTGTATGGTAATGTGGACTTTCCCCACAGGAAATTCTTCTTCAATCTCTCCCCCCAGCCATTGAAAAGTAATACAGCGTGGCAATACTGAAGTGTTGAACAGATACATTGTAATGTTATCAGAATTTCAGATAGCAAATACTGAGAAACCCCAAGTGGTGTGAAATTAACCTGTTCAGGGAATTGACCTATGTTTGGGTGGGCGGTGGGACTGTATGTAAACAATGATATACCATTCAAACGTTACATGGGAAGTACCGCTCGGTTGTTAACATCGACTATCATAATTCCACCAGGTGTCATAATACCGCCACCTCCAAACACGTTAGCATAGAGGTCTTCCCAAGATTGTCTTGAACACCGAATGTTAAATATCTTAAATGTAATACAATTAAGATATTTAGGTGTTGAAGACAATCTTGAGAAGGCCTTTTTTTGAGGTGGCGGTATAATGGCACCTGGTGGAATTATGAGAATGTATGTTACCCTACATGGAATAAAGATGGTACATTTTGGCTACTATGATATCATTTGATTTTATCAAATGTTCCATTTTGCCCTCAGCACTGTAACTTGAAATTCATTGGATTAAATTCCACGTAAGAAGTGGAAAGTGTGCGTTCGTCGCGTTTAAGTTCTCGGTTGAAGCAAGGAGGTTAAAAAAAACACACCTCTTTCAACCTCCTTGGTTGAAGCGACCGTACTAATGTAAAGACCTACGAATAACGAAGCAGTGGGAGTGGGAATGTCGCACAAGTCTGGCTTCCGATTGTAAATTCCATTGTAGATCATTCTATGTTCTTGAGGAGTTAAGAGTTTCGAGCTGTTTCTTATTATTTTCTACTACTTCATTTCACCTTCCTTCACTCGTACCCTCTTTATGCTGTTTTTGAATCTGAAGAAATGCAATTCTTCATAAATGTAAACGTAAGCGAGGGTATTTCTCCCTGTCAGAATATAACGTTACGTTGTCTGATCAAACATGAGCAAAATAGACATTTCCTTTGTTTATTGCAAATTCTTGCCCGTGGGCTACTTGCATGTAACATAAGAGATTCAAACAGTGTGAAATACAATATCACAAGTGTATACTCTAGTCTAAAGCTTGTAAAAGCTAACTCTAGATCCTGGGTTATTGGGTTTCAACTCCTTTCTCAGAGACAGTGGAAGACGAAAGATCCCACCTTTTCTATTATGTGTGGGTTTTGTGATGTTAGAAGGATAACTGTTTTCTATTTGTCAGTGAATATGAGGAAGTGGGATGGAATTTGATGGCGTCTTCAAACAGGTCTTTTCTTCGTGATTATAGAAAGAGCAGTTTGACATAAAATATGTTTCGTCTTCCACCACGTTTTGTTACGGTGAAACGTTCCCTTGTTGTACAAGAGGCGTACGCACCGCCCGCCCGCTCCACTTTAACTGTGGATGGATGAATATTGAAACCAGGGCCTCGTGTCAGCTTGCTAATTACATCATTCAAAACATTGTCTGGCGCCAGAAATTTCCACTGGAAAGGAGAGGGTTCGTGACGCGAGCTGAGGCGTTGGTTGAAGTATTTGCCCAGACAATGGTAACTGACGCAAGAAAGATATTCGTAATATTTGCGATATGATAGTAAAAATAAAGTCCGGGTGCTGTGTTATGGGGGGGGGGGGGGGGGGGGGGGTAGGACTTTAGATTCACACTGCAACTACAGTAGACTGAACAACCGTGGGCGGACATATTGTTGGAATAAAGACAAAATACCATTGTCACTAAAACAGTCATTGCAAAGAAAGACAAATCGCACATACAATAGCTCTAAACTCAATGTCAGTAATCTTGACAAACTCCAGCGTTCCTGAGGTGAATATTCAGTATAACAGGTGTCTGACGGTCTCAGGTAACCCTATGAGGCAATCAGCCACACGTGCAGGCAATCAGGACCCGATGAAAAACGCGCGCCTCCAAAACGTGCGGTCCTAAGTACTTTATACCCACTGGCTGCGGTAGGTACATAACAACAACATCCAAATCATGTGTGTGGGTGGGGGAGGGGGTGCAATCTACCGATAAGTGAATATCATTACATTCATATATGCATATATTGTTGGCGCGTTAAGACCATAGGCGGGGTGCCCACACGTGCGTGGGTCTGAAGTAATAAAGACCCAAGTTATCACGGCTTCAGGTATGTCATGTGATGCCGAACGATTCTGGCGCGGATTGCATGTTTTTATGCACAACACGTAATCATGTTTTGAAGGCCTGTCACACACAAACAAAGGACACTCCACGTGACATATCTTAAGGTGCACTCTCACTGCACTTGCGTCAAGTTTGCGTCACTGTGGGTTTCGTTCACTGTGTCTTCTTATTTTCTCCGATTTTTTATAACTTAGATATTGCGTAATACGTAAAAGTATGACTCAGAAGACGACAAAATACACAAAAAGTAAGAAAATTAATTCTTTATCTCTGACATTCGTTGAGTATCTTTCGAACCCCGCAGTGACGCAAGCTTGACGCAAGTGCAGTGAGAGATTTTGCAGGACAAGAGTGAACCCGGACCGGTTCCAAAATAAGGATCGTCTTTAAAAAGCCTTACGTCCAAAAGTTGGGAAGATGAAATTGCTTCATTCCGCGCTCGATGTCATACCTCATACAGAGACTAGACAAATATGTTGAAGTCTAACAATG
>CM033030.1:25513533-25701338 GCA_019207045.1 Branchiostoma floridae x Branchiostoma belcheri
AAATAGACTGATAACATACATTTGTATTTTAGATACCATGGCAATATTTACATATTACATTTCATGTATAACATTACATTGTATGCTTTGTATGTCCTAAAAGTCTACAAGTGGCCCAATGATTCTTACTACATGTATGTCTATATCATACAAAATGTAGCAGACTTGTGGCACCAAAAGTATTATGTATAATATGTACATCTTGGACATCTCTGGTACATACAATATTTGTAACCTAAGAATTTGTATTCATGTTCTAGGTACATGTATATATAATCAATGTAGTCAAACGGTCATTCTTTGCAGAAACATCTGGCTAGAACAACAGGTAGTGCAGCAAGGTCATCGAATCGAAAGGGTGACACCAAGCAGGTGGTGGAAGTACTGCAGGATGAGCTCATGTCAGTCAAACTGCGTGAAGCTGATGTTGTTGCAGCCCTGAAGGAATCAAGGCTGCGAGTGATGGAACTAGAGACCATGGTACTGTTCTACTTGCACTCAGGAAATCCTGTAGTACCACAGATATGATACATACTATGGTGGGGACCATTAACGCTAGTTCGCCTTTATCCGCGAGGTGACCTATATCCATTCCATCTACAAACAGGGTATTTAGGGATATCAAGTCGACAGTGGTTTTAAATTGCAAGATTTTCCCTTTTTTTCCGTCAGAAACCACCGTATGTCGGCTTGATATCTCTAACGTAAGGTTACCAGTTTACGTGCAGGACCAGTTTACGGTCACTTATTGGTGGATGCAGACTTCGAGGTCAATTGTAAAAAAGAAAATTCTCTTGAGTAGGAAAGAAGTACGTTTATATCATCTATGTGTCTTGCCTTATTTATCCTATAACTTTGCATCCAGCAAATCACGTCTGAAAAGCCCGACAACAATTTACATTTACGCTTGAGTGCGCACAACACTATTACAGATGACCCGGTTCTGATCGTAATTCTAGACGGCTATTTTTGTCCCCTCTTTAAAATCCAACAAACTCTTTATGAATTGAAACATCACCTCAAACCAAATCTGAAGAATGCATGGTGATTTTATGTATGTTGTCCAAGGAAACTCTTATAAACTGCATAAAAACAAGTGACTGTCCTCGCCGAGTGGGTAGTTTTCGAACGCCATGTTGCATCACGTGACTTGCCCGTTAAAGCTTGGTGCACTGGAGAGCGAGAAATTGTCGCAAGGGGCGCTGTTGGGGCTAATTTATGTGGGGAGGGCACGGCGTGAGCAAGCCACATGTATACTGAACGCATTTCAAGGCCAGTTCTTATCTATACAGGTGATAACAACATCCAAATGCGTTGCCATTATTATAAGTAGCATTGTGCAAGTTGTCGAACAGCATGGCGCTCTGAGTGGCATTCTGTTGGGGCAAAGATGACTTACCGATAACGTTTAGCGGTGATGCAAAGTGGCGGCATGGCCATATGTAAACAATTTATCCATTGTGTTATCTCAGTGAACTACGTGGGGGACTTTTAAGGGAAATGATCAGATATATGTCCTTTAGAAAAATAACCTCATGGAGAAACACCCAACTGACCGTAAATTGGTCACCCTGGAAGAATTCTTGGCTGCAGACTTGTTTATTAAAGACGCTCGTACGGCGAGAAATCCTCAGAAGAAATATGATGCCACACAGAGCTTGACGCAGACCGACTTTGATGTCTTCCAATTAAGGACAGCTTTTCACTTCCCGACCTGCGCACTTTCCATAAAACGGCATTATTAACAAATCGACCGTAAACTGGTAACCTTACGTTACATACCCTGATTTCAGATACAACGGACTTAGGTTACCCCACGTATAAAGGTGAACTAACGTTACATTGGACCAGTACAAAACTTTTTTTTTCTTGTTAAACAGTCTGAAAAAAATGGACCTGAAAAAAGTCAGTGGATCGGATTTTGGAGTGATTAGATTATACAGCAGGTGTTCACACGTTTTTTAATTTACCGGTCCAGAAAAATAACAAGAGCAAAGTACATGAAGTTTATAGTCATTTCTACCAAGTTTCTACAGTCAAAGGTAAAGAGGCAGTTAGCCTTGTTTACATAAAGATAGGATTTAAAATGCTAGTGGGAATTGATACTGCACCAAACAGGTTCCTTTGTAGAGAAAAGGACCTTTGTTTTGAGTATTGTCCATTCACAAGTCAGGTCCAAGTTCTGGTGATCTGGACCTGAACCAGACCTCTACCTGAATTTTCTGTACCGATACCCACCCTTGATATATTGCTGTACTACAGCGAACTCCATGTCACAGAATCTTTACACTATAGAATGAGCTGAGTTGGTTCAATCTGAGAAACAGGTTTGTGGAAATAGTGTTTGCCGTGCATTCAGAATTGTGCTCATGATATTTTCCTTATACCCCTGTCACATTTGATGAAAATCGATCGGACGACGATTCTGCGGCAATGGCCCAAGCCTCGCTTATGATAATAAATTTATTGCACAACAATTGTACAAGGTGTAAAGTATAGCTCATATGTGACAGGGACGGTTTTCAAGTGAAAAATATGCGCAACCCTCTGTAGATCTTAAATAAGGCCCATCTTCCATCGATTCGCCCGAAGATCGTGGATAATGTGACAGGGATATTAGCAACCCTTCCTCAGAAACTGGGGAGAAACTGACTTCGAATTATTTAGACTGGGCCCAACTTCTTTATGAAACCTGTTAGTATTCAAACCCCTTGGGACCCTTCTCAGTGTAAGTAGTCTGATTTTTGGCTCACACCACACTCAAAAGATATACTCATAATGTTATAGCATTATCATCTGTTGTCCCTGGTGGGTGGGGTAAGGCAATGCACAACATTTTAATTCACAAAACAGTCATGTTATATACTGGTATGGCCTGAATGACACATACTGGTAGTATATAGTGTGGGCATTTGAAACAGGCAACCAAGTTGATATGTAGCAAGGAATCTCCAAGCACAGTAGGGGCATCTTCTCTGGATAGTTTTAAAGAACGCTTGCAGATAGATGTGCAAAAGTTAGGTGTGACGGATCGCTCAATGTAATATAACCAGCTGCTGCCATGCTGCGTGCCTGCGAAGCTGGTGTGTTGCGCTGAACTGCGGTTATACTGGCTATATAAACTCAGCACAAAAAGTTTGGAATATTAACTTTGGCTGATCATTTTTCTGTTGTTTCTGCATCAATTTTAATGTGTTATATATGAATAGAAAGTGTGACTGTGTGATTTCCTTTCATATGGTATCAAACTTCTTATGATTAAAAATTCTCCGAACGGACATCAGGGCTACTTTTGTCAGTGGGTCACGAAAAAAAAGTGCCCAAATTTCAATTTTTGTGTTCAACTCTTTGTCATCCTGCTGGTATGGGTGCGGTGTCAAGGATTCAATTTATCCTTTTTTCACATAATCTTTGGTATACAGAACATCCAAGTTTATCTTTAACGTTTGATCAGAGTATATGTGCCATTTTGGCTGTTGGATGACCAAATCGAGGTGTGGAGGCGGCAAGGAGAATGCCACGCTGACTGTCGCACGGATAGAGCGTAACATCGCGTAGCCCTTGGTGTGGTGTATGTATGGCTGCCACAGGAAAAAACAAGGTTCACTATCATCCCAGACAAGACAACCCCAATGCTGTAATATACAGGGACGCCATTCTCCATTCAGTCGCAATGTCTTACCCCTTCAGTATGGGGTCAAATGACATTCTGTAAGATTACACCGCCCGTCTACACACACAGTCTGCAATGGTCCTTGCTCTGTGTGGAGGGGCATTGTAGTCTAATGCTTACAGAATTGCATTTGGTCCCATACAGGTGCTTACAAGGTTTGACATGGCGACTGAATGGAGAATGGTGTCCCTGTATCTCACAGCATTGAGGTTGTCTTGTCTGGGATGATAGTGAACCTTGTTTTTCCTGTGGCTGCCAAACATACACCACACCAAGGGCTACGCGCTGTTACGCTCTATCCCTGCCACAGTCAGCATGGCATTCTCCTTGCCGCCTCTGCACATTGATTCAGCCATCATACTGCCAAAATGGCACATATACTCTTATCAAACGTTAAAGATAAACTTGGATGTTCTGTATACCAAAGATTACGTGAAAAAAGGATAGATTGAATCCTTGACACCGCACCCATACCAGCAGGATGATGCAGAGTTGAACACAAAAATTGAAATTTGGGCACTTTTTTTTCGCGGCCCACTGACGTAAGTAGCCCTGGTGCCCGTTCCGAGAATTTAAAATCATAAGGAGTTTGATACCATATGAAAAGAAATTACACCCACTTTCTATTGATATATAACACATTAAAATTGACGCAGAAACAACGGAAATATGATCAGCCAAAGTTAATATTCCAAACTTTTTGTGCCGAGTTTAGATACAGATACAGAATGTTAGATGACCTTATAGACCTGATATCTGGTTAGATCAGGTTAATTGATAATTATAGAAAACAGTAAGAACTATAGACACTATGCCACTATGCCACTAGGTTTCTTATTTGCTTGCATATTAAAAACTTGGTCCAAGTTCATAGAATTTTCATCAAGTAGTGATATAACGCTAGTTCACCTTTATCCGTACTACCTGGGTCACCTTTATCCGTTCTTTTTAAGAACAATGTATTTAGGGGTATTCAGTCGACAGATGGTGGTTTCAAACTGCAATATTTTGAAAATATGACAATTTGAAACTACAGTCAAACCTGTCTATAGCGGCCACTCAAGGGACTGGACAAAATTGGCCACTATAGAGAGGTGGCCACTATAGAGAATATGCTAATTAATTGACCACAAGCAATAAGTTACACATGGTTTTAGTACCCACTGATCTTTATTCACATAATACAGTACTGTACATGTACTGCAATGATTTTTTACACTATATGTATTAAGAAACCAAAAGCTATAAAAAATTTTGAATGTTCTACAGTTGATATTGTCTGAAGAGACCGATATCGTCATATTTCTTTGATCTTTCGTCTTGTATCCTTTGATACTTCGCCGTCCGTGTGTTCCCGCTCGCGTTCACACGTCAGATTCACCCATTATGCTAATATTGTACTCACAAGAAAAGTCTCGTCATTTTAGACTTATCTCTTCATAAATGTAAGAATAAAATCCACCATAGTCTGAATTTCATATCATTTTGTCTTTGTAACAATTTATTTAGAAAGTTTTTGTGATGTAAATTAACCTAAGCGATAGTGTATTAGAACGTAACTTTAACACAATTTACCTCCGTAATATTGGTGTTGTCTATTGACCTTATATAACTTCGTTTGTCAGCGGGTATAGGTAGCACCAGTTTACGAAGTTTTGTATTGAAAATAAATCAAAGAGGTTTTAAATCCGGCGTAGGGTGACGATATGGCCGCTGTATATGGCCGAACGCGTGCCGAAACATAGATCAGCGGTCCACGTGGCCGTAATCGGCAGTGTTTTTGTACCTGCGGGACCGGAAATCGTATGGTCGTGGCCGCGTTGGGCAGGTGGCCGCTAAGCCTATTTCTTAATCATTACGAATCCAAGGGACCGACAAAAAGTGGCCACTATGGGCAGGTGGCCGTTATGCAAAGGTGGCCGCTAATACAGGTTTGACTGTAACGTCCATCGACTTGATATCATTGGATACCCTGTTTAGCAGCACAACGGATATAGGCTACCCCGCGGATGAAGGTGAACTAACGTGATGTGACTAATGAATCTCTTCAACGATATTGGTCCAAGTAGTTTATTTCTGATCCAACAGAACAACTCTTCTACAAGCCATCTAAAGCGGGCTGAAGCCAGTGTGGAACAGCTCACAAACAAGCTGGAGGCAGCTGAGAAACATTCGGCACAGCTGCAGTCTGAGCTGAACCACTGCAGGAAGCAGCTGAGTGAGCTGAAGGCAAAGGTAAGTCCAGGGCAGTGAAGACTAATGGAAATCTGTATTGGCGAAAATGTAAAAGTAGTCAAGTTCAGGGTGTCATAATCTCATCCGTGAACATTCCAGGTCATAAGAACTCACCCCACACAGCAGCCTGCTATCTCAAGTGTCCAAAAGTCTGGTTTTTAAAAATTGCCACCAGTCGAAGTCGTCGTGGCCTTCAAATGTACCGGGTCTGCCTAAACACCACAAACGACCACAAACGACCCAGAAACACCACGAACGACCACAAACGACTCTAATAAGCAGTGTATAGGGGCAACGACCTTGTGTGGTGCACTGGAGACAATGTTTATACATTTATGAATTTAAAAAAACGCAACAACTCCTACGTATTCACGAGTTATTCAGAGTTAGTCCGCTGGTTTCAAGATCGAAGGAATTCTTGGCCGCCATGTTGGATAGTCCGTTCTAGGAGTCTGCATGGGGAAGTTCTCGATAACTTCCTCGGCTCCATAGACGACAGGGCGATAGAACTATGGAAGCTGTTGGTTCATAGATTATAACATACCGTAATTCTATCATTGTCAACTTATAAAACTTGAAAAAAAAAATTGTTTTTCAGCCTCAAATGCAAGCAAACACGATCCAACATGGTGGCCAAGAATGGCTTTAATCTTGAAACCGGACTAACTCGAAATAATTGGTGAATACGTAGGAGTTGCTGCGTTTTTTAAAATTCATAAATGTATAAACAATGTCTCCAGAGCGCCACACAAGGTCTTTGACTCATATACACTGCATATTAGAGTCGTTTGTGGTCGTTTGTGGTGTTTCTGGGTCATTTGTGGTCGTTTGTGGTGTTTAGGCACACCCAATGTACCGTCATCTTCGATTTTCATGACGTCATTTTAGGGACTGACCACATCAAATTAGGGGTCAGCACAGGCCTAAAAAATGGACCAAAACCTTGTTTTTTTTGCCTAATCTGAATGTCTGCACCCTACATTGTACACTGTCTCACCAATATGAAATTTCTCTTACATTTTCCTGCTACAATATAGGCTAAAATACTGTATGGACTCATTTTGGGCCTTCTGCGGCTGCGTCAATTAGGGTCATTGCCCTCCACTGCACACCCGTAAATATCTTCATCAGGTTGGATGCTCACTGAATAAAGAGACTCTTTACACAACCATTGCTTAATTTACACGTTTTGCTGACCCTCTGTCACGTTCCTCATGGGCAGTTCTTACTAGTTCATTGTACTGCAGCACTGGGTGTCACTGCTTACAGTTCCAGGTGCAGTCACAAATATATATAAGTACAGTACTGCATTATGCTAGTTTTACAATGTGGTCCCAAACGTGTAATACATTTTGTACATGTAGAAGTTAGTGATAGATTTCATCCAGCTGCCACCCTCCCCTGCTCACTGTCCAAAGTGAGATGACGTCACTAATGTTGGACAACTGCCACCCTACTTTGCTCAATGCATTATTTGACGTCACCCCGACTCCTGATATAGCCTGAAAGCCATTAGGATATGGTCATAACTTTGTTCAACTTTGTACACCCTTCGTTTGCTTCACCCTGATACTGGACAAAGCTCGAAACATTGACCACTTATAAATTACAAAATATTAATACTTCAGTTGACATTTTATGACAAAAAAGGTTGTCAACATTCTATTTTAAGATTTTGTACAATTGCATGATTTATGAGCAAATGCTACGATATCCTTCTTTGCTTAGATGAGACTTTCATACTTTGAACAACTTGTTCTTGTCTGTGTCTGTGTCTTTGCACCTATAAATCATGATCCTTTTGACATTTGGCATGACGGTAGTTCAAAAGATGGTATTAAACACCTTACCTCACTGCAAACACTGAAATTACTTCATCGGGGATTGTGTCCTTCAGACTCTTGGTTTGCTTTGCCATCATTTTTTTTGTCATTTTTTCCTTTACTACCAGTTTATTACCATGTACTTCTGCACCCACAGAGCACATCTGAAGTGATGGACATTCGTCTGAGGGAGGCTGATAAAATGGCCACCATAGCCGAATTGCGTCAGCGTGTTGCCGACCTTGAAATTCAGGTAAGAATCTTGAGTTCCTCATGTGTCATGACGTTGCATGAAACTCACTTTTGCAATTATGTAAGAAAGTATTTCTTTGCAATTATGTAATATAGACGCCAGTAATATTCTCAAGCCTGCCCAAGGGCGCACCCGGGATAGTCAAGACTACAAATACCAACCCATATTCGCACGTACAGACATTTACAAAAACTCGTTTTTTCCACGCACAATTCCCGAGTGGAATGCCCTGCCTGGCACGGTTGTAAGTGCTCCCAACGTTGAGTGCTTCCGTGCCAGGCAGGCAGCCTGCCCGACCTAACCCGGGAGCCTCAGCCCCCTGCCCCCCCCCCCCCCCCTTAGATCTTGCTTTCAAATTGATACTTTGAACAGGTAAGAGACAAGGACAATGATTATTTTGTGAATGAATAAGTATGGACTTAGTTGCGAAGGGAGAGGAAATGATTTGCTTCTAATGTTCCAGCATCAAGAACGCCTGACAGCTAACCAGCTTGGACAGGACAACAGGCCGGTGTCTGCCCTGAACATACAGTCCAAGATTGACAAAATGGAGAAGGAGGCATGTAGCATTATGTCATATTATTTCACCCACTCTGGGTGTCACTGATCAGACTTAACATGTCATATCATATCATGTCTGGTTTCCTACCCAGAGTAAACTCTACCCTAGACAGCACACCTCCTTGTAGAACATAGAACTTTAACCAGACTTCAACTTGTATTTCCATTTCTGATTCCACTTTCCATTATTCAAGGCACAAATTGATTCTCAAACATACTACGTGTATTCTGTATGACAACAACACAGAGCTTTTGATGTTTCTGTGAAAAACCTTCCCTATTACACATTCATGTAAGTGTTACAGGTACGAAGAGTGATCAATAAGTTGTGAGCCTCACCAAGAAACAATGTGCACAACTCAAATTTTGAGGCATAACTGTAAAGTATAAACTAAGCCTTTCGTGAATCTCTACCGACAGCCAAATCATTATTATTCATTTGCATGCGACAGCCACTAACGTTAGGTGGGATAGAAGAAAAAGAAACATGGACAATTGAGCTGTAGCCTGAGGTGTGGGGATCAATTTGCTCTCTTGATCATCCTGAAACACTTCACACTATATGATTATGCCCCAAAATTTGAGTTCTACACTTTATTTTTGTTGAGGTGTAGAACTTACTGCTCACCCGTACATTTTTGTTGAGGTGTAGAACTTACTGCTCACCCGTACATTTTTGTTGAGGTGTAGAACTTACTGCTCACCCATACATTTTTGTTGAGGTGTAGAACTTACTGCTCACCCGTACATTTTGTTGAGGTGTAGAACTTACTGCTCACCCGTACATTTTTGTTGAGGTGTAGAACTTACTGCTCACCCGTACATTTTTGTTGAGGTGTAGAACTTACTGCTCACCCGTACATTTTTGTTGAGGTGTAGAACTTACTGCTCACCCGTACATTTTTGTTGAGGTGTAGAACTTACTGCTCAACCGTACATTTTTGTTGAGGTGTAGAACTTACTGCTCAACCGTACATTTTTATTGAGGTGTAGAACTTACTGCTCACCCGTACAAAATTCTACCCCATTTAAAAACAAATACCAAAGACAGTTAATTCCATTGGATGTCACATGTCTGGAGATTCACATTATACAAAGTTATTGTCATTCAAACATGAATAAAGCAGCAGTTTTTCTTTTTGGAACAAACTTTTAGCTCCTTACAACATTGTGACAAGCTGCTGTTTTGCAGGTGAAACGGTTGCGGTCCATTGCAAAGTTACTGATCCCTGGTAGTAGATCTGCTAGCGATGGTGGTACAGACTCCCCCCCTGGAGAAGTGTACATCACCATGGAGCTGCAGGCGGAGGATGTCATCATTCTGGATGATGATAGTGACACAGATAACACACACCCCGGGACAGCCACACCCACACACACACAGCAACCAGGGACAGCCACACCCACACACACCCAGCAACAAGACCATCAACTTTCAACCATGGCATCAAGCATCATCCAGGAGGCATCTGCAGAGAACTGTAACAGTGAAATTGTAACAAATCAGACTAGCCCCCTAGAATCTGCAACATTTAATGAAAAACAGCGAGACAATACAACTAAACCCATGGACATTATGGACTCTAATAGTAACATGGTGGATTCTTCTGACAGAAGGTAACAAGAAGTTCTATGGTGCAGTACAAGCTTTGGAACGTGTCTGAAGCAGTCTTTCCCTTTGTCCTGTTTGCTCTTGTTAGCAAGCCTAAGAATTCCAGATAATGTTTGCAATGGTTGTAATCTATGATTCTAAGGGATTTTAATGTGCAGTGTTTAAGGCAATGAAAACATTTTAGGGTCATTATATTCAAAAGCCTCTACGTGTTTGTCCTGGAATATAATTTTGCATGGGCATGAATGAGAAATACATATGAAGCAAAATCAGAGTCGACAATTATCAAATCTCTGCAAATAGTTTCATCAGGTTGGTAATTCAATTCACTTAACAAAGTAAATTGAATCCGTGCACAAACAGTATATAACCACTAGACAATGTTTCGGTAGTCCTTCCAGCACCTTTCTCAGGGCAGTACTGACTGGTTCACCTTCCCACTGTACACATATCTAGCACAAAAGGTTTGGACTGAGGACTTGGGTTCATCAGATATCCTGTTGTTACAAAAATGGATACGACGACGACGACTTGTTGTCAATTGAATTGTATTAAATATCACCAAAACTTGGAAAGCATTTTTTACCGTTTACAGTGTTACCCCATTTGATATGGCTACAACACCAGGTCTGCTCATATCAGTGGGTCATAAGGAAAAGGTGCTGATGTGTCCATTAATTATACGTCTGTTGCTTTTTTATGTTTAACATCATGGCTCATAACGGGAGGTGCCCTAACACGGTACGCTTTTTCTTGCGCTCAAACTCATGGCGCTCCATCGCTAGTTGCCTGAGAGTGGTCAAATTTTGATGACTGAATTTTTTACACATAGATTTGAACAACATACTTGAATAAGAAATGCATTCATGTGGTTCATGAACCTTTCGCGCTGCGAGTTACAAGCAGCAAACACTGTGAGACATTTTCGTGTATGTAACCTTCCAATTTTGTGCTACGCTGGACAGTGTGCCTAACTCGGTACGCTTTTTTTACATTTTGCTCTCTCCAGAAGTAAGTGGTAAATTTAAGTACACAGAAAAAAATTAATAGTATGATATTTTAGCTTTCTTTCGGCAGTAAAATCGTGACTGTATGTACTTCTTGTCTCACATCAGGAAGGCTGTACCTAGAACAATCCAGCTGATGTTTTACGGGCAATGGGCTGAATGCACTGATTGTGAATGCCCGACTAAAAAAACCATTACGAAAAAAAGACACCGCCAACATCAACAAAACTCTGTCTGATTATATGACAATATCATCTACATCTCTCTATCAAGTCTTACTTTCATAGACAGCACGAATCATTTGTTACAGTCAAATAAATCTTTGGAGCGTTCTCTAGTCTGCCACCTTCACGGCCGCACTCCCTCGGGAGTACAATGGTGGCAATGTTTATGTCGCTTCCTTTTGGTTGCTTTTCTACTCAACAAACATTTGAAGACCCATATTCATAGTGTTTTATGGAGCTTTATTTATGTGTATCATGGCGGTTGTGTGACTGCTTGGAAGAGTTCGTATAGTTAGCGACACGAGCCGCCAATACGCAGAGGCCGGTGACCGCAGTGATTCAGCACTGTCAACATTACTGTTAGAATTCTGTTTTAAAAAAAACATGAAGTAAATATGTTAAAGTATACTTGGAATGCAAATTAAAGCTGTGTGCATGGACTTGATTTATTTACCTTTGTGATCAGCATAGTCAGTGGCAACAAACACGGTGTACTTATGGATAATAAGATCAGCAAAAAATCCGTACCGTCTTACGACGGGAACCGTCTTAGGGCGGCCCCCGTTACCATTGTAAATCTTGTCATTCGTCCTTTAAAATGATGCCTATTTTGTAATGATGCAAAGAGCACCATGACTGATTTCATTTGCAGCAGCGTAAAAATGCAGAAATTTCTCACTAATGCCAAACACTGTTGGCTGGGAAATCTTCCAAGTTTCCAAACGACTTGTGGCAAGTTGATGTACTTGATACATGACCTTCAACTGTGCGCATGTAAGGGAAAGGTGCTCTGTTGCAGCTTCTGTACAGAATCTTATATGAAAAGCTTATTTATCATACTAGTAGCATGTTGGCTGAATAGACCAATCTCAGCCTTGTCCCCTCCATCAGGAGGGCAAAATAAAAGCATGAAAATAAAAATATTTGACAGACATGCAGCCGCTCCAATTTCTGATTGCAGTGTTATCATTGGTTGAACTGCTAATTGTGATGGCCAGTCAGGATTGGTTTAAACATTGTTTCACACTGTGAAATTGGCTGTATGATTTAAGTCTTCACAAAACAATATTGTCCATGCATTGTATATCAGGTTAGGTTTGGTCTATATGTAGAACTGGTAAATTAAATCTTTAATAAGCAATATTATGAATTTAGGATATACAAACTGATCCCAGTATGTATCTTGAACTATTTATCTTGTACTTTTCCCATAATATCAAATCTCATTTATTTGCACCTATAGACTTGCAAGTACATTGCTTTTAGAGAAAGACATTTTAGATGTTAAGATTTCTGCTGAGAGAAGCAAATAGAAAACTGTTGTCACGGTGGTAAGGCCCATTGTAACAATGGGTTGAGTAGTACATGTACTTACTAATTATATAGAATTATTGATTAAATTCCTACTTTCATAATATGCCTTTGTTCTTCATGTCAATACACTGTTTCAGTCAATTCATCATTTACATTTTAACAATCATGCAAAGCGCAATAGATTAGATTGCCTTATATCCCTGCTATATGTCTAATGTTACAAATATCCCCACAACATGTCTACAAGATACACAAACATACTACACGTCATGAGGCCTGTTTAAATGCTGTGCTGAATATAAAATATAAGATAAATGAACCTGTCCTTAGTCCTGAATATAGTCTACAAACAGGTAAACAGACCTGTCCTTAGCGCTGAATGTAGCCCACAAACAGGTAAACAAGCCTGTCATTAGAGCTCTATGTAGCCCACAAACAGGTTAACAGGTCTGTCCGTAGTGCTGAATGTAACCCACAAACGGGTAAACAGACCTGTCCTTAGCGCTGAATGCAGCCCACAAACAGGTAAACAGGCCTGTCCTTATTGCCGAATATCACCCACAAACAGATAAACAAGCCTGTCCTTATTGCCGAATATCACCCACAAACAGATAAACAAGCCTGTCCTTAGTGCTGAATGTAGCCCACAAACAGGTAAACAGACCTGTCCTTAGTACTGAATGTAGCCCACAAACAGATAAACAAGCCTGTCCTTAGTGCTGAATGTAGCCCACAAACAGGTAAACAGACCTGTCCTTAGTACTGAATGTAGCCCACAAACAGATAAACAAGCCTGTCCTTAGCACTGCATGTAGCCCACAAACAGGTCTGTCCTTACTGCCGAATGTAGCCCACAAACAGGTTAACAAACCTGTCCGTAGTGCTGAATGTAGCCCACAAACAGGTTAACAAACCTGTCCTTAGTGCCGAATGTAGCCCACAAACAGGTTAACAAACCTGTCCGTAGTGCTGAATGTAGCCCACAAACAGGTAAACAGACCTGTCCTTAGTGTTGAATGTAGCCCCCTAACAGGTTAACAGACCTGTCCGTAGTGCTGAATGTAGCCCACAAACAGGAAAACAGACCTGTCCTTAGTACTGAATGTAGCCCACAAACAGGTAAACAAGCCTGTCCTTAGCACTGCATGTAGCCCACAAACAGGTCTGTCCTTAGTGCTGAATGTAGCCCACAAACAGGTTAACAAACCTGTCCGTAGTGTTGAATGTAGCCCCCTAACAGGTTAACAGACCTGTCCGTAGTGCTGAATGTAGCCCACAAACAGGAAAACAGACCTGTCCTTAGTACTGAATGTAGCCCACAAACAGGTAAACAAGCCTGTCCTTAGCACTGCATGTAGCCCACAAACAGGTCTGTCCTTACTGCCGAATGTAGCCCACAAACAGGTTAACAAACCTGTCCGTAGTGTTGAATGTAGCCCACAAACAGGTGAACAGGTCTGTCCTTATTGCAGAATGTAGCCCACCAACAGGTAAACAGGCCTGTCCTTGGTGTTGAATGTAGCACACAAACAGGTAAACAAGCCTGTCCTTAGTGCTGAATGTAGCCCACAAACAGGTCTGTCCTTATTGCAGAATGTAGCCCACAAACAGGTAAACAGGCCTGTCCTTGGTGCTGAATGTAGCACACAAACAGGTAAACAAGCCTGTCCTGAGTTCTGAATATCATTCACAGATAAGCAGACCTGTCCTCAGTGTTGAGTTTAACCCGGAAACAGGTAAACAAACCTGTCTACAGTGCTGAATATAGCCCACAAACAGGTAAACAAGTCTGTCTGCAGTGCTGAATATAGCCCACCGCTGAATGTAGCCCACCAACAGGTAAACAGGCCTGTCCTTATTGCCAAATGTAGCCCACCAACAGGTAAACAGGCCTGTCCTTAGTGTTGAATGTAGCTCACCAACAGGTAAACAAGCCTGTCCTTAGTGCTGAATGTAGCCCACAAACAGGTAAACAAGCCTGTCCTTAGTGCTGAATGTAGCCCACAAACAGGTAAACAAGCCTGTCCTTAGTGCTGAATGTAGCCCACAAACAGGTAAACAAGCCTGGCCTTAGTGCTGAATGTAGCCCACAAACAGGTAAACAAGCCTGTCCTTATTGCCGAATGTAGCCCACAAACAGGTTAACAAACCTGTCCGAAGGGCTGACTGTAACCCACAAACGGATATACAATGAATGAAGACCTTTATTGCAAATTTTTGCCCCACTGGGCTAAGTACAGGTCACATGGTAAGAATTACATATATGTAACAATGGAGACAATCATACACATCTATATATGTAGATGTGCGTCTAATCTATTCTAGGACATTCGACTTCCTCTCGCATCTTGGTAATTGTATAAATGTAGCTAGCTGTATGGTTGGTTAGAGTTGGTTTATCAAAAGCTGTCAGGAATATAAATTTCTCTTTACTATTCAAGTATCTAAAGTGGGGATGTTTACTTAACACATGGTCAAATAAAATGCTCCTATCGCTATCATACAAAGGACAATCCATAGTAAAATGAACTTCGTCTTCTACTTTCCCTAAACTACAAAATTGGCATATTCTTTGCTCTAGAGGAGTGTGGTTATGTCTTCCTGATTCGATTCGTATTTTGTGGTAACTGATTCTTAGTTTTGTGATGGTAGATCTGTGTCGTACATTGGCAATCTTAAGATATTCTTCTTCTTTATAAGATTGTTTTAATAGTCTGTATGTTCGTAGTTTGTTTTTCGCAGTCGCAACTCTTCTATCGTTGTGGATTTCAGATAGAAAGGTCTGGAAATAAATATCTTTTAAACGTTGATAGATTGATGAAATAATTTGAGGTGTACGTGAGACTGTTGACTGGGCGTTTTGCCAGACGAAAGCATAGCTAGAGTGTTGCGTGCGAGAGGCGGTCAATAAGTAATGCCCCTGACCCATTTTCCATAGCAGGAGATTAATCAAACTTGGCACAGTTATTAGTCTTTCTCTTCATAGGAACCACCCAGAGTTATGCATTTCTCCCATTGTTTGATGCAGCTATGGACACCGTTTTTGTAGGACACCCCAGGTCGGTCCTCCAACAGATGCCTCATCAATGGCAGAAGAGTTACGACTAGGTCTGGGAGCTGTTTCCACAGACTTCCGGCCATGTTTGAATTCAGGATGCCAGCGTTTTACAAGGTCATATGATGGGGCATTATCACCATAAGTTTCTTTCATTTAATCAAAAGTCTTCTTTGGTGTGCGTCCTTTCAAATACAAAAACCGGATCACTGCGCGACACTCAACTAGTTCCATTTCACACCTTGTCCATTTCGCACCTGACTCAGTTCAAACACCAGTAAATCATAAACCACAATTAGTTCAGAATTTTTTTTTGCAACATAACCTATAAAGATATGCATCATTACACATGCAAAATTTCATCTAGATCAGACGACTAAAAGTGGGTCAGGGGCATTACTTATTGACCGCCCCTCGTACTTCAGAGGCCCAACATTTATAACCTGATGCTTCTAAATCCATTTGGCACAAGAGAGCATCTGCTTGAAGGCTGTCAGCTGGCACGTTCTTGCAAAGTCGAATGAAATACTTGATTGTATTTAGGGAGGCCTCCAGATGAATGGGGTACCTCCCTAGTTCTGCCTGTGCTGCGAGATTACTAGCTGTTTTGGGGATATTGAGTGAATATTTACAATATTTTAGGTGTACAGATTTAATGGGACAATTTTTGGGACTTTTGAGAGTTCCCCATATTTCGGACCCATAAAGTAATATAGGTTTAATACAAGAGTCGAAAATCTTGTTTTTAACAGCTAGTGGGCAATCAACTTTGTCAAGTGATTGCCTAATGCTAAACAAAGATTTTAGACCCTTGTTTCTTAGATGTTTGTTGTTGGCCTTGAAAGTGCCAGCTGCACTTACCACTATACCTAGATAACAATGACATAACAATTTCAATTACATTACCATTAAACAAAAAGAAACAATTCTTTGGTAATCTACCTCCCTTGGTGAAGACAATAATCTTGGTCTTTTTTAAATTCACCTTCAGGTTCCAATGTTTACAATATCTTTCTAATCTAACTAGACATGATTGCAAGCCTTGTTGAGACTCGGAAAACAATACCAGATCATCTGCATACAAAAGACACGGTACTTTGCTATTATACTAGGAGAGTTGCAACAAATATCATCAAACTCAGATGTTATATCGCTAATAAATAAATTAAACAAAGTTGGACTTAAATTACAGCCTTGTCGGACCCCACAGTTAGTTAAAAAAAGGCTCTGTAAGGCCGCCGTTGGTTTTAATGCAATTTGTAGTTTTTGAGTACATGTTTTTTATTGTCTTTAAGAATTTTCCTCCTATTCCAAGGTTGTTTAGTTTGAAAAATAGACCTGCTCGCCAAACGGAGTCAAAAGCTTTGCTGAAATCCACAAAACATACATAAATTTTTGCATTTTTGCTGAGGTATTTGCTGACTAAAGTGGTTAACACAAACAATTTATCAGATGTTCTAAAATTTTTCCTACAACCGGCCTGTTGGGGTTTGAAAAGGCTGTACTGTTCTGCATAATTGACAAGACGATTGTTTAAAATAGAGGTGAATAATTTTCCTAAGCAACTAATGATTGATATTCCCCGGTAGTTATCAGGGAGTGAGGTATCGCCAGATTTATGTATGGGTACGATATGGCTGAGGGACCAATCGTCGGGAAAATAACCGTTCTGTAAGCAGGAGTTAAATAGGTGTAGTAATGGGTTCTGTAGGATTTGTTTACCGCATTTCAACATTTCATTTGTTACCATGTCGCTGCTACTAGATTGATTGTTCTTTAGGTTTGAGATTGCCGTGTTTAATTCTTCAGCTGTTATCGGGCAGTCTAGTGTGGAGTTTTCTACAGGTGTGAGAGGAGATTGGAGATGCATTTGGGCGTTTACAGGGGTGGAGAGTTCAATTTCAGAATTGTTAATAGCGTCAGTTGAGCGTTTGTCAACTGCACTAAAATGTTCCAACCACATCTCATTTGATATTTGGGAATTTTGTTGCGTTTTATCTGGTTTAAGTTTGTTAATTAGTTTCCAAAAGGCATTTGGATCTTTTTCCCTAAGGGAAGAAAGTTGGTCCATGATTTGCTGGTGAAAGTCTCTCTTTTTCTTTCTTAATAGTTTTCTATATTCCTTCTTTCTTCTGAAGAACTTTCTTCTAACACACGAGTTTGACGGATTTTTCTCAAGTAACGTGGCCAAGTTATTCAATTCGCGTTTCATTTCAGTACAGCTTTTATCGTACCATTTTTTATTTCGGACTTTTTGTGAACGCTTTTTATTGACTCTAACATATAATGATTTGTGCCCGACGTCCCTCAGCACTGAGTTTAAGTCGGAAACGTAGTTTTCAATATCTGTCTTTGCGTTTTTAGTTTCTTTTACTGACATAGCGTTTAACTTGTCTATTATATGAGGTTGGCTAAGGGATTCAAGAAATTTTTGTGCTGAGTTTTCGTTCCAACGAAATCGTTTCGGGAGTGGTTTTGTGTTTGGATTTTTATTTTTTGTCTTGTTGTTGTGGATAAATGGCGCTGTGCGAATTATTACTGATAGCATGTTATGGTCGGAAATATGGTTAGGGGGTTTACGCGAAATAGAGATATGTGTTCAAGTAATGGCTGGCTGGCAATCATATAGTCTACCGTACTGTCTACGGTACTACTTCCGTTAGGTTGGTGGCAAGTAAAATTGTCCTGCAGGTCACCGGCTACTCTACCGTTAAGGACTCTAAGAATCGCTTGAATACACAAGTCAGTAAGAAATCTGCCGAACTTATTAGGAGAAGCTTTATCCATGTGTTGTCTGTCCTGATTATGATTTGAGGGGTTGTTTGGTATGTTTTCATGAAAGGTGTCGTCTTCTACAAAGTCATTTAAATTTCCAAGTCGTGAGTTAAAGTCACCACCTAGAAGGATAAAGCCCTCGGTATTATATTCTGAAATCTCCTCTTGTAGGATTTCGATCACGTGGTTTTCGGCAAATTTATGGGTTTTAGATGTACTTGGACCGATATAAACGGAACAGATAAACAGATCTTTGGATAACCCAAGTAGCTTTCGATCTACTCGCACCCAGAGAACATCTGTCGATTTTGATGGTAGCTGTTTAACATAATGTTTGTATTGGTCTTTAAAGAAAAATATTATACCTCCAGAATACCGTCTTGCTCGTTTGTTCTTTTCCCGATGTAAGTGAAAGTAACTGTAGTTAGGGATGTTGATATACAAGACTGTTGTTTGTGCTTAATATTACCTGGCTTTTTCAAACCATTGATATGGAAAACGAAAAGCTCATGAGAATTTTTAAAGCGCAAAGTTATTGAGACCTAAAAGCCTAAGAGCCTAAAAGCTAAAAGCTATCAGAAAATAGCTAGCAACATTAAGTTACAACAACAGGAGCAAAACCCGAATTAGAAATATGAAGTGTTAGCCCTTTAAAAGAGAGTACCACCCGTTTGGAAAAAAACACCCATAGTGCACAGAGCTGCCCGTATGGCCACAGGTAAACGCGGTTATCCTTAGTGCTGAATATGTGGGTAGGTTAATGGTCAGTGATCAAGCTCATTGGATGAGCACGTGTATATCATTAGGAACATTATTGAAGAATCTATTTGATATGGAACAGTTTTATCATGGATGATATCGATTTTTCCATGTTAAGAGGAGAGCCTTGAAGATCATTTCTTCAAATGTAACGTTATGCTTAAACCTGGTCACCCACCACATGACCTGGTACCAGACATCAGGTCAGAGGTCATCGTAAGGTCTCTAAGAAACTCTGGTCGATTTTGTATCCCCAAGGCTAGGATAAACTAACTATTCATTCCTCCATTATACAACCCGCCTGTATAATGCCCAATTGTACATTGTATCAGACTACATTGTAGAAACCAACGCTATTGAGACATACACTAGTCTACCAAGGTTGTGTTGTTGTGCTGCAGTGTTGTTTTGATTGTGATATTTTCATGATTAATAAACAGAATTTCCTTGAAGCAGAATATTGCACATAAATAGGCAAATAGTATCTTGTGCATGTTCCATGTTGCATCGGACAGTTTTCAATGGATCTTGAGCACAGAAACAACTTTCCACAGAGACCCTGGTCGTCAGATTTAGTCTGCGACTGCCGAGACACCACTGAGTGGGCAAATATCGCTCACATAAAAGGACATCTTTAGGTCTCGTGTGTTTAGTCTTGCAAATTATGCTTCTGCATATTCCATATTCCATCAATCATTCACATGCATCACAGTCTGATGCATAGCGGCTACAGACATGGAAAGTTCACGCCAGGTTGATCTGTCCTGGGTGTACTCCCTTCAGTTGGTTCTGGAGACCCTCAGCTCTTCCAGTGTGTTGAGGATCTGGGCTTCCCATCGCCCTCTTGGGCGGCCTCTTGGACGTTTCCAAGCAGGGTAATATTACTATATATATTATATATTAGGTATATATTTAGGTAATATTCCATATTCCAATACTAAAATCAAGGGCTACATTAACCCAATTAGGGCTACCCAGCAGTGCCCAACAGTGACTCGGCGATCTAGTGAGATGTGGGCACACACAAAAATCAAAGTTCAGAAGAGATGCATCCTGGAGAATCCAATATCTCTAACTGCTGCACCTGGAAGTTGCCTACTGTGTCATATGATGGTTAACTGAAAGGTTTGGGTACTAAAATGAAGCGGCCATAATCCGCTGCAGTTCCATTTACTCCGAAAGGAGGCGTGGTAAAACAGTTACTAGTAACGCATTGGAAACGTCGTTTGCTTAAAATGAGCAGCTTGGGCCTACTCCATCACATAGAGCTACTTGTATTTTGTTTCATTGGTCGCCTTTTAATCGACCATTTTGGTTTGTGACAAGAAGTAAAATTTTAAGAAAAAAAAACTTTTATTATACATACTAGCATACGTTTTATTGTATATAATAGCATACATTACACCTTGTACAAATATAAAAATGCGACAATACAACTTGCCCTGTGTTACACTTCTTTAGAACAACAGTCCTGTGCTTTTGTTGCACATTTTCTGCACACGGTGTACGTACACGTTGTCCTGCACTACATCTCTCTAGCACATTCATTCATTCATTCACTCATTACCTCCATGGCATTTCATGGAGGTTATATTTTACCCGGCGTTTGTGTGTGTGTGTGTGTGTCTGTCTGTCAACAAGATAACTCAAGAACGGCTGGATGGATTGGTTTAGTACTTGGTGTGTTGGTGGGGTGCGATGAAAGCTGGAAGTGATTAGATTTTGGGCCCCCTAGCGGCTTCCCTTGGTACTGCAGCGCAACTTCCGGTTTTGCTATCTCGTGTTCTGAACACGCTATGGTCACGATTTTTGAGTGTTAGATAGCTCTTGTGCTCAGGAATAAGTGACATAAGTTTTAGCCCCCTACCGACTAAGTTTGGAATAGCAGGGGCATTTTTGTCAAAAACTTCTGAAGAGGATAACTCAAGAAGGGAACAATGGATTTTCATGATTTTTGGTATGTAGGTACCTTAGACAATGTTGTACAAGATAAGATACTAATTATGCAGAATAGGAGTACATTTGCATAATTAATGAGAATATTCTATCATAGCAATTTTTTCAATGTATCTCTTGTCCCGGATATGATATAGTCTTGACATTTAGGTGGTAGATAGCTTGCAGTGTCATGACAAAGTGGGGCAGATTTCAGCCCCCTAACATGTAATTTCGGAACTGCAGGGGCGTTTTTGTCAAGACATGCCAAAGAGGATAACTGCAGAAAGGATTGATGGATTGGCATCATTTTAGGGGTGCAGGTAGCTTAGGCAAAGGTGTTCATAATGAAATACATGTTATGCAAATGAGGACCTTATTTGCATAATTAATGAGGAAACTGTATTATAGTATTACCATTATTAGCAATAACTGGACGTCAATAAATGTAACACTTATTAATCATGATAGATGGAAAATAAGCAGATACCAAATATGGTAATGAGGAACTTATTTGCATAATTTATGTAAGAATTGCAAAGCCGCTATATGTCTAATGATTGGAATTTTATTCTTGTGACATGTGTACGTTAGTCAATGATGAACAACACCACGCATAAATTATGTTAATGTATTAGTCAATTGCATGAAATTTACAAAAGCTCTAAATTTTCATGGAGGTATGAGGTCGCCGAACTCTAGTTCATTAATTCTTTCGTTCGTTCGTTAATTCATTCAATATCTTTTTAGCGAAATAGATTACGTTCCTCACATATAGCGGGTTTTCTTTTTTTTAAATTCAAAATCATCAGGTTTCTCGGTCTTATAATTCCTAGCTAGCTTCCTGAACTGCACAGTAACTCTCAATCACTCTCAAAACAACATTTAATTCTCGATTTCTGCCACTAATTGTTATAGCATATGCCGTGCTGACTGCCCTAAGTGGAACTCCCCTGTTCGGCTCCATAGGGCAACAGTCAGCCAAACACACCACGTTCCTGGGCGTTGGGAAAATGGCGACCGAAATCCTGGAACAACTTATAACTTGTCTACCGCAGATGTTTCGCATGAAATTTCCGTTTCCCTGCGGAGATAGATTTACCTTGCTTAGGAGGGGATTATTCTTGCCGTGCGCTAAGTTTACCCGAATCCAGCCGTCTACATTCATTTTGGCACCTTGTCACCACGCAGGGACGGGAATGCGTTGAAAAAAAATAGAATGGTAATCAGATGCGGTTTGGTAAGCTGGACCATGACTTAGTTCTGGTCTCAATTTAAGTAGTGTTTATCATACATCTACGTTGTCCCATATTCCCATGCCAGTGACAACATGCTCTTGAAAGATCTAACGTTGGAATGGCCTTTTCAAGTCACGAGGTCTTTTGGGAAGATCTGAGTTTGGCGACCTCATACCTCCATGAAATATTTGGAGCTTTGGTAGATTTTATGCAAATGACATGAAGATTTACGCAAATGACATAGATTTACATGATTTATGCATAATAATTTTCATCAGTGATCAGCTTTCACATGTTACAAGTAAAAAATCACACCATTTATCATTAAGCCCTATTTGCCATTTTTTATTTACAATGCAAATCAGTTCCTCATTTGCATGTTTGGTAACTGTCATGAATTGCATGCCTTACATTGATTGAAGTCCAGTTTATATGGAAAACAATAAAATTATATGGGTTCCTCATCAATCATTACCTTTGTAAAAATGCGGCATTGTGCGTCTGTGTGTGTCTGGACAGTTGTGGTCAGCATAACCTCATGCATCTTTTGACCGTTTTGCATCTTTTGACCTACAGTGTATAGATACTATGGTCTTACCCTTTTCTAGCATATAGCGAAGAAGTGGTGATGGTTTGGGCCCCCTAGCAGCTTGCTCTGGACCTGCTGTTAAAATAGTTCATAAATGAACAAAGGGGCGACGAATTTCCATAATATTCAGTACGCAAGTAGGATTATGTAATAGACAGAGATGCACATGTACACAATTGAATGAAAATTGCTACTTAGATTTGCAAGGTCACTGATGACAGTCCAACCATTTAATAGTTATAAGAATTATGGCACTATTGTATTAAATCAGGCAAATTAGGAACTTATTTGCATGATTGGTATCTGTCCATGTTCCACCGGGTAGAAACTACGTATTTTACATGTATTTAACGTTAAGTCTTATAATGAAAACTAGAGTTCGGCGACCTCATTCCTCCATGAAAATTTAGAGCTTTCGTAAATTTCATGCAATTGACTAAGACATTAACATAATTTATGCATGGTGTTGTTCATAATTGACAAACGTACACATGTCACAATTATAAAATTCCCATTATTAATCACAAAGCGGTTTTGCAATTTTTACATAAATTATGCAAATAAGTTCCTCATTACCATATTTGGTATCTGCTTACATTCTACCTATCATAATTAACATGTGTTACATTTATTGAAGTCCAGTTATTGGAAACAATGGAATTATACAATTTCCTCATTAATTATGCAAATTAAGTCCTCACTTGCATAACATGTATATCATTATGAACATCTTTGCCTAAGGTGCACGCATGCCTAATATGATGCCAATCCGTCAATCCTTTCTGCAGTTATCCTCTTTGGAATATCTTGACAAAAACGCCCCTGCAGTTCCCAAATTAAAAGTTAGGGGGCTGAAACTTGCCCCACTTTGTCATGACACTGAAAGCTATCTACCACCCAAATCCATAGACCATATCACGTCCAAGACAAGAGATACATAGAAAAGAGCTATGATTGAATGTTGTCATTAATAATGCAAATTTGCCCCTATTTTGCATAATTAGTATTTCAGTTTGTACAACATTGTCTGAGGTACCTACATACCAAAATTCATGAAAATCCGTTGTTCCCTTCTTGAGTTATCCTCTCCAGAAGTTTTTGACAAAAATGCCCCTGCTATCCCAAAACTAGACGCTAGGGGGCCCAAACTTATGTCATTTCTTCCTGAGCACAAGAGCTATCTAATACTCAAAAATCGTGACCATAGCATGTTCAGAAAACCGAAATAGCAAAATCGGAAGTTGCGCTGCAGTACCAAGGGGAGCCGCTAGGGGGCTCCAAATCTAATCATTTCCAACTTTCATCACACACTACCAATACACCAAGTATGAAACCAATTCACCCAGCCGTTCTTGAGTTATCTTGTTTACACACAGAGAGACAGACGCACAGACACAGGGTAAACTAGAGTTCCACGAACACATACCTTTGCCAAATAAACCAGGTTTGTTATGTAGAATGATGTCTGTAGACAAATGCGTTACTCATTTCATTTCAAGATTATATGCTTGGAGTTGGTTTATAAAATTTCGGCATTGATTATGCAAATTAGATCCCAAGTTACAATTAATTGATATCAGCATACCAAAAATCATGATGATCCTTTGATCCATTCTTGAGTTATTCTCTTTTCAAGTCTTTAAATACACCTCTTACTCTCTTCCTTCTTTCTCAGTTACATATGTGACAACTTTGAAAGTACTATAATGGAATGCTGTGGATTTATGAACTTTTCCTAATCAGTTATGCAAATTAGCTGTTAATTTGCATAATTAGTATCACATTATACAAGTCTTCACTTAGGCTATTTACATGCCAAAAATCATGACGATCCGTCAACACGTTCATATTTTCTCATTAATTATGCAAATGGTATCATCATTTGCATAATTGATATCTATTGACATTTCCCTCCTTCCCAGCTACATATGTGACAAGTTTCAAAGTCCTTTCATGGAATGCAGTGGATTCATAAACTTTCCTAATTAATTATGCAAATTAGCTGTTGATTTGCATAATTAGTATTCCATTATGTAAGTCAACACTCATTTTATCTACATACCAAAAATCATGAAAATCCGTCAACACGTTGTAGAGTTATTCTCGTCCAAAGTTTGAAAGGAAACCGGCGCCTGCAGTTCCAAAAAGCCGCTAGGGGGCCCAAACTCACAGCACTTACTCTCTGCTCCGAGGGCTATCTACCACTCAAAAATCATGACCACAGCATGTCCAGAACACGAGATATAAAAAATTGAGTTTCCGCTGCAGTACCTTAGCAAGCCGCTATGGGGCCCATTATCGAACTTGACCTTCGTTTTCCCGACCCCTACCCACCTACCAAATATCATCAGGATCCATCCAAGGCTTCTTGAGTTATGCTGTTCACACACACACACACACACACACACACACAGACACGCCCAAAACATAACCTTAGCCATTCTGGCAAAGGTAAAAATCCGTTGTTCCCTTCTGGAGTTATGGAAAAGTCCTTTTACCAACAAATCCTACCTATTTTGCTAACTGGTTGGTATGGTCCCCCAGTCTGGAAACTGACATGTGGGGTCAGGGAGTCTGACCCCTGGGCCTCGGGAACCGTCAACTGTCAGGTAGAGCTGCACTGGTGGAATCAACCAAACCAGGCTGGGGGGTTGTGATGCTTCAGAAGCTTTTGACAAGAATGCCCCGGCTATCCCTAAACTAGCTGCTAGGGGACCCAAACTTACGTCACTAACTCCTGAGCACAAGAGCTATCTAACACCAAAATTCGTGACCATACCATGTTTAGAAGATGAGAAAACACACCCGGAAGTTGCGCTGCAGTACCAAGGGAAGCCGCTAGGGATCATCGAACCCCCCCTCCGTTTTCCAGACCCCTACCCACCCACCAAATATCATCAGCGTCCGTCGAAGTCTTCTCGAGTTATGCCGTTAACGGACAAAAGTTTTCAAGTAAACCGGCGCCTGCACTTCCAAGAAAGCCGCTAGGGGGGCCACTCGCGGAAATCACTCTCTGCTTTAAGGGGTCCCTACCGCTCAAAAATCACGACCGCAGCATGTCCAGAACGCGAGATATCAAGCATGGAGGGTCCGTTGCAGTACCTTAGCAAGCCGCTAGGGGGCCCATTATCGAACTCCCCCTTCGTTCTCCAGACCCCTACCCACCCACCAAATATCAGCTGCATCCGTCGCAGTCTTCTCGAGTTATGCTGTTCACAAACAGAGGGAAAACACACAACCGGACCGAAAGTATAACCTTATGCCATTCTGGCAAAGGTAAATATAACCTCCATTCCATTACAATATAACTGTAGAGGTAACAATATAAATGTAGATTTTCCTCGTTAATTGTGCAAATACTATTTTTCATAATTTACACTTCATTATGTACATCTCTGTGTAACTGCATACTAAATATTATTAAAATCCGTTGTCACTCTCTTCAGTCATTCTCCTCGGAAGATTTCGACGAGCCAACTGCAGTTCTAGAGTAAGCTACTAGGAGACCAAGCCGTCACAATTGTTTTCATTAAATCATAAGCTATCTGCCAAATTATCTGACCATAGCACGTCCAGGCAAAAAACGGAGGTTATGCTGCGCTAGGTTACATACGAGGGGGGAAATCGACCTTGACCTTCGCCTTCCCAGTCCCTATCCACTTACCAAATTACAATCCATCCAGAGGTTTTAAAGTTATGTTAAACACAAATGTCCAGAAACACACACACACACGCGCGCGCACACATACACACACACACACACACACACACACACACACACACACACACACACACACACACACACACACTTTCTCATTGAGACAGTAACAATGGTGTTGTTTGAAGCATGTTTTTTCTTCCTTGTCAGTAGGGCTGGGTATCCGACGGCGGTACGATGTACCGGTACCGCAAAACCGGTTTTTCTTATTGGACCGGTCCGGAAAAACCGGACATGAAAAAATTCGGTGACCCGGATATTGGACCTATTGGAAAAAGAGCAGATTATATGATAAGTAATTCTCACGTTTTAGGGCTTACCTGTTGAAGAAAATAACAAGAGCGAAGTAGAGTAGAGCCTATAGTCATTTCTACCAAGTTTTACTGCCAATCGTACAGGGGCAGATAGCCTTGTAGGAGTCAACGCCAGTTGAAGTCGAATACACAAAACATTTTTCTTTGTACTTTGAAATGGACCATTGTTTTGATTATCGTCCATTCACAAGTTTTCACATTCTGAATCAGGTCCAGGTTCAGGTCCGGAGCTAGACCTGATCCTCTGGACCTGAACCGGACCTGGAACTGAATTTGCTGTATCGGTACCCAGCCCTACTTGTTACCCGAGGCTGCTATGAGTGAACGCGCGGCATCTGACAGCAATCAAGTTAGGGCGGAGGTCCAGTCAGAGCTGATGACGAGGGGGTTCATGTTTGGAGAGGGAGCGTGCTGGGTCAACTACAGGTGAAGTGGCAGTATGTTTTAACTCAGCTCCCCTCCGACCTGCAATCCAAACTACAAGTGATTCCATTTGGTAGAAAGCAGCTTCAAGGCCCCGGACAGTAATACTATCCCGCCAGTTGGGAACAACCGTCAACTGTTGTCGCTTTAGATACTTTACTGATTTCCCCTCTGGGAAGGGGCAGGCCACACGACAGTAGCGCTAGTGTTTGCACATCTGGTGAACAGAACTAGCCTGGTATCCATCCGCAATACAGCTTCGCGAAGAGGAGAGAAGAGACTCGGGAGCTATATTACGAAGAGGAGAGAAGAGACTCGGGAGCTATATTACGAAGAGGAGAGAAGAGACTCGGGAGCTATATTACGAAGAGGAGAGAAGAGACTCGGGAGCTATATTACGAAGAGGAGAGAAGAGACTCGGGAGCTATATTACGAAGAGGAGAGAAGAGACTCGGGAGCTATATTACGAAGAGGAGAGAAGAGACTCGGGAGCTATATTACGAAGAGGAGAGAAGAGACTCAGAGCTACATTACCTAGGTTTAATACAAGAGTCGAAAAGCTTGTTTTTAACAGCTAGTGAGCAATCAACTTTGTCAAGTGATTGCCTGATGCTAAACAAAAATTTTAGACCCTTGTTTCTTAGATGTTTGTTGTTGGCCTTGAAGGTGCCAGCTGCTCTTACCACTATACCTAGATAACAATGACATAACAATTTCATTAAACAAAAAGAAACAATGTACGCCACAGATCTACCATCACAAAACTAAGAATCGGTTGCCACAAATTACGAATCGAATCAGGAAGACATAACCACACTCCTCTAGAGCAAAGAATATGCCAATTTTGTAGTTTAGGGAAAGTAGAAGATGAAGTACATTTTACTATGGATTGTCCTTTGTATGATAGCGATAGGAGCATTTTATTTGACTATGTGTTAAGTAAATATCCCCACTTTAGATACTTGAATAGTAAAGATAAATTTATATTTGATAAACCAACCAACTCTAACCAACCATACAGCTAGCTACATTTATGCAATTACCAAGAAGCGAGAGGAAGTCGAATGTCCTAGAATAGATTAGACGCACATCTGCATATATAGATGTGTATGATTGTTTCCATTGTTACATATATGTGATTCTTACCGTGTGACCTGTACTTAGCCCAGTGGGGCAAAAATGTGCAATAAAGGTCTTCATTCATTCATTTATTCATTATATTACGAAGAGGAGAGAAGAGAAGAGACTCGGGAGCTATATTACGAAGAGGAGAGAAGAGACTCGGGAGCTATATTACGAAGAGGAGAGAAGAGACTCGGGAGCTATATTACGAAGAGGAGAGAAGAGACTCGGGAGCTATATTACGAAGAGGAGAGAAGAGACTCGGGAGCTATATTACGAAGAGGAGAGAAGAGACTCGGGGAGCTATATTACGGCTGGATACCAGGCTAGAACAGAACAGTGTTCTCCGTGGGACTTGGTGGGATTGCAAGCAGAGTCGACGCCAGTTCACCTTTATCCGCGGGGTACCCTATATCCATGGCTAAAAATGGGTATTAAGGATTTGGGCGTATCAAGTCGACGGACGGTGTAATATTGCAATATGGAACAACATTTCGTCGACTTCATATCCCTTGTTTTGAATGGATGGATGAACCAGCGTTATGTCGGCCTTTTATCTACCCCGCGCTTTTGATAGAGCGAGAACAATTGAAAAATAATGGCAGCAAAATATATTCTTGGCACCTTTTCAATGGCAACTCATTTTCTTTAGATGAATTGTCTCATTCCGGTAACCCAGGTCGGAAATCGATTAAAAATTCAACCTCGAGCTGATATTCATGATTTGATGACTTTGTGACCTCATGTGAATCGCCTGGGCCGATGTTAGCGAAACTCCGAAGCTACATTGTCTACATTTTCATTTCTTTGATAACCTATTCTCGAATATGTTTCAATCGCTTACCTGCACTCGTTTTGATGACTCGTAGCCTTTCCCTCCAACTCCGTGGCTCTCGGCAGCTTCCTTTCGCGCTTGTTTGTTGGTGTGTTTTTCTAATCTTCGCTAGAAGGTTATATTATCGGTAGCGCTTGTGTGTGTGTCATGAGTTTGCGTGTGTATGTGTGTGTGTGGGGGGGGGGCGTGCGTGCGTGCGTGTGGATGGACAGCATAACTCTTGAAGGCCTGAATGGATTGTCTTGATATATTCGGAATGTAGGTGAGACCTCAAAACGATGAGATTTTTGGCCCCCTATCGGCTTGCTATGGTACTGCAGCGGAACTTCCGGGTTTTATGTCTCGAGTTCTGGACTTGCTGAGGTTGTGAGTGGTAGTGAGCTCTTTGGGCAGAGAGTAGTAAGTGGTGTAAGCCTAGCGGCTATTTTTGAAACTACAAGAGCGGGTTTCGTTTCCGGCTTTGAAGAATAAGGGATAAACAGATCATTGGGATTTTTTGTATGCTTGAGTGATGCTTGATATGATTGCATGGTAATTATGCTAATAGGAATATAGTTTGCATCATTAATGTTAATAGAAGAGAGAAGAATGTTAATAGAGAAATATTAGGCAAATAAGGCAACAGCAAGTAAATTTTATGGATGACATCTTCTGCAGACCGCACAACCAATTGTCCATTTTGCACATTTTGCCATTGCTCGCAGGGCCAGTGTGGGAGGCAGTGAAACACACGAGGCGAGTAGTCCAGTCTCCCGGCTCCCGGGATTCAACATCCGCGGCGAACCCGGACCGCCAGCAAACAAGCTGAACGCTCTAACCACAGGGCCAAAAGGTCCGGACCAGTTAGACTGGTCAGTTGGTGACTTGGTGGCGCTTGAACGCTCTTACATGCAACTCCTCTATAGGTGACAACCCCTGCGCTATGTCTTTGCAGTGAAGGTGAAAAAATCTTCTTGCTCCTCGTCCTGCCCTCCCCACTAATTAATATACACTACGCGGGTCAATACTCAGCTTACTCAGGGGACTAAACGCTACCTGGCAAATAAAATCTAAGCAACGTTAGAATGTAGTAAAGCAACTGCGTTTCGAATAGAACCTTATAGTGAACTTTTTGTCACTTACCCACTCCTTGTCGTGCATTTCATCTGCATAATGAGTGTTTGATGTGACGGTTGCGAGTCTTGGTAACTAGAACTCCACAGATGCAATTATATACCCTAAGCAATATCAAATCAATTCAAATCATTCACTATAAAAATAACTGAATCAGGTGTATATATCTCTGCTCAAATATTCTACTTAAGTACATCCAATACACATGCCATGTACGCGCATCACTGTCTGACAACATATGGAGTACTCATGGATTTCACTATGTACTGAAACTAAACCGGACCCTGTTTCGGATTCGCCCCCCGCACGTGCTAGTACGGGCGACGCGCCTTCCCTGTACAGCCTGAACGTTTTCAGAAATACGTGACGGACGTGGCCTCACCAAAAAACGTACGGACAAATTGCACGTACGGCGGGTTGTGCCCTTAGCTTAAGAGATCTCCGCTAGAAATCAGGACCCGACACCGTACAAAGAGCACACACGTGTTGCTCCCCCGTATACGTACTGTCCTGTCGGCTGCCGCAGGTCGAGTTTACCTGCCCTGCCGCCCTGTGCCTGCCTGATGTGGTGACTTACATGGTCCAGATTGTGCCCACACAACACCCACAGCAGACTGGCGCTTCCACTAACATCTACAGCAAGAACTGCAGAAACGGATAAATAGATAGTCCTGCGCTGAGGGGACATCAAAGCAGTCTTTATTCATCACACAACGATGATGTTACAGGCATTGGAAATAAGGAAACAATCTAGGAAAGTAACGATTGAGTACATTTTTATATGTAATTAGGCATACGTAGTATAGTAAGTAGGTACGTAGTCATCTACATAAACAGCTAAAGCCAACTTTTTCCATGTAGCGAAACGACTTCTGCCATATACGAGGGTGAGTCAGAAAGTAATGCAACATAATGTGGTTTCATAACAGACTCAGTTTCTAATCTATGAAGATGAGATTCGGCACAAAGGTAGGGACATATGTCCTCTTGAGATTACAATTTTTAAATTTGGTCTTTATTACGTATACTTTATGAGCAACTGATTTGATTCCAAGATGGCCACACCATTGGAAGCTTGTCAGACGATCAGCTTCTCTAAATCTGACCCACTGAAAATTACTGAAATTACACATGTATGATACCAAATGTCTCTATAGGTTGCATACCAATGTTCATTTCTGAACTCTCAATGGTTTCTCATGTACAGCTGCTAGGGTGTGGTAAGTTGTGATATAGGTCTGTTGCATTTATACACGAGTTCGTGAATTGTTGGTCAAAAGACTACTTTTCCCTTAACCAAAAGAAACTAAAGTTAACACAGTTATTAACTGTTTAAAGACCAAGAAGTGTGCTAAGTTTTATTCCTCTTAGTTAATGGGAAAGAAGGCTACAGAAACTTTTAATCGTAACATCGCAAATCTCATGACCCTTACGACCTCTTATAGCAACGAAAAAGAAAAAACTGAGCGGATTTCAGAGTTGAAAATAAATATATGGCTTATGGAGAAATATGCAGCTTATTACACGTGCTGGCTCAGTCTCCTACAATAAAATTGGTTAAGGGAAATTCTTGATTGTACGTTAATTGGACCTCACCTTTCTTCCGACGAGCTTCAAAGGGTATGGTCATCTTGAAATCAGTCACTCATAAAATAATGAACAGCAAATTTAAATATTTCAATCTCAAGAGGACACATACCTCTACCTCTGTGCCAAATTTCAAGTCATTCTATCAAACGAGTCTGTTATGAAACCACTTGCGTTACTTTCTGACTCACCCTCGCATAGCGAAATGGCTGTAGCGAACTCATAATGTACCGAAACGACCGGTTACCCAAGAACTTTATTGCACTACAAACGTACACGGTACAATGTATGGCAACAACTATTAAACACAGTGCAAAATAGATGTATGGAATAATCCTAATTTCTAAAACAACAAGAGTTCGGAGACCTTAATACTTGCATGAAATATGCAATTTTTGTCAATTTCTTGTTTTATCTTGTCTCATTGATTATGCAATATGTCTGTAATAAGCGTAAATCTATTCTAAATGATGGTCTTTTCTACCAAAATAGAATACATAGTACATGTACATGTGAAAGACCGTTCTTTTGGCAGAATTTCAATTTGTGATTAATTCTATAAATCACATTTACATCTTAATCTATGCATGGTAATGTACACCTTTCAGGTTACACATATACATGTCACACATATGAAGAAGTATTATTTACCAAGGAATTAAAGCATGTTCACACTATGCAAATCCTACCTTGCATAGTTGGTATCTGTAAATGTTCCAATTGCCATAAAGTACAAATGTTACAAGTTATTCAAAGTCCCATCATGGAAAACATTTTAATTGGAGATTAAAGTTAAGTTGAGAAATTCCATAGCAAGCTCCTTGAGGGCCAAAACTGACTTCAAACCTTCATCTTCCCAAAACCTATCCACATACTTTATAATCACAATCAATGCACATGTTCGGAAGTTTCACTGACCACAAATATCCAGAAACACAGTGGCATAGCCCACTTAGACTCCGTTGCAGTCTTCGAACGGGGCTGGTTTTTATTGGGGGGTGGGGGGCGTTGGTTCGCGATTTTCAACGTTGGCTGGGTTTTGTGCCGGGAAAGGGAGTTTGCCGAGGAAGGGAGTATGCTGTGAAAGGGAGTTTGCCGTGATAGCGATAAGGGGATACAGGCGACAGAACCCTGAACAGAAGATTACCAGTGGCCTGAGAAGTAAACCAAACAGATGTAGGTGGGGAACATTGCGACCAAACTGGCCCTTCAGCTCCAGGGCATGCTGCAAGGGGGCCCAAACTTATACCACTTCCAACTTACATTCAAAGTTATGCGTCCCCCATAAAACAAGACCACAGGAAATCCATGGCCAAACCCACTAAAAGTAACAAGGCCAACTGTAGTATCAGTTCAACCGCAAGGAGGCCCAAAATCAAACCCGGGCATCAGGCAGCCACCCATGTACCAAATATCATCATGATCACGTTCCGTTCTGAAGATAAAGCACCGGAAACACTTACATGCTACTGAAAACTATACCTGCATTTCATGCAAGTAACAATTGAACATAGTACAAAATAGAGGCATAGAATAAAACGTAACATCATAATTTGGAAAACAATAAGGGCTAGCCTAATTTTTTTGATATTGTGTTACAATCGCGCGCGTGGGACTATCTCTTAAAACAAAGCAGTCTTTTTGTTATCTACCCCCCCCCCCCCCCCCCTTTGTGATATATTCGAATCTGTCTGTAGCATCGCGTCTCTTGAAATCTGCTGTACCTCCATTCAGAAATGTGAATAATGTATTAAGTACAACATCATACCTAGAGCATTCCATGACAAAGTAAAATTCATCTTCAATTTTTCCAGACCAATCATCGCTAGACCATGACCTGCCGCCATGTCAGAACCACTGATACTGAATGAAGGGCCGTCATAGATACTCCGCACACAAACCCCACAGGAAAGGAAAGAAGGAAATAATAAACATTTGCAAACGCCGTGGTGATATCGACGAAAAACTAACATTTACATCATTTCTGCAAGAAATGCAAGTAAAAAAACAACGACCTTCAAACAAATTACAAGTTATAGTTAGTATTTTAACCAAATCTATGCAGAAATTGTGTTCGGTTCTCTACATTCTCAGTTCCATATGCATGGTGCTGACTATATGCATACGACGCACACGCAGTCACGGCTATAGCAATAAAATAGCAATAACGTTACAAACAAGCAGTCATGGATACATGTATATATTATCTGTATGTGTGGATTCTTCTAGTCTGCTGATCACATACCCGGGTATCAACGTGCGCTGGGTTGACAGACGACCTGTCAGAAGATTTCCAGCGTCAGTGACGGGAGGAATGACCGAGCTCCTTGTATGTTTGCTTAACGAGTTAAACACGGTTGTACAGACCAGCATAGAGATTCACAATGATGCCAACCTTTCAACGATCGCGAATTATTGTAGAAAGGTGGCGTTACTTTAGTATGCTATTCTATAAAGGCACCGAGCTGACGTAAAATATCTTTAACAATTAGTCAACGTCAACAATTAAGTCATCCGTTAACGTAAAAGATTAAAATATGATTATTATATAGATTTATCTTACGTTTCTTCGTACGCCAAGAGGATGACTTCTTCTTTGAGGGCAGTGACTGATGGAAAGTCATGTACGTTATTGATAACTGGGTTTTATGATTTTAGAAGAAATGTGTTTTACAGGTTTTCTAGATGGTGAAAGATCCGGGAGCTTGTTTAATTCTTTCAAAGGGCATGTTGCCTTCTGCCTTATAATTAGGGCATCTACAAATAAAAAGCATTTCATATCTTCAATTTTATTCGTTTATATATGCATATTATATTGCGTTTAATATGTGTGTCTCCTGAACAGTAGTATGACAACTCCATGTGCAAGGAATATCAGCCTTAGATGTTTGTGTAGAGTGGAATAATCACTCAGTGGAACGAATATTCAACTCATCGCCTTTCTTTTCATTTGATTTTGTGCATATGATTTTCTTTGTCCACAAGAAGCCAATAACACAATCCAACCCCACAAATCCCCACAGACATGTGAAAGCTCGCCCGCTGGATTTTGGAGGTGGGAGGGCCGGGCCTAGAAGAAGCGTGCGTGTTCGGTTGACGGGGCAGGCCGCGCGCGTAAGGATGTGAATGTTAAGTAAGCCCTGCTAACCTTCAGCAACAGCCAAGGGGATTGAATCCATTCTTGAGCCGTCCTGTTTTAAACTTCTTCCTCAATATATGGATGTAAAGAGTAGGCACTACTAACGCGATCACATGAACAAATACATGAGCGTGTATATCTCGACGGTCCGTACATTCGTATCGTATTTTCATACGCAGTCGTATGCACAATACGCATCTCAATCGTTTTGTGCCAGTTGATGGGGTCACACCTGCGTATATTTTCAAGCCGCATGAGTTCCGTTTTGACAGTTTGGTCAATTTCTTCCATACGCGGTCGCACGCACAAGACGCACCTCAAACGCATCTGAACTGTTTTAGAAAGTTTCAAGTACGCCTGATAATTTGGGGCATGCACAAAACTATCGTTCGTACGCAGTTTGGTGGCCAAAACGGTATGAATAATACAGTGGTCTCACGTTGGTCGAGTGAGGTATGAAGACGCTATATGTTTGCGCTTTATACGCAGTAATACGCGGATATCGCGGCATTACGAGTACATTGCGTACTTACAGCGCAGATGCAACGCACCATGAATTTTCGAACAACCGTATAACGAATGCCCATATAGATCAAGAGTTAGTTCGTTCTGCGACCGGGTTGCGCATACAACGCGTACTGATAGCGTGATCGACGCACACTCCAGATTTGGAATAAATACGAAGGTGCATCTGAGTCCAGACAAAACAAATCACCTCAAGATGGCAGATCCAGGCCAGGACCGACGAATTTGTACCAGGGGCATGGAGAGCTGGCCACACCTTGCAGGACACCATCAATGTGACTGGTCCTAACAGAGCCTCCAGGGAAGGGAAGATGAAAGGGACCTGCTCAAGCATTGGGTCAATTTGTGTAATACACGTGTCATTTCACCGTGGTCATTTTGTGTAACAGATATTTGACTTTATTTGCAGATAATACTAGTACTTCCTTTTTGTGTGTAGAACCACATGATGTAAAGGTGCAAAATAGAGACATATTACAACTTTGAAAGAGGGCGCAATTGTTTAATTTACGTGTTTGATAAATATCTTGAATATGTTTTGTGGTGTGTATGAGTGTGATATTAACAGTAGTTGAAATACTAAGATGATATAGGGAATCACCTGGGGAATCATTAAGGACAAAGTGAAAATCTTAACAGTGCATATAATCTTTTAAGGTAAATGATGGCCCACATTACTGTAAAAGTACAGTGACACTGCTTCGCAAATTAATGAAAAAAAACCTCTTCACTGTTTACCTATCAATGTTCTACTTGCACTGCCTGTAAACAAAAGTATACGTAGTATAAAGTGTTCCTTTAACAAAAATACTCTATATTGGCAATGCTGGCAAACAAAAGTAACGTTATATGTAACAGAAACTGTTCTTCTGACACAACTAAAATGCGTTTGGAATGCAATTAGCACCAGGTGCGTAAGGCATGCGGTCGGTAGACGTTGTGTGCGTCCGGAATACGCCCAACATACGTACCTCATACGCAGCTATTCGCAGCACGGAAAATTCTGTTGGGCATTTCATATGCAGTCATACGCACCTCGTGTGAAATGGATACGCTGAAGTCGTAATGCAAACGCCAGATGGGCTCGACGTACAATTCAATTTATTTAAGAAAATTCCAAATATTGGGCGTACGCCGCATATTGACAAAATTTCATGCGGAAATCATGCGCACTTGAAAATATACGCAGGTGTGTCCCCACCTTTAGCACACGTGCTGGGCCGTACTGTACGTATGCTCAAAACTAGCACAAATGGTTGAGATGCGTATGAGGAAAAAAAAAATCAATATTGAAATCGTATGGACATGCTGTGGTCGTGATATTTAAGCGGGGCTGAGAATAAGTGTTGTATGTATGGCTTGTTTTGAAACTGCAAGGGTCAGTTTAGTGTCAGATTTTGAAAGGGAATAACTCATGATGGGGTTGACGGATCGTCATGATAGCTTGAGTGATGCTTCATGTAGTTTAATGTTAATTATGCAAATCGGAATCTAATCTACATAATTGATGAGGAAATTGTCTAACCCCATGTTTGTTCCATTATAGAACTATTGAAACATGAGACATTAGTAACTGAGAAAGAGAAGAATTCTGATTGATAAATATTATGCAAATATGGGCCTAATTTGTATAATTAATTAGGAAATGCTATAATCCCATTGTGGTAAATGACAGGATTTTCTTACTTGTGGCATTTGGAAGTTATGTAAAGGTGAAAATCAATTATGCAAACGAGGACCTCATTTGCATAGATTATGAGAATGCAACAAATGCCTTCTTTCTTAGCATGGATTGTGTACGTCTGGTATTTTATGGAGATGACATTGCACCAAGGAATTATTTGTGAACCATGTATTCTCTTCAGTTCAAGCTATTTACGCCAGGTGCTCAATATTTATGTCTCCCCTCACGGATGGCCCCTGAACTCGTATTGTCTTTCCTCAGTTCATGCTTCTAGAATCTACCTGACAGGAAGGGAAATATCTTGCCTTATCATATGACCAAACGACGAAAGTTTTAAAGATGGGTTATTACCCGGTAAAGGTCGATGTTCTTTAAAAGAATGAGACAATAACGGTAGGTACTATAGCCGGTAAGATACGATTAACTTTACCTCAGAAACTACCGTCTCATGGTTCAGATTAATTTAATAATCGTATTTGTCAATGGACAGTGGTACCATACTACTGGTACCGTGAGTGTACAATCAATAGACAGTGGTATGATACTACTGACACACACAGCGGTGGTTTTGGAACTACAGGGGCCGACTTTGAAAGGAAATAACTCAAGAAAGGTAGCCTGCGTACCATCTTCCTGTAAATGATTTAAATTCGCAGGGATCAGTTAAAAGTTCGTGGTAATGAGAAAATGGAGTGTTCGCGGTACGGTGGTGCTGAGTTCGCGAAAGGCTATTGGCTCGTTCTCGTTGATATGCAAAAAAATGCTGTCGTCTGCCTTTACGACTTGATATGGAGCAAATCATAGACACTGGTCCCTTCATTTTTTCACAACCCCTGTAATGTTTTATAAAAGATGCACCACAACATTCATATTGGTTGATGGCTTGGAAGAATATTATAGCCACTGGTGGGATTTCACCCTCTAAAAAAACGGCTGTTGCCTGAGAAGAAACGAAGAATTCAAGTAGTAGCCAAAAGAAGAACAATTCAGTTCCCAGAATGATTGTTCGGCAGGTGAAACCAGCTACCCAGACCCTCTGTCCGATTACGTCAGATCGCTTCCGTCACTGATCTTGGAGGTTGTGTGAGGTGGTTTATGCATGTCGCCAAATTCGGTAACAAACGTTACCACCATGAGTACGGTGGTTGCCACGGTTATATTATCCACGTATAAGACTAGGAATTGCCGTTTTTGTGACGCTTTGCAGTTTTCTGGTGTTCTAAGGGTCGTTGACAACCATTTGTATCCCAGCTAGCTTAACAAAATGTTGTACAGAAATGACTAGAACAAACGTTACCTACCTGATCTGGTGTAAAAATGCTACCAACTTGGTTTCAATGTGTAATTTTATTTGTAGCAGCTGATTCATTGTTTTGTGACGGCAGTCCTGGCAAATATTTTCCATTCTCAGGTACTGCTCAGTGTTATAGGTGGACTTGAAGAGTCTGGAAGACCTCAATGTGTTTTAACGGATCCACCATTGTGATCCATCATTGTGTAGCTCTTTTAAGAAAGTTTGAAAATAAATGTCTTTTAAACGCCGATTGATAGAATTACTAATATGGGACGCATTTGTTATATGGTAGATGACAATGCCATATATAACCATAACCACTCCTCCAGCGCCCAGCTTTGTCTAGCTGACAAGAGAGAGTGACGGAAAAGTGTCTGCTGGTACTTTCTTGAGAAGTCTTATGTAGTGTTTGATAGCATTTAGGGAGGCTTCCAATTTACTTGGGAACCTCTCTAACCTTACCCTAACGACGAGGCGACATGTAGATCTCAGTATAGAGTTTGCTGTTTTGAATACAGCGTTAAACCGAAAACAAAATTTCGCGGTAGTATTGATTCTTTGGTGAAGCGGTCACCGCGAAAACAGCGAATTTAAATAATTTTCTGAATTTAGAGCTCAATCTTATCATTGTTAACCTCGGTTGAGCCAGTGGTTACTACAGAGGATTGTACAAAGGCTATGAAGAAGGAGTCGACGGATCAAATATATAAATAAAAATAAATATCAATTATGCAAATCAGAATCTAATTTGCTTAACTATGCAGGAAAATTTCTGAATCAACTGCGTTTCATGATAGGGCAGATGACATATGTAACTGAAAAAGAGAGGAGTATGAAATATGAATATATCTCAATTATGCAAGACGACACTATGAAGACCTAATCAAAATGAGAAAATATCATAATTCTATTGTGGTAAATAACCGGAATTTCACCGTTACATTAGGAAGTAAAGGTTAACATTATCAGACATAGATCATGCAAATCAAAGCCTCATTTGCATAATCTATGATGTTCATACTTTGAACAACGTGTGTTACTAACTTCTTTGAGGAGAGGTGATCAACTGATATAACTTAGAATAAGGACAATATCAGTATAATGAATGAGAAACATTTATAATACGTCACTCAAAAATGTTAACGTCATTTGGCGAAGGGCGAATGAGGCCAAGGAACTTAAGATTCAAGCACATAGACAACTCCACGCTATCGCGTTCGTCGATGTAAATAAGATATATTTTAAGAGGGAAAATCAGTGCTCGTCAAGAGAGTGAATTCCAAACTGATTTTTAAGTATTGATATAAATACAGCTAAAATAGTATGTTTTGGGGTCCTTTGTCCACAGTACAGTTCTGAAGTTACCGCGGTTCCACCTCCTCGCCTGGTGACACTCCAACTGTCGTGGCGACGTCAAAGCAGACAACCAATCCACGGCAGTTGTTGGCCTGAAAGAAACAAACACTGCAGGAGGCTTATCTGGTTACGACAGCCCGAGTTGACAAACACCGAGATAGGCGGTTACAAAGTGCCGGCACGGGGCTGTCTGATAGGCAAACAAACGCCTGGCTGTGTCCGAGGAGGGGCTTACCGGCGATACCACCGCTGCCGTGGAGAGCACATGCGGATGGTGTGGTAGTTAGAGCTGCGTACCAAAACAAATTTCAGGTACAGGTACAGAAACAAGGGCAGGTAAAGGGGCTTAAGTACAGTTCCGAACCTACACCTGCACCTATACAAGTTTGGTCAAGTAATCTATCACGGTTTTCTTGGTTATAAAAATCAGCCGCTTCATGTATTGATTTGTACTGATAAGAATTAGTTTGTTTAGGTTTATTTTCTTGTTTTAGTATTATTTATTATATTTGTATTAGTCAGGATCTGTGTATTTCTTTGTAATTATTGTTTGTCTTGTGTTGTCTGAACTATTATTCATATTACTTTTCGGATAAAAACGTTTGGTCAAGTAACGATTGTATGTAAGTTTTAAAAGTAGCTAACAGTCTTTTTTAGTCACAAATTGCCATCTTTGTGTGGGGAATCACATATATGAATATCAAAACAATTTGCAACACTACAACATAATCACAATTGTCACCGTTGATTCGGGGTTTACTTGTTTTTAGTCTTAAAAAGTGGTACCCAGTACAATAGTGCTTTAGTTTGTTTAGGTATTTTTTACAGGTACGGTACGGATATTTAGGTAGTTGTGGTAATGGTATATCAACGGGCAGAGTTATCATCGGACTCCTGTGATACCATACTGCGGACATAAATACATACTGTGTACCATCAGTAGAGAGTGATACCATACTAAACTATTGACACATATGTACCATCGTTGGACACTGGTACCATTCTTCAGGATATTGTTTCTTCCTGTTTCTACTCCTTTCTTACGTACCATTGCTTACCATACTTCTCACGCAAATGTGCCGTAAGTGTTCAGTGGTACCATTTTACTGTACTGACACTTATGTATCATTAGTGGACAGTGGTACCATGCTACTATTAGTATTACTACTGGCACATATGTTCCGTTATTGTTAAATCTACTGACACAAATGTACCGTCAATGCTTATGCAAGAAAGTTCAGCAGTGACACATATGTACCGCCAGTGGACAGTGGTACCATACTACTGGTACATATGTGCCAGTGTTAAATGGTACCATGTTACTCTACTGACACATGTGTACCGTCACATGTGTACCGTCAATGGGCAGTGGTACTATACTACTGTCATATATGCACCTTCAGTGGCCAGTGGTACCATACTACTGGCGTGCCATATAGTACCGTCAGTGTTAAATGGTAGCATACTACACACCTCGGATATGTACCGTTGTGACAGCGATCTCGCCCCCCCGTGATCTCGCCCCCCCGGAGGGGCGAGATCACTAGTGTTTTCGCCTCCCTTTAGCGTTTTCAGTGTTTTCGTCCCCCTTAAGGACATTGCTTCTCGGAGGGTTCTCAAGAGCAACTACATGTTTGGCTCGCTACCTGGTACTATGCTGCACCTGGGGAGTAACGTATATGGTGTGTTACCTGGCACCTATATGGCACCTCTTTACCTGAAGATGTTATACCTCGAAAGTCGATACTATATGGTTCGATGCAAACAAGCCATTGAAATGAAAAAAACACTTTTTTGAGGAAAAAGACAGAGCTATCGCGAACGTATAAATCAACACCATCTACGGTACGGAATAAGTCAGCTACATGTTTTTAATTCGTCACAGTATTTTCTATTTGTGCAGGAAACATTTCCAAAGCACTAACAAAAACACAAGTGAATAATAGTTTCTTATTATAAACGCTAACTACGCGCAAGTTCATATACCTGTTGCGAAATGCTACAAAAACACTGGTAAAGTACCAGTCTTAAGAAACACGGGTAAAACACCTGATAGAGTTTCTAAATACTAGAAAAACAGTCAAATTGGAGGTGAAGATACCCATAGGCTAGGTGCATATAACAAATGTGCGATATTCTAATGAATACCTTATCTACATAACTGATAAAGACATTTCATACTTTTTTCTGGTCAATTCATGGTAGAGGCTTCATATTGGAGATTTATACATGTAGGTTGCTTGAGGACAGGTGAATACAATAAAATAAATCTTATGTCAAGACTCATGCAATAATGAGTATGCAATAATGGGAATACAAGGACCCAACTCTCCTTGTCCGAAACAACTTCAACTGTCTTATCATCATGTAATTACGTTAATATTTATACTATGGATGGAGTTATGTATCAGACTCGTGTACTTATGTCATTCTGAAAATGTATTTTGTGATTTATACCAATCAACTTCTAAAATGTTATGTAAACCCGTTTTTTTTTTGGGGGGGGGCGAAATCGCTAAAGGGGGGCGAGATAGGGGTGAGATCACTAGCCGGGGAGGGCGAGATCGCTAGCGATCTCGCCCCGCGATTTCGCCCCCGGGGGAGCGAGATCACGGGGGGGGGGGGGGCGAGATCGCTGTCACACCGTCAGTGGATAAGGATTAGACAACTGACACACGTTTACAATCAGTGGACAGTGGTACCATACTACCCACACTAGTCTCACAGACAAACGCAGATTGCACGCACACACTCACACAAGCACACACTGGCACAAACACGGCATCCATGGGGAGTGACAAATATATGAAGCAGCAGTGAACAGTGGTACCATACTACTGACATACATACATACATACATAGATACATACTACATACATACATACATACATACATACTACTGACACCATCTACCACCAACGGACAGTAGTATCATACTACTGACACACACACAGCGTTCACTATTCAACGAACCATAACATTCGTACAAAATGCATACATCAATAAAGAATATTGGCTTTTGTTGATGTTGACAGTTAAATAAGGACATCTGTGAATTCAGACATTTCTATTTCCCCCTTTAAAACAAACCTTTCCCCAAAACAGCTTTCTGTTACGGTTTTCTGTATGACTGATGGTTTGTTTCTGTAACTGATATGCCGGTATTTACTCGATCAAACTGCTAGTTTGACCACGTTGCCCCAACACGTCAGATTGTGTGATAACAGCGCATTTACGAGCCCCTGAGCTGAACGTAACTTCCCCTGTATACACACACCATACTACAGTCTGGTGAAGTCAACTTCCCTGTCTAGTTCTGGTGCAGTCTCGATCCCTGAGATACACAGGGAAGTATCGGCACAAAGAACAGATGAGACGTCGCGGCGCAAATGTAGTGAGATTGGACGTAATCAGATGATCTGCTACTCGGATGTTTATTGGACAACAAGGGTACACACTTCTTGACCCTTAACCCGTGTATAGCCTGGAATCGGCGTGGCTGAAGGAGACCCAGCCTCACCGCCTGCTTCCGTGCCCGGCAGGCACACGGTCTCTAACGCTCCCGAGAACGTGTCGACTCATAAATTCTGCTGGCGTGGTGATTGACAGTGGTCCGCCTACTTTCCAACCCTACCGGGCCACGTGATTGGGTCCGCCGGGGGGGTTGTTGTAGTTGTGGGCACTCGCCGTGCAGACGAGCTAAGTTCAGTCCTGTGGTACGCGCCGCCGTCCTGTCCGAGGGAGTACCGTGCGTCTGTCTGTCAGGTAAGCCGATCGTAAGTTGTGAGAGTACGATCAGGGCCGGGATCCTGCCCCGCTGTCCAGATCAAGTGGGTTCGTGTAGCGGTGATTATGTAGTCCACCAGGAGACTGGGGTGAAATGTCAAGAGCGCGCCTTAAATCGCAGGGAGGGGACGGACCTAAGCAATTATGTTACATTAATATCAAAATTTCACGATCGTATAATACACAACTTAGTGGTTAGTACCGTATATCTCCGAGTCTATATTGATACGTCATAATTATATTGGTTGTATTCATAATGATGAATTGTGTTAAGGGTAAACTTGTGAAATAAGACAAGAAACCTTTTCTAGACTACTCTGTGCATGGGACAGTAGACCCAGCCATGAACTCATGAAGTATGAAGATTAGTAGACGTATTACAAGAGTGCTGCACAAGAAATGTGTTCCGACTGCAGTAGTACCGGGTCGGCTAAGCCAGCGCAGCATGTCAGCCTAGGGATCCGGGCCGATTTGCGGGGTCCCCACCGTGCAAATTCCCTGCAACAAGCGTGTCCTTATAAACCGTTCTGCTTCTCTGCGCCAGGCAACAGGTCGGGATGGAAGAACTCAAACTCACGCCTACCGTCAACGGTGCGGCCGAGCTGGACAACAACGCCAACATGGGCGATTTTCTGGGTAAGACGCCTTTCCTTTAAAACCATGACATTTTTATTCGCACATTTTTGTTCCAATATGACCTTAGTTTTTATTACTGCCGCTATCTGAGTAGAAAAGTGATACGGAACCACGTTACCGACCCCCGATTAATTTCTGCCCGACTATACTCGGTCTTCAAGGCTTGCATTTCTCCGAGCATAGTGGAAGGCAACGTTTATCCAACAATCTGCGACACGAAATGTGGGAAGAAGACACAGTAATCCAGACTTCCTGAGCTTCTTGGACACAAATTCGAGAGGACACATGACAGAGGGACAGTGTCGGCCATCTGTGGCTGTTAGTCGGGCAGGTCTCCCCACCAGGTGTTTGTTATGTTGTTTTCCTGTGTATGTATACGGCAGGAGCTGTCATTGTGTCAAGGCAGACATCATAGAACCATATTTCTGTATCCGTTAAAATCGTCTTAAGGACATTTCCTACTCTTGTCTGAAAAAAACAACAACAATTTTTAGTACATGTCAAGTCTGTTGGCCGTTGAAGTCAGTGTGAGCATTGTCACTGAGGGCTTCACTGGTCCCAAACGCCAGGGTCATATATGCCAATGTTTTAATATTCGTCGATTATAGGCCCCGATTCTCGGTACCTGCCTGCTCGGTAGCCGTACTGAAAGCGAAGCATATGTGAACTTTATTGTAGACCATCTCTACATTACCTGGTGCCCCGTGTATACATGACAACTTAAGATTGAACATATTTTTGAGGTGGTATTCTATCTAAAACTGTGGAATCACAAAAAACTTTTTTAAACCTGGTGGTTACCAGACAGCTGGTACGTCAGGCCACAGAAGCCGTGTGTGGTGTGAAGGTCGCGGGGGGACGGCAGTGGTGGCCGGGCCGGACAAGCCTGCTGGCCTCCCGTCTTTTGGAGTCAAGAGAATAATGGAAATCTAAACCTAGGCTACGGGGAGGCTGTTTCTAACGGCGCCGTAGCGCTAAGCTGTTATTTGAACCAGTGATCTGTAACTTGACGAATGATTTCTGCCTAAGGCCAGAGAATGTCCCGATAATAATGCTACTGTCCTGTCATGTTGTTCCCAGGTCCCGGGTCTGGAAACCCCTCAGGCACCGCCGCCAAACAGGAGATGTGCGCCGGGTGTCAGAAGCCAATCGCCGACCGCTTTCTTCTAAAAGTCGGCGACAACTGCTGGCACGAGAAGTGTCTACAGTGTGCTGTCTGTGGGCAGCGGTTAGCCAGGTCTTGTTATGTCAAGGAAAGAAAACTATACTGCAAGTCAGATTACGAAAAGTAAGTACAATATTTATATGCTGTTAAACTGAATGTAGTACAGACATTATTTGATAATTGAAATGTTAATGATGACCGTAATTAGATATTCATTGAATGTATGTGTCCCACAAGACGGCTTATAAGACGTACGGAGTAGTCACCTCTATTCTCCGTGTACGCCCGGCCTGGTCGTGGCACCTGCCCCACCGTGAGCATACCGATGCCGTTTGGTTTTGGGGTACTGGCTGGTACGCCTGGCTCTGTACGGCCCCAGCTCCGCCACAAGCCTGGATACAAAGCCCTGAAACGGTCCAGTGCCTTTAACCGTATACAATAAAGTCCCAATGAAGTCCCAATGGCCGGGGAGTACATTATACTACAGTTTTCAAACATGAATATTACCTCGCCTGGGAATAGAAATTCAAACAGTAGGCGTCACTTCCATGGGGCATGTAATGAGAATATCATAACATAATATCCCCCAGAGTGAACAAAACTAATTCCCCAACGGGCAGAGCTTTAGGGCTTTAACAGACCAAGTATGTAAAAACCTCAGAGAAGTTTTCTCGGTGAAGTTTACTCATCAGTCCGTGACTATAAAATCACACAAAGCCTTATATTTGGGCTGGGTGGTTGCGGAGTTGGCGGCGTTTGTTGGCCAACTTTACACATAGTGTGGTTGAACAGAAGTGCGGCGGACGTTGGTCCCAGCCTGACAATGTTTGTTTTCTTTCTATCTACGTGAGTACACATGGCAATAGCTTGTACACCCGACATTTTCTAGTTTCTGTGGAAAACTTGCGTTGTTGGGAGAGTAGACGGTGGTGAGAAGGCGGGGCCATTACCTTTCTGCAATCTTGAGTCCGATCTTGTTACGACACCCGAAAGTACACACTGAAAGCAATGGGAACGGGACTGCCGGGAGAGCCGGGTAACGAAGCGGGCATGCCGCGCCTGCACCTGCTGTTGTGGGCGGGACGAGAAATAACTTATTTTCTTAGTGCACCTTCCTACGCAAAGCTAAATGTTTTCTCAAGATTTTCATCAAGGGCAATAACCACGCGCGCAATTCCGACTGCTGATAAAACCTGAAGTTTCTATTGTCTCGGGAAAGATTTACAACCGAGTGGGCATACATGTGGGCTGTCCTGAGCACGAACAGTTACAAATACTCACCACAAGGCCTTCCTACTGCAGCACTGGGGTGGGGTGGTATAGTGGCGGGTAGCGACTGTTTAGAGTCTGTTGAACTACTAGTCTTGGATCAAAACTGATGCGACTTTTCCTAACCACTTGCACAAGTACCACTTTGGACCGTTGTAAGGCATCTAATACCAGGGGCACAACGTGATATCTGTCCACAAGGAACTTCTCTACAAGGAATCTCAAAGAAAATTTCAGCTAAGGAAAATGCGGGTTGAGCTGGGAAAATTATCAATGTAGCACTACACATCTAATGAACTTGTTTGCAACCAATCGAAGATGAAGTTGAGGATGTCTTATATCACGTCCTTGGTATGACCAAGGAGCAATATGTATAATGTAGTATCATGACGTCCCAGAAACGGGATGTCTTTCCACTTCTCTTTTTTCTTGGTCGGCACATGCTTTAAATTGTACGTTTATACAAAATGTGATACTCGGTTTTCTAGTTTCCTGTACCGTAAAGGCACCTGGGCTTTATGTGTTTTGCAGTGTTGGAGCCCTTCTACTTAGTACCGTGCCGGGGTTCACCACAATTGTGGGCCGGTTTCTCAGTGTGCACGAGGTCTGCTCGACCAACCCCACACAGGTTTCCCCAGTGGACAGGGATGCTAATTTGTCTGGTGTCAGATGAAGCGTAATTTGCGGTAGTAGGAGAGATTTGCTAGGCATTATCCCATGTCACGGGTAGTCCGGACTTCCCGGCCGGCAAAAACTATCAAAATATTGGATCAGACGAAAAACGCCTGCCATTCTCTCTCGTGAACACGGATACAATACTTCATTTACACAAGAGTGGGCATCGGGATTTTTCCGTTCCCGGCCGGGTTGCCTGGAGCAGCGCGGCGGAGCGGTACCGGTCCCCGCCCGGGACGGAGCTACCTGTGGGCCGGCGGGATGGTGCCGCCCTGTCGCAGCAGCGCCTGGACAAACACTACTGTACCGACCGGACCTACACATGCACAACTAAAGACCAACAATGGCAAAAGTCAGGAATAGAACATCCTTGGTTACTTAAGCGATGAATTTCCGTAATTCCATATCCCAGGTCTTCATTATCTGAACGTAAGATAAAAGTTTGTCCATCCAAACGGCAGCTAAAAAAGTTCTCTTCTTTACCAGATATGTATAATCTGTAACGTTATATATAACACAAAAATAACTTCAGAAAATGGGGGCAATCTGCTACTAATAAAACCAGACGACATCGCACATCAGTAGTTACGTATTTGTATGGTAGTAACGTTATACGAAGAAAAATCTACACAGCATTAGTCATGGACTTGTAGAACAATTTTCTTCATATGTGCGTACATACATATCTCCACGCCGCGTCTGGGAAATACAGTATATCAAACGGCGTTCGGTGGTCATTATCAACCACTTATCATATCGCTGATTCTGTCCATGTCCATATCTCATAAAGTCACGCATATGATTCTACATTACGCATCATATCTGTGTCCGTGTGCCCGTGCGCGCACGCACATGTATGCGCGTGTGATTTCGAAAACTACGAAACTTTTAAAACTTAGTGCTTTTGAATAGGAATTAAACAGAAGCTTCTCATTCATATCAAGGAGCTTTCAAAAAATTTCACATTTTGTGTAGCAATCTACGATGTTCTCTTGCGATAATTCCTAACTTATTGGCTCTGAACCCAAGACATGGAATTAGACAAGTCAAAGGACGGTAAAGCTCTTTTGATGGTTATGTGTCGCTTCCCGAAGAATATATGTGCAATGGAGACCTTTCCTTAAAGTCCGGAGGCAGAGGTCACTAAAACGTCTAGTTCCGGAAACAGACAACCCAACTCCTCCCGACAGGGAGTCAGGAAAACCTATCCGAAAACATTTACACATGCCAAGCGCACTGTCATGGTTAATGGCATACACTGCCACAAATTTAATATCGTAGGAAATGTGTATAAATATACCGCTGTTTGCTTCATCAACGTGCGGACCAGTATGGCATTAGTTACTTATATTACAAGTTCCAACTGCCATAGTGTTGAATCGGTGCTGAGTAGACAACTCGCCCGCCGTATATTCAGTCTCTGTATTCCGAAGATAACTTCTATTCTTTCCAAATATTTATTTGAATGTTTGTTTTCTGTATTAGTAGGGTCTATGTCTATGTCTATATATGTCGTCGAGAACAATGTTCGTGTTCTGTCAAAGTCTGTACTTTCGCCCGTTCTAACAAACACTTCCGTGCCCTCTTAATGCTGGCGTTCCAGTAGGAGGTAAACGGCTATATTCCCAGTTGAACTAGTACAATACCGCCTAATGCTGTCTATGGGTCGTGAAATTGTCATTGTCCACGCCCAAGTGTTTCCAGCGTTTGAGGTGCTTTGTGACATGGTGAGAATGGTCCATCGACGTTCCACAGTGTAGAACCCGTCGGTCAGGACAAAAAAAAGGTTGTTTTTTTCCTATGTACTGGAACGTCATGTTGTGGTAAGATTGCTTTCAGTGTGACAGAGGGAGAACGCGTCTTGATGTTTGTACTTAGTTGGTTAGCACGATAAACTGTATATCTGTGGTTATTTTCAGACCACAAAGACCTCTTCCTATTAAGGATTAACTAAACTTTATCTAACCAACACTACAAATAAGTTAGGACGTACCCCAAATTTTTAGCTCTTCCTAGCCTGTGTTGTACGGGTTACATCCCAAGTGAAGCTGTACTTGCAGCGTTTCGGGTACTACCCTCAACCATCGAATGCTTTGATAAGTAGTGGATTTCTCTCTGTAACAAAACTACCCTGATCTTCTTAAATTCCTGCTAGGGGCTAGGAAACCAGGGCTTACATGTCACCACTGTTAAATGTTGTAAAAGACACGTTTTAGATAAAGTCGTCCGTCCACCACATTCTGTCTGTCTTCCGCGTTTTGCCACACTATCTGGCGGGACGTCTACATACACGAGCGGGCCTGCTGGTTTATCTGAAAGTTTAACAGAAATACGGGCTAATACCGAGGCAGAGAAGACACTTAAACATGTACTAGCAAATTGTCTGTATGAACAATTTCTTTTCAGATCAAGTCATCTTTTAAAGTACCATCATGATAGCGTACTTCTCCCAAGTGACGCATTCTTCTCTCACTTTACTACGTGCCATCCCCATATCGAACATAACGAACCAAGAAAATTACAGCTTCCCAAAAGCAAGGAACACAGAAAAAATGATCAAAACGACAAACCGAGAAGTTGGGAAAGCGATGTTTTTGGGGCAGAGTTTGTCTGGGGTCGTCGCTATCTACCTGTCTGTCCATATGGGGCCATTCACACACGGCGGGAGCCGCGGCGGGCGGGGAGAGGTAGCAACAGGCGATGTTATCTGCGTGTCAATCCCAGATAAACTGTTACATGGCGGCCCCATATATCACCCTGGCGCTCCGTGCTGGACTGAAAACTGCGGCTTGAGCTTCTGTCGTGGCACAACGTGGAAAATAAGCAAAAAATATCGTGATTCCATATTCACAGACAACGATGGGAGAATTTCTTCCTCCGTGTGTACTAGAATAAAATCTCGGCGAGGACGCCAACGCCATAGCTAGAACTTCACAGAACGAGCATCTACCAGGAACATGCTAGATGATAGATCTGGATTTTTTTATTCGATATTGTAACTTATTTTCTGAACGAATGTTTTATACCGTGGAAAGTTCTGATGCTATGGTGCATATTTGATTGAAGTAGATTTACGTCTTCTTGATCCTCAGTTTGAAGTCTAAAATACTGGAACATGAAAATGAAAATGGCGACGTGATGATGAGGACGGAAAAAACAGTAAATCTGAGTTGAGACACTAGCGGCAACCATGCCAGCTATCCCGCCTGATGCCAGCGGCAGGGTGCGAGAGGTGGCGCGGCCGCCAACTGGAGCTCACACATGGCCCACAGCAACACAACCCGTTGAGACTCTGTTTTGCTGCCAATGAACTTCAAATTTGTCAGTGTTTAGCTCAGAATTCGTTGCATGCGGAGGCGAGATTCCTGCTCCCGGCAGAGCCTTCCCTAATGCATTCAAGACGTTCTCCGCAATACTCAACACTGGAAAGCAACCAATGAACTGCAGATAGATTTGGGATATAATTGAAATGATTTGTATTTGAAAATCGTTGATCTGGTTTTGATTTTAGTCCGGCGGGTGTGCTGAGGTTGAACTGATGATTGGCATGTGGGCTGGGGACTTGTACGGCAACAGTTCTGTACAATTTGTTTGTACGGAGAAGGGCCGAAATCCTCGATGTTATAGCAAAGATGGAGGAGCGATGGAAACAGTTTAAGAACACCGGGCAAAAGTCTTTGTGCAAACTGAGTCTTTGATCAAAATTCGTTGATTCTTAGGCGTACTTTTCTTTCTTTTTTACTCTTCTTTGGTTTTTCTTCTTTTGTCCTTGCGGTCTCTGTAGTTAACTACTGACGGATTCTAAGCTTAGGCGGTACACAAGAGAATTTCAATCGTCTGATCTTCTTGTTACGTTGAAGAATCCGTGATTTTTCTAAGGGTCTAAAGCGGACACAGTTGCCTGCACATATGTATTGGGAGCGATATTTTCTCGTACGTACTGATGATTTGACATCCCCACAAGCTGACATGGATTGCGGGACTTGTGGCGGCTGGCGGTGGCAGGGCCCAGGGCGGTGCAATATCAGCCGGCACGTTATCTCGGCCACACAACACCTGGGACCTGCTGCCGAGACGGACCGTTTAAAAAAGTTTTCAGAGCCGAAAGAACTCACCTGCATGGAAATTGCCAAGGCAAAATTAAGGTTTTATGAAGAAATGTTGTTTCCGCGAGGGGCAGAAGAACTTTGAGAGCGATCGGGGCGGGCGCTGTTGCGGGAAATGTTGAAAAGGTGATCATGAAGGCTCCGGATGTAGAACAGATATAGCAGCAGCTTCTTCACAAGTCAGGCTACTGGGATCATTACGTAATAGAAAAAGAATCAAGTCTTTTGGTCCCGTTGGTTCTTTGTATAATGGACAGCCACATAAAGTTTTATGTCTGCAGGTAAGTTTGTTGGAGGGTCCGTGCGATAGTTGCAGCCCTGGTGCGGCGCGCCGCGAACCTGCACAGTTGATATGCCGGCGGTATCAGACAGGTCTCGCTCACTGGATGCGCAATAGCCTTGAACAATTGTCCAATATAATTTTCACATAAACTACATATCACTTTATTCCACTCCAGCAGGACACAATTACCCCACAAGGATGGGAAAATTGGTTTATTATTACTAGGGTTATGAAGATTTATGTAGAAGCCCAGCTTAGCGTGAAAATGTCCAGGCGCGCGCGCTGCGCAGGACATAAATCAGCCCAGCAGACGTGGCCCAAGTAGTCCAGGTCTTATTACCCGAGCCAACAGAGTCATGTAACGGCGCACGTTTCGCACTGATCGTTTTATGGCTCTGATATTGGTTTCCTCGTGCTTGTAGAGCCGGCAGATATGGTTAATATTTGCCACACAGGTGACAAATGGGAGAACATTTAACCTTACCTTCAAACGTTATTGCGTTTTCAACTGTCCGGCCTGGCCTCACTAGAGGCCCAGGTCAGTCTCTTCATATGTCGGTGAGATATTAACTACAAATAGAATGATATTTCTGTAGGATCCTTGATGTTTTACCCAGTTGGCCGTGCTGCGTTCCGCTATAAGGTGCAATAGAAGGTACAACGTAACTCTAAGATGGTTGAAGATGGACTGGAGAAGTAGGTTGTGTCGACGTTCGCACTAAAGTTCTTCACACTTTTGGACAATTTGGAATGATCCTGCGAGTCTACTTCGGTAAAACGAAACACTTCTGTAAGATAGCAAGTATTATCCATACTTTTAGTACACATATCATTACTATCATCATAATTCTGACAGACATCAAACTGTTACTATGAGGTAGGTTCATCACTTGCAGTACATGCATATATGTGGCTTGTACAATCACTTTTTTCAATCAAAGCCCATTTCCAGGGATGGAAAATAAACAATAAAATAGCTAGCTGAACCCTCTTAAATGGGATTTTCTAAACATGTTTCATTTCAAAAGTCTAAAATAATAATAATGAATTTGTTTCTGCGTGTGAGCAGCACAACTGGGTCAATGTGCCGTCCCATAAGTTGAAACACAGATGATTGAGTTTGAATGATTTTTGATATTGGATTAGCCTGGGTGTTAGAAAGGAGTGACTTCTGTTCTGTCCACCAGGTAGCTTCAAACTGCATATAAAAAGTAGATCAGGAGCCTTGGGATAGAGTTACCTCCAGTTTTAGTTTTGCAATAATCTTTTCTTACAAGCCTCTATTCCCGTCATCTTTTTTGGTCCAACTCATTTTCTAAAAATCTTAGATGATTCCATTAGTCCATTTCTAGACTTTCCCTCTATCTCTCTAAGTCCATGCATGGTATTGAGGACGAGTTGTGTCATTGCCAACCACTTACAGTTTAGTACCAAAATAAGCACTACCCTTTATTTGACTGTACACACCATGTAGGCAAAACATTGAAATGTTTGTTTGACATGAAACACATTATCTCACATCTCCAAACACATCTGCACCCATAACATCCAAACTTACTACAGCTTCTTACACTGACAGCTTCATTAGGAAGTTATCGGCAATCTTTCTGTACAGTGGTGAAAATGATCTGATGCACCATTCAATTGATGTGGAACTTGGGTCATGGTCCTGAATCTACGAATATCTTCCTAAACAGGATGTGGAGAGTCCGGCCTGAGGGCAGGGATGCTACTGACCAGAATAAACACTGAAATCATATTCCAACCTGTCAGACAGCTCAAAAAGAAATGTCGGCTGACATAGTGGGGAGGATGCGATATTGCATAGACGACCCTTTCAGCATGTTTACGATAAAGTCAGGTAGAAGTCTGATTGCGATATTGCGGGAGAAGCCTGCAGCAACTTGTGTGTAGTCTTGGTGAGTAACTGTCAGAGGAGAAGGCCTGACTGGGTGATGCTCGGTGACAAACTCATCACAAGGTGTTCATTAAAAACTCTGCCCTGGTCAGCAGGTGGAAACCTGGCCTGAGAGATGGCTGGACCTCAGAAGGAAACCTGGAGGGGTCATTATATGTATTGATAAAAAAAAGAACCATCAATTCTACCTAAAATCACATAAGAAGATTGGATTGAAAGTGGATTCACAAGACAACAATGAAGGCTTGTTATTACCATCATTGCCTTTAACAGGGATAACAAGAAACTTTAGAGACATAGTTGACACCAAATAAAATGAAACAAAACAAAATAAATGCATTCAGTAGAACTGTCATTAAAAGCTATGATGATCTATTTAGACATTTTAACCTGTGCTGATTTGTTCATGTTTTCCTCAAAATGATAGCATGAATCATGCAATGAAAGACAGGATCTGCTTTAGAACTTCTTGCAAGCCGTTTTCAAAGGAAAATTAATTCCAAACAAATTCTTTCAATTAAAATCTGAAGGACCTTCTGTCATGACATGGTAAGAGTTTTGCTGTGTAGACATCAGCAGTGGAGTACTGTAGTGTGCATGCTGAGGGAACAAAAGGGTGTGGAGTCAAGGCAGGGCACATGCAGCAATATCTTTCACACCAAAGAAAAAACAAAGGTGGTGATCTAAAAGACAGGTGTCTGTGAAATGACTATTGTCTGTGCCGTTCCTTTCATTTGAAAGTGATAAAAGTCCATGACATACAAAGCAAATATTTACTTGTTATGAAGTGCCCTTTTCATACCTTTATCTCTAAATAACATGACTTGACAGGCTAATAACATAACAACCCTACATTGTGCTTTTGGATTGGTGACACAATTACCCATGATGACCACTGGCACGAACATATTATTGCTTTAAATCCCTGCTACAGTCCCACAAATACAAGGGTCTCTCCGCCCAGGATGTGGGCATTCATTACCAGTGGTGTAATGTGTAATGGGGCATGGGTCTGGCCACAGGAAGATAAGGATCTATAGTAATTCAATCATCTCTAGGGAACACACGGTTTTACCAAGTTTATCAGACATATTAGAATTGAATAGTGGTCATTGCTGTCAAAGGTGGGATATTTCTAATACTAGTTCACCTTTATCTGCGGGGTAATCTATATTCGTTGTTTTCTTAAAAAGCGGTATTAAGGATATCAAGTCGAAGGAAGATAGTTCAAAATTTCAATGTTTTGAATATGTTGCATTCTTAAACCACTTTCCGTGGACTTGCTATTCCAAAATGCCGTTTTTTTTTCCATACAACGGATATAGTTGAACCCTCGGATAAAGGTGAACTAACATTAACAATTTTGTAATTTGAGCTGTGAAATTTGTCATCACATCAAGTTAAATCACCGCTTTCTGACAAGTGTACATTGTTTGTGTAGCATATTTCATCTTGAATGTCTTATTTACATGTAACATTAATGTATTGCCTTTGTCCGGAACTGAAAATTTTGCATAAAGGAGAGGGTGGGGGCTTAAAATTGATCAAATAATTTGTGCACCACAGTAGTATTTGGGTGCTTAATTTGACATATAATGTGGTGGTGATGACTTCTGGCAAACCTGGATGCAGGGAGTTACTGCAGTGCAGACACTGGGACATTGTGCAGTGGATCCATGCTGGGTGGGTCAAGTCGCCGACCCTAGGGGCAGCTGCCCCATGGCAGCAATTGCTCCATCTCTAATCTGAGAATACAAACAGCGACTGCACCATTTGTAGTAACAGCAAATGCCAAGATGTGACTTCCATACTAATGAACTAGAATGTTTCTCTTCAATACAGCCTTTTTTGGTCCAGTGGTTCATTCTAAAATTCTTTCTTTAGGGGGGAAACATAAACTTTAGTAAAAAAAATATGTAATGTTACTTCTACCATTGCCCCAACTCTGTGTGGAACAGTGCTTGGAAATTTCTGTTATGTTTTGTTAACATCTGGGAGGTAATGTTAGCTGCAAGCACTCTAGAACAAAGGCTGTATAGATCAGATTATACTTATTTTCTTCAGCATCACCAGCATGTCATCAGGAAGGTAGTGTCAGACCATCCAGAAATCATTAGCACATTGTTTTTATAAAATTTGATAAGGCTTATCACTCATCATATTTCCAGTCTGAAGGATATTTAGAATACACAGTTTGAACTCAGTTACTTCCCTGTTCTAGATATGCATTATAAATTAGTAGAAATTAGAATGTTTTGCTTCAGTTTTACTTCAAATACCTTTGCCAAGGAGATTATGTTTCCATCAGTGTTTATGTGTGCTTGTCTGTCAACACAACAGAACTTGGGAATGCCTGGATGGATTGTGTTGGTGGTATGTGGTTAGATCTTGATGAGATCTCGAAATGATTACTAGACTTTGTGCCCTTGTGGCTCTTATGGTACTGCAGCATTCTATGGTACTCCTGTAGAACTTCAGGTTTTGAGATATCGTGTTCTGGATAAGCTATGGTCATCATTGGTATAGAGTTCACAACATTTCTTAGCTCTTGTTGTCAGAACAAAGTGACATAAGTTTGGGCCAGTGGGTAGCTTTCTTCAAAACCCAAAACTGCAAAGGTGTTTCAGTTGCAGGCTTTGAAATTTGATAATTCAAAAAGGGAAGAATGAATTTTCATGACTTTTTACCTGTATGTAGTAGATACATGTAACTTTGATGAAGACTTTAATATTAGTATGCAAATTAGGATTTACTTTGCATAATTGATATACATTTCAATTGGGCTAAATGGTGGGAGGTTCACACTCTGTAAATAAGAAATATTTTACTTGGCTTCAGAGGAACATCAATGGATGGATTATGCAAATCATTACCTAATTTGCTTATGTAAATGTGAAAATATCATAAATGAACTTAATGTTATATTCATAGTAGTGACACATGTAGGTTAGATAAAGATGAATATTACCAGACACAGCTTTCTGGAGAAAGGTATTTGCAACATTTGAAAGGAGAAAAAAAATTTCAATTTGAAATTATGCTATTGTGAGACTTCTTTGCAAATTACTTAGCAAAGGTATGAAGTCATGGAACTCTAGTTTCATCTCAAAGAAAATGAGCTATAGTATACAGAAATATGACAGATAGAAAGCTCAAAACATTTTTATTAAAATATTGCATACAAGCATTTTTTTTGTATTTGATTTTCATAGAAAAGATAACATTTATTGTATCCTAAGTACCTTGATGGGTATGTACATTGATCTGACTGTTCTTGGTTGGAGCAAATTAGAATTTGGAATCTAGATGAAAAAAGATGGGGAATTTGATGAGAAGTGGCAGGTGAATTGGCCAATATTACATTGCCAATATATAGTAAGAAAAACAATTCTCAACACAGCAATTTCAGTTGGATGCTAAATATCATTTTCTCGCAGCTTCAAAGAATACATTGAGCGATGCCCAAATCAAGATGACAGTATGTATGAGATGTAATCAAATAACTGCAGCCTTGATGCTGGGATGAATACAGAATGTTATACATAAAAATCAACTTGAAACATAGAGGTGTCTTTAAAAAAGGGGTAAATCTTTATTTTAAAAAAATCATTCTTTTAAAGCTCCATGTATAAATCTAGTGCTCTTAGATCTATCAAATGCTGAATGTTCTACTTATTCAGATACTAGAATTCAGACAGTATCAAATCACAAATCAGCATATCTAGCAATCCAGAAAACCAGATGCCATAATCTTCAATTCAGACACCCTTCCTCATCTAGAAGAGAACTGGGGCATCTGCAGTGTGCTTCAGGTATGGAATAAAAGTCAATCATCTATAAAGCACAAAAAAACACACCTGGTCCAGTACAACGAAAATTGTGGGAATATTGCATCCTGTTGCATTGAAATGCAGTGCTCTAGACTAAATTTTCAGATGTTTTTAAAATTTTTTAAATTGAAATTATACATACAAAGGGGCTTTTCTGAACAATGCAACAAATCTGGAAGGTGATCTTCATATTCTGTGGTTTCTGGTTGTTTGTTAAGAATATCCTTCCAACCAAGGTCACTTTGAAGGCAGCTTTATTGCAAATCACTCTTGACTTATTCTTGACAATCAAGCTAAATGTATGTGGTCTTTGTGTAAAATTACCCAGGTGAATTTGAATATTGTCTAATATGTATAATAATATATAACATAAATGAGCAGGAGGGGTTTGCCTTCATTTAAGTCAAGTTTGCAACTAATGGTAATGTCTAAAATGTAAAATTTAATGAAATTTATTTGTTGTTTTTAAAGAAAGCTTTTATCAATTTTGAAAGTGAAAGAGGATTCATTTACATACATGCTCACAAGTGTTTCTGTGTTATTAATGCTCTCAGTAATAGTAGCAAAAGTTGCCACTTTATGAATTGATATAGAAAACAGGACATTAATCCTAAGCCAGACTTGCTTCCTTATCAAGGAAAGTTTGTGGCTGCAGACTAAACTTGAGGTAGGGCTGCTGCCGTAGCTTGTCTGTTTTGTTCATGTGCGAAATAAAGATAAAGCCGGGGAGTTTACAAATCGCACGAATCAGAGGAAGCCGGTGGTGTTAACGTGAAGTTAATTACCACTAATGTGCAGAAAATATTATGCCTGGGAGCAAGGCAGCTTCACATGCATCATCTGGTATTCCCCATGGTCCATCCTTTGCCTTGATAAGCACCACAGATTTATTATGCTGGTTGAACAGCTGGAGGCTATGTGTGTTGGATTTAATAGAGGCATAAAGGGGAAAACTGTGCACAATTTAGGAATCAACCAGATGCTGTCTGTATCTACTAGTCTTAAGGTTTAAGACACATGTTAGCACCCAACTGTAGCTAGCTAATTTTTAAAAAATGCAATTATTATAGTTTTCCAATTGCAGAAAAGGCATTTGCCCAACTGATAGTCTGAGTCAAGTGAGGACTATGGGGTCAATGTGCTGATTTATACAGTGGCTTCACTGGAGAATCGATGAAAGACAATTGCCTGAAACCTTTACTGAGATGAGGCACCAAAAATTCTGATTTCATCTAGTGGCAAGAAACCCTGGAAGCTAATGCCAGCTTTCACCACAATTTAAATCCTTTGCATCCTTATCACTCAATAATTAGAGAGACTTTCCCTGCTCCAATTAAACCCCCTAATGTTTCTGCCAATATTTACGTCTGCCAGTGTCAGCCAAAGCAGTTGGTGCTGCTACGCCAAGTTTGCCTTGGGTGTTTGGGGTTCAAATTTACAGATAGCTGTTGATGGCAGTGTCAGCAAATTTGGCTCTAGAGGGCATGTGAGACAGGTTTCCAAGAGAAACATTTGGCACATTTTCTGACAGTACAGATCTTCACTACAAACTGGATCTAAGGTTTACGTAAGATTCTAACCCACAGACTACAGACTTGACTGGAGAGCAAGTTAGAGCAGTTTTCGGTCAACATATTTAAACTTTGTTGTTGATATGTGTATGCATTAATATCACCGGGGATGTATAACAGCTGCTTAGTCTATGGACCTGTGCATGATATTTGTGGCAAGAAAAAGTAGATCTATGTGAAAAATACCAATGGGCACAACCAACCTTTTTAAAATCTTTGCATGATATCAAGGTATGGTCTACATGAATTAGGTATCATTTAAATATGGGAAACTGTACTTTCGTATAATGAATGTGCCTGTACAATGTACATTATCATTACCAGAGTAATAAAACAACAAACCAGAAGGTTATCTGAAAGTTATTATTATTAATAAGGAGGGGATTATAACCCCGCCTTTAAATATATGATAGTCTGTTTATATTAGAAGAAAACGATATAAGAGAAAGTAACCATAAAACAGAAAAAAATTTGTTCACATCAATGACCTTTTTAATATTCAATGCAGTGAGTGTGAGTGAGTGAATTGTAAAGAATAATCAAAATAAAAGTAATCAGGTGTGCAATACAAAAATTAGGATGAGAGCAGTACATGTATATTGATTTTCTACTGCCTGATAATGTGGCAAAAGAATTATTCCGCATTCAAAATGTAGTCATCAGTTCTGTATAAGAATGGCCTATAGGTATTGTGGTGGAGCTAAGCCTTGTGCTCCCCTCATCCCGGGCTTAGAAAGGTTGATCTCTTCTGCTGACAGAGAAAAGCGGCCAGTTCTGATGCCACCTGCACTATTTTGTATTGGATAACACAGCATACACTGGATGACTATTGAAAGCTGCTGGGTATACACAGAATGCCTATAGAATCTCTGTCAGGTGTGACCGACCCTCTCAGAAGGGCATCCATGGGGTATGTCCAACAGCCTCGCCTTCCGTATAAACACCACAGTCATGTTTACATAGGCCCAGGGCACCACAGCTTTCAAAGGGAGGCTTTGCTTGTGTTTGGTTCGATCAGAATACATTGTACTTTGTATTAACAGAAAGTCCTGAGTACAAAGGAAAGCTGAGAACTCTCAAGAGGTCAAGGTGTGGGCATTTAACTCCTGAAGTGGAAACTTATTCAGCCTGACCCAGGGGCCAAAGATCCAAAATGCTCCAACTTAATGTGGAACAATATCAAATTATAAATCATTATATATACCCCTGTATCTGCTTATGCTTGGTGATGAAATTTAGCATCATTAACAACTGTATTGATATAATGATAGATATTTCAAGTTAGTTAATTGAGGACTTGAACAACTATGATTTTTACTGCAATTCTCACTTGATGCAGAGTTACATTATCTAACAAAAAATCTCTCTGGAGAAGTAAAAAAAAAACAATGTGCACACTGCACACATACAGAAAAACCTTAAAAACAAACAAGTAAAATGTGTTTTGCAACTAATGCATGCTTTCATGTTGGTTTAGTTCAGTTCAGTTCATGTAGGTACTCTAGAATAAGTCAAACACTATACCCTACTGTCACACAAAGTTTAAAAAGAAAGAAATTTGAAAGTGCCTAGGAAATCACTTGGAGGATTCCAAAGCATGACACTGGCTTCTACTCTTCTTGCATTGTAGCCATAAATCCTTTAGTAGCTAAATGACTGGGTACAGTAGAGAAGATGTTGATGTAAGGAATATCAGGCAATGTCATGTACAAGCAGAACTTCAAACACCTGCCTAGCAACTGAGAACATCACAGAAATAAAAGGATGATATATGTGGAGTTGTTGGTGTCTTGTCCTGGGGGCATCTCTACCTCCTGCTTACCTTTCGTATCCCCCACAGAAGGCCCTGTTTCATTTACTATTCATACTCTGTGCCACCAGTCTCTTGCGGGGATATTAGATGGAGCTCATATGCTGGGGCCTTACACTGGGACATACCAGCCCACTCCTGGGTTTTTATCTCTAATTTGTCAGCTGATGGCTGGTAATTACTTTCAGCAATTCCAGATCTGACAGGCTGAAGATGAAGCCAGTCTTGGGAGTTGGGGACACTCTTGTCACGTCCGTGGAGGTTGTCCTGGAGTCTTGCAAAAAATCACAACAAGTCTTGGAACAACATTCAATAATTGAGGATTACTTGATGAGCATTCAGTGTCAGGGCCAATTACATGTAGACATTCGAATGTGTCAATGGGAGGCTTAAATCTTAAATCAAGACCCAGCAGTGCATGCTTCCTGTCACAAATGGAAGATTACCACACCACACTAAAGCAAACCACTACACACTAGGGGTAGGTACAGGTGTGGTGTACTGGTACAAAACTGTATTTTCTTGTTGGACCAGTCCGAAAGAACGGGACCTGATAAAAATCAGTGGACTGGATTTTTGACCGATTAGAAATAAACACATTTGATTGGCAGGTGTTCACACTTTAGGGGATTACCAGTCCAATGGAATAACAAGTGCAAAGTAGAGTTTACAGTAATTTGAACTGTTAATTTCCACAGTGTCACACCACACTATACATGTACCTTACCATCACACACTACACTATACCTTACCATCACACTCTGCACTATATTTTACCATCACACAACACAATATACCATCACACACTATACTATACCTTACCATCACACTATACCATCACACACCACACTATACTTTATTCATCACACAACATATATACTACACCTTAACATCATTCTCCACACTATACCTTACCATCACGCCACACTGTGCCTTAACATTGCACACCACACTTTGCCTTATCAACTGCACTAGGGGCACCGGCACGGTGTACCAGACTGGTACAAAACCGTTTTTTCTGGTTGGACTGGTCCAGAAAAATCAGTGGACCGGATCTTGGACCGATTAGAAAATGAACAGATTATATCGGCAATCTCTCGATTGTTTTAGGGTTTACTGGACAGGTGAAGTTAAGTAAAGTGAACCATGGTCCAGGTTCAGGTCCGGACCTGGGCTTGATCCTCTGGACCTGGACCGTACTTGGACCTGAATGTTCTGTACCGGTACCAACTCCTATGCTGCACTATACCTTGCAATCACACATTGCACAATACCTTAACATTCCACAACAGACTAGACTATACCTTTATTTATTTATTTATTTATTTGGATTCTCCACCTTACTATATGACCATACACCACATCACAGCATTCCACTGACCACCTCTGCAAAATTGTAGCTTGTCATACCACCACACTATAGCATTCCACACACTACACCATACCACCACACACTTACCATGTAACCCCACTATACCTGATGACAATACCATACCCATACCCATACCTCATGTACATGTAGGTACCATAGAATATCATATTCTCACATACATCATTCACCATATTACCATATGATATGATACTTTTGCTCATATCACACTCTTGCATTACTTATAATGTCATGTTATCATTGTCACATTGTGTTTTTTTTTTTTTTTTTTGGTCACATTGTGTTAAGTCTTGTGCCGAATGTGAGTTCCGTACATTTATAGCACTTTTGGATGATCGACATAACATTACAGAAAACAATTTGCAGGAAAATGTGTGAAATGACACCACAATTAACAGCTGGTAAAATCACTTGTCTGCCCAATTTTAGTTTTTAATCTTGTGTCTAATCTTCATGTAGATCACATATATCTTCTGTGTGAGATGTTGAGTCAGGATTACTTCTTTGGGCCTTAGTTGTGGTGCACACCTGCACAAGTCTTTGTAGATGATGTTAACAACATCTATTCTCAATACAGCTCATGGCCTTTGTGCCAAGCCCCAGGCAATACATGCACACCTCTGCACTCAGCTGTACCAGACCTAATGAAGCAGAAACAAGCTCACCCAGTCATATTCATGTGATATTCACCTCTAGCCCGTCTATTTTGATATGCTGGAGTTTTCTGTGGCCACTTACAAATGACCGAGCTTGAACTTAACGGGGGCCGCCCTAAGATGCTTCCTTCCCTAAGATGGCACTGATTTTTTGCTGATCTTATTATGCATAAGTACGCCGTGTTTGTTACCACTGACTATGATGATTAGAAAGGTAGATAAACCAAGTCCAAACAAACAGCTGTTTTACTTACACATTTTCACATCCCTTTCTTTGAAGACAGAATTTTCACAATAATGTTTGTAGCGCCAAATCACTGTGGTCACCTGTTACTAGGTATTGGTGGCTCGTGTCCCTAAATATACAACCTGTACAAAACAGCCACACAACTGTCATACACATAAGAAATAAAGCTTCACAAAACACTACAAATATTGGTCTTCAAATGTTTGTTGAGTAGAAGACCGGCCTTAGAAAAAACAACATAAGCATCACCGCCGTTCTTTTCCCCAGGGACTGTGGCCCCGAAGGTGGCAGACCAATGAACGGCCCAAAGATTTGTTACTCTAACAAATGATTCGTACCGTCTATAAAAATGAAACTTCACAGAGTGATGTCGAATATGTATCCCAATACGTACACAGAGTTTTTCTGTGATTTTGGCATTGTCATTTTTCATATGATTTTGTTAGTCGGACTGCCGCATTGAGTGCATTTTGCCCATTTCCCATGAAAACATGACCTGGATTGTGATAGATTCAGCCCTCTTCGCGGGAGACAAGAAGCACACATAATCACAATTCTACTGTCAAAAAAAAGCTAAAATATCATAAAATTAGAATGTTTATCTTCCTCGGTGTTTGCCAGTTGTAACGCGGAGGGTGAAGGGTTCATGAACCATGTAAATGCATTCCTTATCCAAGCATGGTCTTAAGATGAATTTGTTAAAAATTCATTGATCAAAACTTGACCACTCTTTGGCAACTAGTGATGGAGCGCCGTGAGTTCGAGCGCGTAAAAAAGCGGGCATCTTAGGGCGGCCCCGTTAAGTGGACAAGACAAATTTTGACTTAGCTTAAAAAGTACCGTAGAAAATGCAGAAATATCTTCCTGTGCACAATTGTGTAATCACTATACAAGTCAGAATGGGAAATAATCTTTTTTTAAACATGACTTTTAGTTATTTCTACAAAATGACTTTCACACACTGCATCAAAGAGAGTAATTAGTATGTGAGCCTTTCATTTGAATATCATTTGACAGATAGGAAAAAAGTATAACAAACAAATCTTGTTTCTGGAAATTTTGACAAAAGTAGAAAAACAGTATGAATAGAGAAAACAGACATCTGAATAGAAATCAATATTTCTTTACTCCTTGGTCTCAATTCCTTGATTTATTATTTTTGTCTGAGGATAATTTAGAGGACTAGTATATAATTATGTAATAATTATTGTTTAATACACCTTGAATTTCATCGGTCCAGATCTCTCATCATTCCCCAGGGTTTTGCCCTTCTCAGTCTGCATGCACACATCCTCCCCAATAGTTCCTGGGTTGAGATTTGGTGCAGCATCTTAAGAAGCTTCCTTTAACATTTTACAAATAAACAGACATGAAGTCCCATCTGTTGACCATTACAAACTGTACAAACCAAAATTGCAGATTCATTTGTGGAATTTAGAGCAGACGGCTTCTGCTAGGAAAATGATAAGAATGAAACACTGCTTTTGGCACGTTGTTGCATGCTGTATGAGGTTTAGTGATTGTGCATTTAGAGGATTTAAGAAACGTTAGTGAAATATTGGGACAATTGTGGTCAAGGGACTTTGGATAAGGCATCTCCCTTGTACAGTCATGTCCAGTCACCTGTATTCTCATTTTGACTTCAATTTCATATTCCTAATTATCCCATCATATTTGATTGTGATGAAGTCCAGCCTAGCTGGTTGTACCTTATTAAGAGTAAAATTTAAAACCAGATTGCAGTTCTAGTTCATTTACTAGTTGATCTAATATCATCACTTTACATTGTACATGTACCACATCACATAGTATACAATACATTGAAAGTGGTGCTAGTTACACATTAATCTCATTAGGAAGATTTGAATATGTAAGTGCAAACAAACAGATTACAAGCTTCAGTTCCCATCACAGCCTATTATACTTAGTTTCTGTTGAATGACCTTTTTTAAAACATTATCATGTGCAAATCAAGTTTGTTTTTTTACAACTAAGGAGCTTTCATCAATGATGTTACAACAGAACGATGCTCATTCTCAAGCTTATGTTATGTCTTACTTTTCTTTTACATTCAATTGCAAAGATCATGCACTATGTGAAAGTTGTATGCAAATCCGTAGACACGAAATGAACGAATGTAACAAAACCGTGTTTGAAGGATGACTGACTTGTTGTTTTTCTCAAGAGTTTGATACATTAAAACCAGCAAACACATTAAATTTTTCTTTCTACAAACTAAAGAGATTTTGTCTGGCATGTCATTGTCTTTCCTTAGTACAACCATATAATCTCCTTCACAATGCTTTAGTCATGGTGTAGTTTTATCTTTGTTGTGTTACATCCCTAGTGAATTCCTGATTTGACATGGCCCCTGTATCCTGGCCGGGGGACCTTGAAAGGTGCTGCTGACAGGCTATGCTTGGTGGGTGCAGGGAGCATAGGTCAAGTGGAAAGGCCTTCACATCTTGGCACCTCTGACCGCTCTCTTTGCATGCCCCAACAGATACATTTTAATACTGCCCTCTTACACACATCCACAACCCAAGCAAATCCTTTGTCTTCCCTTGGAGGATACCATATATCCTGCAGCTTTTACCTGACCTTTAGACCAACTGTTAGGGGGGATGGGGAATGGAAGGGGAATAGTGCACTACGAATTGCACAAAATTTCAATCCAAACTTTGGCACTTGGCTACTGGTCAACACACACACACAGGATAATAGCGGCCTCAGCATTCCCCTGTTCTGACCAATGACTTCACAGCCCACCATGACATGGTGAAGCAGCAGTAGCAGTTTGCTGTCTACGTGTGCCTCAAGTTCCTACACCAACATCAAAGCATTCAACATGTAGTGACAAGTCAGCTGCAGGCAAATATTGCATGTATCATAGCAGCTTTGCCATGTCAGGGTGCATCTTCATGGGTGTTTGGGCTGTACATGTACATGTATTTCAAATCTACACTACCAAAAATCATGCTTTTCTTATTCTCCTTGTTTCTTATACAGGATTGAAAATCATACATGTGTTACAGAAAAACATTTTGTCCATAAGTTTTTTCAAATTTTCTGGAAGCTAATTCTTATTAAAATTCTAATACGTTCCTAAACATGATGAATACCAAGTACCTAAACCTGGACCTGATTGTCTGTGAAAATTTGTGAATGGACTTCTACTGGTGTTTTAAAATCTATATGTAAACAAGACTTATGTCTATGTTAACTTACATTGTAGACCAAGTTCGACTGTAGAAACTTGGTAAAAATGACTCTCACTCAACTCTCCTCAGCTTCACCCATTATTTTCTATCTGTTCATTCTCTAATCGGTCTAAAGTCCGGTCCACTGATTTTTTTCAGGTCTGTTTTTTCTGGACCGGTCCAACAGGAAAAAACGGTTTTGTACTCGTACACCATATCAGTACCCACCCCTAGTCTGTGGTATAAACATAACATTCAATTTACTTGTAAAATTGTATGGTATCACATTGTCCCAATTTTCCATTTTCACTGTAGATATGGTAGTTGGACTCAGAAAACTAAGTTAAACATTATTTAACCATCTATGTACTTATAATATATATTTCTTATACTATAGCTTTGCATCTGTATGTTTAACGCTATACTTTTTACATGAGTTTCAATGAAACTCCTCACTCAAATAAGACATTTACAGCATTATGTGCAACCTTTATCAAATCATGTACCAATAGTTACCAGTAGCATTCTATGGCATTCGCTATGTTTTTGGATACTTTTTTCAATCTACAGCATATAACTGCATTGTACGATTTACAGTATGTTCGAAAACTTTGATGCGCGCACGGATGTCATCCATTTAATCAAATCAACACTGAAACATAGAGTATATTGAAGGAGGTAGGAGTGTACTTAAAATATAAGACTTGTACTGCAGTTCAAAGCTTTTCTTTTATGCATCTCAATCTACATGCACCTTTTCAGCTTCAAACAGAACTGATGCAGCTCTACATTAAATCTGAACTGATTACTTCATTATTAGAACTGAATACTCTATCATTAAATTATAACATGCAGCACCCGGAATTGTAGGGGGGTGGGGGTGTTGGAGTCCATTTCAAATCAGGAGTTTCTTTGCATGCAAAAGTGATTGTAAAGGATCCAAGTCATGTATATCCAAGTCTAACATCCAAGAATCTTCCTATCTTTGGGAGATAAGCTCATGGTTACAATACTTAACATCCTGTGCTGGCCTTCCCTCACTATTTAACTGGTCTGAAATTAACTTGTGATTTCACAATTACACAAGGGCCGATCTTTTCTTCAACAGTCATGTCGGGCACTGTGTTGTTGGCATCATGGTTGCACATGGTCCATGTGGACTATTTCAGCTGCATCTGAGCAGAACCATCTTTCTAAGGCTGGCCTGTTTGCATTGCAAGGGGATCACAAAGTTTCCAGTCTTACACCTTCCCTCTCAGTTCAAATGGAGCATGGCCTGATGAGATGCATTGATAAGATACCATGGGAGTAAGCTGCTGTTAGAGGGCTGCCAGGTGTAAGACGGATGAGGCAAGGTGGTTAAAATGGGATCACTTTCAAAACCTGCAGGTATGCGCTGGATTGAGTTCCCAGCCTTTTCTGAAAGGGGGTGATACCACCAGAGATGAGATGTGTGATAAGATAAAAGCTGTGTTAAAAACACCACTGGACTAAGGGAAAGCTTGTAACTAGTGCCTAAATTCTTTCAAAGCTTTCAAACAAAAGCTCTGATCTTTCAAGCATGAGAGTTGGCAAAGGCTTAGAGAGACAAGGTTAAATTGGTAATAATGCAAGAAAGCCTAGCCACAAGTGAAGTATAAAACACAGAGATTATGTATCATAGAAATTTAATTTGCATGATATGCTAAATCTTCACAATGAATTTAAGGCCCCTGAACTGTATGAGTCTGTATGAGTTGCATTTTGACATTTTTTGGCTTAGATAAAGTTTGTGGGGATGAAGTTTTTTTTCTTTCTTTAAATTAAGTATTTTCATTCATCATTCAATTAGGCCACACCAATTTTATTCGTTGTTTCCCAGATTTGCCTGTCCATTTTTTTCCTTTGAAAAAAAAATTAAGTCCTGATAAAAATAATACAGGTTTTGCTATTAGAGTCACATACACTTAATTTCTAAAAACAATGCCCTTTATGCATCACATTACTAGCAAAGGTTTTTTTTTTGTTATTTAAGCCGTATATCTTCACCCCAGACTTTTTGAAAAAAAAAATTTTCATTCTTTTTACCTGTTGGTCCAATTTTTTCCTGAATAAAATCAAAAAGCAACAAATGAATTTGGTGTGGCCTTAGGATAGCATCTTTCTTTACACAGAAACAAGTGTGTTTTGTGAGTGAGTGAGGGTTCAATTCAGATGTTTCCTGTGAGCACCCATCCATACTTTTGGCACTGCACATACCACGTCCCAGGGTAAGCCAAGCCTCTCGGCACAGAGAGGGCATGCACACTGTAGCACAGATTGAGCCTGCCTGCTGGTCACCTGTGCACCTGTGTTTGCTAACTTTCCTGGGTGAGTTGGATACTGTGTGCACCTTGTCCACCACCTATTGTGTGAGGAATGTAAAGCTTGGAATAGCAAGAGAACCATGGCCTGCAGCATAAATACTCCATTTCTCTTCCTGTCAGCTGTCTGTGTGTTCTACAACTTGTAGTGTTGGAAAATACCTGGCCATGTTGACAAACAGTCCAGAGCACACAGATATCCATGGAGAGTGTGCAAAGATGTCTGTCGTAGAATAAACCTTGCATGCCACGGAGTTAGCAACTCATATTTACATAAGGATTTAACAGGGAGAAAGCTGAGAGTAGTGGCTTTTTTGTCATGGACTCAGGGGTGTAAAATGCTTATTTACTCTTCCTGACATTCTATCTAGTCTTTGTAGCTCAGATAAAAGGCTGTAGATTGAGAGAGGGACCTCATTATGTACAAAAAAAGTGCATGTCTTATAAAAGAATGGGTCATGATGTTGTTTTCAAATTGATATTTCATATCAATTCAATGACTGCAGGAGAATGAATATAATACCATCTGCTCACCTACCTTTTGAATGACATGATGACTGCTACTTGAAAAATGTTTGTACTTTTTCAAATTTAATCTTCTTTTTTTGGTACCTACCAGCAAATGATTATGCTTTACCTGTGAATAGATCTGTTGCTGATTTTCAGAAGCATGTACTTAAAACCTGAGGGTGCAATGTATAGGATGACCTCAATAACACCAGATTCTATGTTGAAATAACTTTTTTTCTCAATAACATCATAAGATCCTATACTGGTAATTCCAATATCTGAACACAAGCAAAAAGCCACAGACAAACAAACTACTAGTTATTAAGACAAACATGCGCTTTAAATTAGCACTTTTACTACAACCACTTTACTTTCTGAGGTTCTGCATACCTGCTTTGTTTCTCTGATTTGAAAAAAAAATAATAATAAAAAAGACAACATATTATTCTAACATTCATACTATAAACCCCCCAAATTCTCCTTAAAAGTCTTGGTCATCCTTTTTGCTTAAATTTTGTTTTTAACCATGAAATCCCGAATTTTGCTTGATGGATTTTTCATACATTGAATGTACATGTACATGTATGTATGTACTGCTGTAACAGTGACTGTCTGTTTTAATTTTGATCACCAGTCCAGTCCATCAATTTTCTGCAAATACCCAAGAACCCGGAGATCATCTAAGGGTATGCTATAAGAGTCAACATTGCACTCCCACTTTTCATTGTATATTAACTTTTAAAACTTTGGTCTTACCAAAAGAGCCCTTAGTCATAATACTCATTATTTTGACAATAATCTGAGTTCAAACATAGTGTCGAATAGCATTAATGGAATTACGTTCGCTTCCATTAATTTCTGGCCAGACATTGGGAATTTGGGAAAGGCACACGACTTTCCTATGAGTTTATTTATTTATTCATTAGTTTATTGAGTGAGTGTTATATGCAAATGTGACAAAACATTACACTAACTCTCAGGCAGCATAGCGGATAAAGGAGAGTCAGATAGGGACAGACAAAATACATCTATACTGTAAGAGCAATTTATACATCAATAAGTTTGAATACAATGTAACTAACAGTCATCAAAATCAGTCTTACAAGTTAAACATCACTGAGTCATTAGATTACAAGTAAAGATACATTATACATACAAGATAAAATAGTTCTTTTGTATACAAGTGTGGTCAGAGGTCATGTAACGTTAGCTAAAAAAAGACCTTATGTCAAAAAAATTGTTATAGAATCAGTATTCTGTCAATATGCAGCCGTACACTCAAAATTTCTAAGATTTTTTTATGACATTGACATGTGTGATAACGATGCACACCTAGCGTACAAATGACAAATTATTCAGTGCATCTCTTTTGCATGAGATGCACAATACTATTTTCCTTGCTGCTGTGTACTATGCAGAGCATGCCAGGCAGATTCCGGATGCACCCAACTTACGCTGACCAGTTGCCCGGCATACTTCCCCTGAATTGCCAAATGTATATATACTGAGTGAATTTCCGATTCATCAAAAAGGTGGCTGCTTCCTACTGTTTAATTCGCAGATTCCATAGCGTGAAAATCAACCTTAAATGTCATGTTGTTATCATGGGCCAGTGGCCCAAAATATGGATTAGCCATAACAAACTGTTGAGTGTATCCTGGATGTTTGACGTGTACGCTATCTGTGTTTCTCATACATTGCTAACAATGCACGGCCTGATTGTAGTATGAACAGTACAAATACTTCTAGTATGTGGACGCATTCCCTATGAGTTTGTTCATCATGCATCTGCATGTGTATGCTGCAATATACTATGTATATGCTGCTAAGGGCTCATGCTGTGAGATCAGCATATTCCTGCTAATGAAGCTTGAACATATAGCTTCCCTGTACTGTACTTGACGGATGTGGTACTGATGCACTGCATATTTATGATGTACATGTAGGAGCTGTGTAATAGTAATACACATGATAGTTTTGTGCATGTCCGAAACTTCTAGTATCAGGTTTACTTGGTCGTACTGTGAGTATGCCTGCATACACGTACCTAAAACTTGTTTGAACACAAAATGATTGAGATGCATATGAGGTGCATATTGTGCATATGAAAAATACACACACACATGTGAACGCACCCTTACTCCACGCAGGTGTAAATCAAGGACCTGACTTTGCAGATAAAAGTGGTAGAGGGAGAAGGATGGGATCCGCCTTCAATACCATGCCCTAGACACAGTCCACTGCCCCTACAGCCTCAAAGGCTACAAGACTAACTTCTCTTGTTTTTTTCAATGTGCAGAAATCATTTTCCATACTGCACACTGAACCCATTGCACCAAGCTTAAGAAATTTGAAACATTTACAATATCAGGAAGTAGTAGGTAGACTCTCAATAAAAGGGACTGCATGCATCCTTTCCAAATTGGATGACAGAATATCTACCGGTAATACATATGCACACAGCTACAAGAGGCACATTCTAGAAAATGGCAGGCATTCTTCTGGAACTGTGCTTGGGTTTTGACTGACACATGATATTTGTGTAAGCAAATAGCTGAGTACCCGAATTAATTTCTTTAAAATTCATGAATTTTACATGTTCTAAGCTGTTTGAACACATGTGGAGTGGCGAGCAGATTCTGACACAAGGCAGCCAGAATACAATGTTAAATGTCTTCAACCCAACAATGGAATGGGATCAGCACACAACTGCCAGCTTTGGGTAGATAGAAGTAAAGGTCAAAATCATCCTGCAGAACTGGCTCCAATAGCCAGGTAGATTTGGCCGATGGACAAATGCAAACCAAGCCTGCTGTGGACAAAGCTGCATACATTCTTGGATTTATGGGGGAAAGTCCAGTGGTTAATGGCATCTTCTGGGATGGAAAGCATTTTCGAAAAGGCATCTTTGTCAGTTTTGCAGTGGTCTACAACAAAGAGGGACTCATACATGTATATGCAAGGTCATAGACAAGTTCGCAAGATAGAAGAGACTAAAGGAACACTACAGCAAATAAGTTCAACAATTCCAACAGTTCAGAGTTCCAGATTCCACCAAACAGGCAAACAGAAATCATGGAAACAACTGTTGATAGGTATACACCTGGACAAGTAGGACAGTGGGAGATCAACCTATAAATGCTGCATACAAACTGTCTCTGTTTATTTGTTGATCTTTTCTTCACACCCCCAAGCATGTACTGAGTCAGGTAGGAGTATAGTATGACAGGTATTTGAAGGATAACAATCAAAGGTAAACCATGCACTTGTGAGAAAAACTGGTGTTGTCCAAAAGTCAGGACACCTGTCAGCTGTGCAGGGGAGCGCGGCCTAAAGCCTGCCCTGGGGAAGTTTGGGAGGGATACCCTGTCCATGATACCTCTGTTAGGGGCTTAACGAATTCAATAATGGGCTAGAATAATTGCTTACAAGCTGAATTTTAAATGCTTCAATTGTTCGCTTATGTGAAGCACTTATCCTTACAACTTCTTAGCTCTGCCCCGCGGCAGAATTTACTTCAAAACATACAAGACAAAGCCGGTCTCTGATGCGAGGAATGTGCTGGGTTAGGCAGGACAATCCATTGGTATCCCCACAGAATGAACAGCACAGATTACATCTCTGCCTCAGGGGACCTGCTCAGTGAAAGTCTCCTAGGTGCAGGCTGGGCACAGACTTGGCTGGACAGGAGATCAGGAAATGTGAATTTAACATCACACCTACATGTATGAGAGAAACATTATCATTGATAATTTTAAATCTGTATTGTATTTATCACCATCTATACCCTAAAAATAAAAACCTCCTGATGTTGACAAGATAGTTGCAAAATATCGCATACTTTGATATCAAGAAATAATCATTCTGACATTATGTTAACTTAGTAATGTGCTACCAAGGAGGTTGAAAGAGATGCGAAATAATCCCTGCTACATGTACATGTAACGCTAGTTCACCTTTATTCGCGGGGTTACCTATATCCGTTGTTTATTTTTCAAATAGGACAGATATTTAGGGATATGAAGTCGAAAGACTGAGGTTTAAAATCATAACATTTTGAAATCATGAAGTTTGAAACTGCCGTCCGTCCTGATAACCCTAACACCCTGTCTTTAAAAACAATGGTTAAAGCTTATCCTGTGGATAAAGGTGAAGAAGCGTTACATGTACATGTAGGTTGGTAGATATTTAATCCATGACTTTTTTGTGTATTCTTAGTATATACTTTTGCAAAGCAAGGCTATTATAATTTTGACATCCCTTGGTTGGTTGCTCAGCCAACTTATGAATACATTGTTGCATGACATTGTATATCCTAAACTGACTGTATATGTACAGATCTAGAGTGAGGGATTTAAAAAAATATTGGCACTATGACAATTTCAGTTTTTGAAATTTATGTTAGAACCATAATGAAGTTTCATATTATTGAAGATACATTTTGTCAAAGTCTCGTAATCAAGTATGGCAACAAGAAGTTATAGCTTATTTGACTGGTAATATAATGCAGCAAGAAACACATCAGATACAGCCACGGACCCGTCGATAAGTCATATATTACATGATACATGTACTCACTAAAATAACATGTAGCATAGCACTAATAGTTTAGATAATGGTACCTCATCTATTCCACTAATTAACAAATTATAGACTATTAAGGTTGACTTCTTCTTACCCTAAAAGTTGTTGTTCAAAACATTTTTCTTTGTGTTATGTGATTTAATTCCGACCTGAGCTGTTGTAGCAGTGCTCCTGGAGAGATTATTATCCCAGAAAATCTTGTCTGAAGAAGAGTAGACTGTGCTTGGCTTCCCCCATGTGTGTTGTCTCAGGTGTGGGAGGAAATATGCCCACCATCTTCCCCCAGGCCAGGATTTGGCATGACTGGAGCACAAACACAACTGATACTAACTATTGGCCAATCCAGTCTTGTCGCCAGGGGGGATTTTTTCATGGGCAAGGTCGATGAAATTTATTGTTTGACATCAGGTCTTGAGAAAATTGTCTTATCTAGAATAATCATGCAATGTTATACACCTTAGACCTTAGGTCCTATTACAAAGATGACAAAAATCAGTGAGCAGAATGGGCCAGTAGGTTCTCACTGCTACATGTACCATGTAAAATTTGCAATTATACTGGAGACCATATCATGTAATTTGTTGTGATTCAGCTCATGTTCAGTAAAATGTATTAGGTGCAACATAACTGCCAGATACATGTAATAACAAGATTGTGTATAAGAATTATAGCAAAATTTAATTAGAGCAGAGTAGAGTACTAGTAGAGTGGAATCCCATGTAAACTTTGCATGAACTAGTAAAGGTAGAACAATAATAATGTAATACATGTATGTAGTGGCTTATTGTTATGTCAAACTAAAAGTCACATTTCATACTGTAACATTACTTACTATATACCTGTATACACAATAGCCTCCCTCACAAACTATAGCAGCACTGGCTTTAATTTTTTTTAGGGGAGCGCTGATTCGTGACGATCAGTCAGTAATAATTCACATGTCCCTGAGCACAGCATCTTATAATATCCCAGCCTTCCATAACGCCCTGTTGCAACTTGTCATATTTGTTCACAAAAAGCTGCATTCCTGCACTAACAACAGTAAGTCCCATTGCTACTGACATAGACCATTCATCAGTCTCCACGTCTCTGGTCTGTGGCTGTTGGAATGGCAATATCAGAAGTGCTGTGAAAGGTTAGGCGTGATGTGACCTTGTTAGTGACAGGCAGGCTTGCTCAGATTTCTGTCTGGTAGCAGCAGGTGTGGAGTGCCTGACCCGAGCAGGAAGTACATTTCACCAATTAAATGGAGAAAAAAGAAAGGAGAAGGATTAGATTTCCTATGACATGGACTCTTAGCTGTTGATGTGGTCCACCTGCCTGGCCACAACAGCTCTGACAAGGAATTGTAGAATTCACACCTGAAACTTTTATGTCTGCTGTAAGTGTATCTATCTATAGACCATAAAAATATGATTTCTCTTTCTTTGATCATCTTTTGACAAACTTAACACACTTGGGCTGAAAATGATGTACAACTCAATGGAACTCACGTGACAAGACTTAGTGATGTTAACATTGTTTTTCACATGCTTTAACTCACTGCACTGATGAAATGAATATTTGAGAAAGTCATACTAGTTTCTGAAGTTAATCTTTTCTTATGTATATATATAACGTAATGTGCTGTGTGACTGCTTGGTATAACTTACATGTAATTGGTATGTGCCAAATTATGGTTTATAGGTAGGAATGAATTACTCTGAGGTTTTGTTTTTGTAACCAGAAAGACGAAAAACACCTACAAATGTATGTCTTGACAGATAACAGACTGAGTAGAAATTAACAAATAATTGTGGAAAAGTTCAGTGATATCGGTTGCTGTAATAATGAACTTTGTTTCAGTAAGCCAGACATTTGGATACACCCAAAACAATGTTGACTAATTTTTTGTAGGTAAGCCTTAGGCTGGAGAAAAGTTGGTTGTTGATATCATCCATGGTAATGGTTCAGGCCAGATCAGGAGAAGATAACACAGTGATAATCCTTACTATAAGCCATGAAATAGTGGCAGGATCTCTTGCATTAACTCTGTAAGTCCAGGACAGGTGATAAATATAAGCATGAGGATATACAGCCCTATCCAAGTAGCTTTCCAGCTTATCTGGTACATCAGACTTGCCCACCTGTTATCCCCAAACATGTATGATGTAGTTCCTGTTATCAAGCCTGGTCTCATACAGACTATCTTAATGTTCACGCAAACTTCCAAGAGTGAAAGCTTGACTAATGGTGTGAATGAGGGGAAAGTTTCTACTTTTGTTACCATTACCAGTAACTTGGAGAGTTTGTCTCACACAAATGTGGTCTTCATAGCAATAAAAGATACCATTCATTCTCAGCAGAAGTGTCCAGAATGATCCAACATGATCTAGGCTTAAACCCTTGAGCTGTATTTGTCTCAATAGGACTCTGACCACCTGGTTCATTTGTACCAGTCATCAGTAATAACAGTAGACAGCTCCTATGGAACACCAGGCTAGGGTTACCCCTTATCAACAGGCAGGAATAACTAAACCATTTCAAGGTATTCCTGCTAATACCGACCAGATTGTGTTGGCTGAGTGCTAGAGCCGTAAAACAAGGGTACATACATAACCCAGTCGACTGTTTTACAGTTGCAAGGACCTTCCTCCATTCACTAACTACAAATCAAACTATAAAAAAAAACTTGACAAGGTAAATATAGATCAGGACTTTCTCCAACTGGGAAGATGACAAAGTTAATTACAGCACTAGTGGTGGAATGTTGAATACTCTGTGGAAATCTGCTGACCATTATGTGAACAAGTACATGTAAGAGTATCTATTATGTTATCAACACAACTTGCATCTTTTTTTTCTCTGGTACTAGTAATATAACTAACAAATTGAACATTCTAATCTTCAATAAGAAGAATACAAATCGGAGATAAGGCAGATTTACTCAATTAGATTCTCATGTATAGTATTACAGATAATTAGTACAAGAAAATATAACTAGAGTTCCACGACCCCATACCTTCTCCAAATAATTCTACCCTTTACAATTGCTGTATCAATTGTTTTTGTCATTAATTATGCAAATAAGCTGTCATTTGCATAAATTCTATTACTTAATCATCTCCTCCACTGAATAACAGACGTAAACAATGTTAAAAATATTTTCGTTGCATTTTCTTATGATTTATGCAAATGACAGCATCATTTGCATAATGAATGTTAAACGATGTTCACCTGTACATATCCTCCATATGCTACCAGTAAGAAGTTCCTGCCATCAACCACAATGACATTATAGCATTTTCTCATTGATTATGCAAATTAGGTCTTTATTTTGCATAATACTATTCTAAATCAATATTCTTCTCTTTCTCAGTTACAAATGTCACATGTTGTAATGGTCCTATAATGGAACTGAGCGTGTTAAGATGATTTCCTAATTAATTATGCAAATTAGATTCGGATTTCCATAATTGATATACAATCATATGAAGCACCTCTTAAGCTATCTACCAATAAAAAAATCATGACAATCCGTCACCCCCTTCTTGAGTTATTCCCTTTCAAAGTCTGACACTAAACCTGCCCTGCAGTTCCAAAAGAAGCCGCTAGGGTGCCCAAACCTACATGTATACCACTTACATGTATACTCTCGGCATCAAGAGCTGTCTACCACTAAAAAAATCATAGCCGCAGCATGTCCAGAACTCGAGATATCAAAACCCGAAGTTATGCTGTAACAGGCTGCTAGGGGGCCCAAAATCTAATCATTTTTAGGTCTCATCAAGACCTACCCACATAACGAATATCAACACAATCCATCTAGGCGTTCTCGAGTTATGCTGGTCTTCTACATACATACATACATACATACATACATACAAACATACAAACGCTACCCAAAACATCTTGGCGAACTCAAGGTAATCAATATAATATAATATATTCTACTGACCAACCAAAGCATTGGGACCTGCTATATGGGGATGGCTATATACATGTAGGTCAGAAATGAAAGAGATGAAACACACAATATCAAACTATTCAAGAGAAATTAATCTTTTTAGCTTCTATCGTTCTCTAACATTGATGTACATGTTTTGTGTATCATTACATTGACTGTGACTTGAGTCTCCTTAGGGGGATTTTGTGATTCCTACAGTGGCCACACTCTCAGCAATATCAGACTCTATCAATTCTAAATATGTCAAGAGATTTGTTCATGTATGTCACTGCACTGTGGTCTTAATATGCACTTAGAATCATTTAGAAAACAATAAGGCTGCACATTGTCATAGCCATGGATGACATACTTTTGTATGCAGCAATGTCAATGTGCAGAAGACTGAAAATGTTATACTGCAGCTGTATGACAGCTTTCCATCAGTTTCTGTTTCATAATTTCAGGGAAATCTATTCTGCAAAATCTCTGGACTCAAGTGTAAAACTGCAAAACAATATTCCTTTCATGAGACAACCGTCAGGCGAGTTGTCAAAGATGGTTTATAACACAATCTTTGCAATTTGTCTTGAGACGTTTTCCAATCATTAGAATACACTCTGGTATTCCCACCAAAGAAATGAAGTGTGTCTGTTGATCTTGGTCTTAATTTTCTTTAAGTGGTGCTACCAGAAATGTAGGCATAAATTGTTTTCATGAAATAAGTTTAACGCAACAGCATTGGGATGTGATGCACTGAGTGTGAGAGCACAGTCAGCCCGCTGATATGCTCCAATAACCAGGCCACAAAACTATTTTACAGTAAGACTATACAACCTTAATTTGTTGATCTGTTCTTTTAATCAATGAAAAATTTCCAAACAATATGGGAGGGGTACATCGAAAACGTATCTGGACCCACCTCATGAAAAGTATTCAGCATACTGTGCAGGCAATTCTGCAGCTAAAAGCTTCTCAGCTGTAAATATTTGTTTAAAAAGAAGATAATGGAGAGGATCAACCAAATTGAATTTAGAAAGAAGAAGTCAAATTTGTGCGGCCTAAACCACACATTCCTCTGATGAAGGTAGTTTTACCAAAACTTCCAATTGTCTGGCAATAAATAAGGTCCTCTCAGAATCTATCCCTCTAAAGGTCATAAGAAAATGTCAACCTTACCTACAGATGACCTCTGCAAATAATGGAGGGGCCCTGTGCCGTCTCAGTTTGTGTAGAATTTTGAATGGCAACACAAATACTATAGGTTAGGGCTAGGTACCGGTACGGTCTTTCTTATTGTACCGGTCTGCGATAACCGGACCTGGACCAGATGTTGGACCTACAAATGTACTGGAAAATTAATAGATTACATGATCAGGAATTCACGCATTTTGGGGCTTACCGGTCGAAGAAAATAACAAGTGCGAAGCAGAGTCTATAGTCATTTCTACAAAGTTTTGCAGTAATTCGTACAGAGGCAGTTAGTCTTGCAGGATTTTAGAACACCAGTAGGAGTCAAATGCTCCACAAAACAGCGAAATGGACCATTGTTTTGATGTTTCAAATATACTTGATGTATTGTCAGGACCCTATATCATGACAAACATTGCAGCTATATACGACACCATTTGTTGGGGTGCACATCTTTCTGTTTTACCTGAGATGTTATTGGTGATTGTTAACAAATATTCTACTAAATACCATTTTTTATGGAATGTGGTCTTTAACACTCATCCTTTTTAGTTGTACCAGAATTTGATACAAACAGAGTCCATGATACTGATTCAGCCTCACTTCCTCATGGAACAACATGTAAAAATGACTTGGGGAATAACTGTGTAGGTTGTTTTTGGAAGGTTCTTGACATTGTAAACCGGTCAAATTCTGTCTTTATGCTGTCATTGTCCCAATAATATGTTGAATACAAAATACATTGTACAAAGTGTATTTGATACAAGTCAGTGCTCCTAATCCCAAGTGTTTTCTCTCTATCATGCCATCTTGACATCTTAGTAACCTTAGAATGATGAAAAGAAAAAGCAAGGACAGCATATGGAAATATGAAAACACTCTCATCACAAAACTTATGGCTCTACCTAGAATCCAGAAAATTTGGCAATAACTACATAGTTTATATATCATCTGGAGGTGATTCATTGCCTTCTCCATGTTGGTATTAGTGTGTAACAAATACTGGTGCCCATGTATCTACTGAATGTTAATGATATCACACACCTTCACTGTGTACAACTCTTCTGGGAATTAATATGCAGCCTGTTACGACTCACATGGGGACATGAATGATTGGTTTGGGTTGCAATCAATGCAAGAACATAATATTTCCTGAACATGACATATGAGTCAATATTATCTGTGTATACAGTGAGTGGCTTATTTGGGGTGCACTCCATGACAGCGGAAGAGAAACATTTGCATACAAGTCATATTGACTATCTCTTCAGGATTAGTTCAAGTATCGGAGCATATAAAGCCATATGGAACCTGCATGCAGATCACTTGGCAAACAGCTTTTGGGGGTAACAGAGCTTTTTCATTATTGCTTGACCAGGTCTATGGATGTTTCCAGTATAACAGAAATACCGCAGTGACTGTGGTCTGAACTGTTCTCTCACACTATCACTGTCTCACTCACAATTCTAACGTTCATTTGTATGTGATTGCAATGGATTGCTAACTGCAAGTGGCATTGTGCAGGATGAACACAGATTCTGAAGATACTTTTAGTCTTAAAAGAATCAATTATGTGGATGGTAAGCGGTCTCAAACACTGTTAAGATAACAGCTGACAATATGGCAACTTTAATAGTCAGTTTTAAGAGGTTGCTTTACTTGCAATGTTACAATTAGTTTATTTTTCAGTCAAAACAGCAACTTATTTTCTTCAGTTTTTAACAGAGATGCACAGCCAGAAAACTTTTGTGGACCAAGTTGACTGAAGAAAGATTACACTAAAATTAATGTTCAGCCTTTCATTCCTTAAAAAATCTTACTAATGCTTGCTTCAGTTGAGTGCCACATAGCTTTCCCCAGCTCCAACCACATTGCCTGGGTGCCATCCTTTGTAGTAACGCTTGTTCAATGTTTTCACTTGCTATAACCGCGCAATCAAAGCTGTGGCTAGCAGGTAAAAAGATTGAGCCAGTGGTTACTACAAAGGATGCACAAAGGATAACACACAGGCTACAAGCCACAATGATAGCTCCCCAGAAATTCTGTACCCGCATGATTATATATACTTAAAACCCAGCTTAAAATTAAAATCATGCATTTTTGTTTACTTTTATCATATAAGTTACAGTGTACATGTAAAGTACTGGACAATGATTAATCCATGTATATGCAATGTTACATGATCTTTCACTTAAAAACAGACCTTAAAGTAATGTTATATTTCAATCGTTATCATTATAATAATCATGATGTTGATAGTAAAGATTGATCTTATTAAAAATATGTAGTGTCTTCAAGTTGACTTTTATCTACTTTCTTTAAAGAATTGTACATGTCATGATAAGAATTTCACATAGCAGGCATAGATGTTCCATGAGCATTTAAGTTCTACATGAACCTTGCTATATGTTGCTATATTCATGATGAAGTTAGATTTTGGTTGTAAAAAGTAAATTTGCTTTGAAGTTGAACACAATATTCAGCCTTCAGCTGTGAGCTGTGCTATCCCTTTCAATAAACTGAACTATCATCTGGTCTATGAAAGTTAAGCAGTATATTGTTCAGTGTGAAAAACATAAATGATACAAAATATACACAAGATACTATTAGAAAACAAATAGTTACTAAACATGACCACCTGATACATGAACAGGGAAATATGTACCTATTTTAAAGAATAGGTTTAATGTGTACCATGGGCCTGTATAGGAACTTGCATAATAGCCCTTCTGTGCAATTAAGCGGTTCCCCATGTACCATACCTGCCGCAATAGATCGTTCATCTTCCTCTTGAATGGTCAGTAGTACTCAGTACTAAATTATAGGCATGTCCATAATTCTGTTTCTAAATATACAGTAACAAGTATTTCCTGCTTTGTCATCACAAATATACACCAGGGTGTACTGCAGTGTTTTGTTTGCAGTACAACACAGTTATAGTTTTACAGGATTCAGTCTTGTAATAATTTTTTTTCTTTTACCAGTCCCACCTACTAATTACTTTCGAAGCAAATCTCCTGTGAAGAAATAGAACAGACAGCTTTGCCTCTGGATGCTAATGTGTGTGGATTTTCAATATTTCACATTTACATCCAATTTTTCCATTCCAGATTAGTGCCACCACAGCAAATGAAAGTATAATGCCAACCAATTGAGTAGAAAGAGTTAATATTTGGCTCAATAGGGCCATAATGGGATAACGATTATTAGCACTCCTGTCTGTCCCATGGGAGGGCTGCAAATGCTCAAGCGTAAAATTGCCTACTTTGAGTTGAAATAAACATGCAGGTGGGTGATTACACATTTAGTAACACTTCTGTGTTCCCTCAACTGGGGGAAGCAGAGGGTAGTCAGGGGAGGCAGGGATGATTACTGGGGTACCTGTGCTGTAATCTCAGCACAAAGACTATATTATGTATGATTATCATTTCATAATTGTCACTGAGTACCATATCATGTCTTTCTTATGTTCACCAGTAATTACATTATGGACTTTAAACCAGATGATACACTTTTAACTGTCTCATGACAAATAGATGTGATCCACTTTCAGTTGAAACCTGTCCACTGGGGTTTATGTTTTTGTTGAGAAGAGCTTGTGTGAAATTATCACCATAATAATACTATCAACCAAACTGGGAAGGTTTGTGGACTACCACAGGTCAAGGCAAAATATGCTGTCTAATAAAAAATTACAGCTTAAACTAAAAGGTTATCTAATGCCAGCATCAAACATTAATCCATTGTATCATCAGATTCTGTTATGCACAATGTACATGTACATAACAATTGTGAAGACTAATAAATAGATATCAAATAAAACCTCAACTTTGCAAAAGTTTTTTTTTTTACTTTGTGCAGTCCCATGGCATGCATGCATGTCATTCATCATTTCATGACATGCAGCGAGAAAACAAAACTTTTACAGTAGTACATGAAAAAAAATCCAATTGAAGATAATATAATCCTGTGGTACTTACAATGTGTAACCTTCAAGCAGAAGTAAGGATCAGAAATCCTGTGTTTTATGTGTATTTTTTCAAAGTTTCATCACCATTCTGGCAGTGTATCTTTTTAACTCTTGGCCTCCCTATATTAAAAGTCAACATTTTTAACTGCTATGGGAAAACTCTCGTTACTTTATAGAAATCATCTGTAAGTCAGTAACATATGCTACAAGGTTAGATGAATGTCAATTTATAGGATTGAATAACTGCACAACAGACAACGTCTTACACTATGTGCTGATATCTAAGTTAAAGGCAAAAAGAAGACAGCCCTGCCCCTTGAACAGTTTTTCTGGTTTTACTTGCGAAAGATGGAACAGATAATAGCAAGATGGTTTACTTATTTGTATTGTTGCTAATGATCCTGACTGGGGCTTCCAGTAGGAGGTTATCAAGATAACTATTGTCTTAAAAATGATGACTCAACCATGATGATGATGTTTTCGATACTGAATAAACTGTGACAATGGTGTTTGGTTTGGTGTTCAAGCACTACTAACTGACAAGTCTAACTGGTCTGGACTTTTTAGCCTTGTGGTAATTGAATCTCGGGAGCCAGAAGACAGGTCTACTTGCCTCATGTGTTTCAAAACACCACCTCAAACAGCAGGCAGTGAACAACCAATTTATTCACATTACACATTTTTCTTGATCTTCAGATTATTTGGGACCAAGTGCACAGGCTGTCTGCAGTCCATTCCTTCTACAGAGTTTGTGATGAGAGCCATGGGTAACATCTACCACCTCAGATGTTTCCAATGTGTGGTCTGTCAGCAAAGGTTACAGAAAGGGGACGAGTTCATCATGAAAAATTCACAGTTATACTGCAAGCCTGACTATGAAAAGGAAGTTCAGCTGGCAGTTCCAAAAATGAGTCCAGGTACGTTAATCTTTTATGTTTTGAGTTGAGCATGCATGAAGTAAAAAATTTGATGTAACCTTTTTACATATTTTTATTTTAACACACGCATTACAAAGCAAGTCAACAGTCTAAAAATAAGTAATATATTTACATGTGTTACTAGTACTGATTTGAAGAAATTATTATACATTTTTGAAACACTGATCAAGTTCATGAAAAATTTTGCTAATGAAGAGACTATCCTCAAGATGGTAAAAAGGTTTTTTATTTGCAGCCACTGCCTACTAGTAGACAAGATGGTACAACGGGAGGTGCCCTAACATGGCATGCTTTTTTACGCGCTTGAACTCATGGCGCTCCATCACTAGTTGCCTGAGAGTGGTAAAGTTTTGACGTATGAATTTTTGACACATTCATCTGACATGGAAATTCATATGGTTCATGAACCCTTCGCGCTGCGTGTTACAAGTGGCAAACACTATGAGATGTTTTCATGTAATACGTACCTTCCAATTTTGTGCTACGCTGCACAGTGTGCCGTAACTTGGTGCGCTTTTCAAATTTCAGATCTAGAAGTTAGTGATGAATTTAAGTATGCAGAAACAAGAATCTTATTTTTTAATCATTATGATATTTTAGCTTTCTTTTGGCAGTAAACACGTGACTGTATGTACTTCTCATCTCATGTAAGCAGCACTGTATCTAGCACAATCCAGCTGATGCTTTCATTACAAAAAAAGACACTCCCAACATCGACAAAACTCTAATTATCGATAGATATCTTTGACATCTCTCTATAAAGTTTCATTTTCATAGATATTACGAATCAGTTGTTAGAGTTTAATAAATCCTTGGAACACTCTGTAGTCACCTTCATAGCCACACCCCCACCTCCATGGCCAAACAATGGTGGCCATGTTTATGTAGTGTCCTTATGGTCTGTTTTCTACTCAACAAACATTTGAAGACCTACAATGTACATTTTGTATATTCATAGTGTTTTATGGAGCTTTACTTCTTTTGTGTAAGGTAGTTGTGTGGCTGCTTGGTAGAGTTCGTATAGTGACATCATACAGTGATTTGGCACTACTAACATTGTTAAAATATATGATAAAGTATATTTTGAATCCAAATAACAGCTGTGTGCTTGGACATGGTTTAATTACCTTCCTAATTAGCATAGTCAGTGGCAACAAACATGGGCAGTGTCAGTGGCAACTAGGGCATAATAACAAAAATCTGTGCCAACTCAGTGCAGGCCACGTGAACTTTCAGTGCTGGTACCCACTCCTAGCAGGATGGCTATAGAGCACAGTCTTGCAGATGTAACTCACATTGCAGCATTCCCACCACCATTGTTTGTGGCCGTGAAGATGGCAGACGAGTGAATGCTCCAAAGATTTATAACTATTTAATGAATGATTCTCACTGCCTAGAAAAATGAAACTTTACAGAGAAATGTCGAATATATTATGAGCTGATATTTCTCAATAAATAGACAGAGATTTGGTGATGTTGGCGTTTTTTTCATAATTATTTTGTTAGTTGGGCCACCGCATTCAGTGCATTCAGCCCATTTTCCATTAAAACATGACCTGGATTGTGCTAGATTCAGCCCTCACATGAGACGAGAAGTACACACAATCACAATTTTACTGTCAAAAGAAAGCTAAAATATCATAGAATTAGATTCTTATTTCTTATTCACTTTAATCATTATATTTCAATCCATATTTCAACCCATACATGGATTGAAATATATTGTCTTTTTTTCATGTCTCTTCTAGATCTTCTCCTCTTCCTTCTGTCAAATCTTCAAATGGATTCAACTTTAAATTTTCATTTTTGGGCCAAATGAGCTGAAATTTGGCATGAAGGTAGAGATAGCAAATCCCCCAAGACGTTTTCCCCCCATTTCGTTGATAGAGGCCTTAACATTTACTTTATTATGGGTTTTTGGTAATTTTTAGCCCAAAAATATATATATCTTGGGCCCCTGTGCCCTGGTATGATAACGTAATGACCCGGAATTGTACATTTTTGGCTATGCCCCTGTATTAAAACCAAATTATCTGAAACTTGGTGTGAATGTGTGTCGGTGTGTATCAATTCTGGCACACATTACTTTAAAATTGTTGAATTTCGGGATTTTTTGCCACTTTTTTGCCATGTTAGACTAAAAACTTTTGTCTAGTATGCCTTTGTCTTAAAACCAATGACCTGAAAGTTGGTATGAGGGTGCATACAGGATTCCATTCACACTTTTGTTGTACATCACTTCAGGCCCCTTTGCACTGAGAGCGAGAATGAGCCAGAATGCCATCAGGCCATCAGGCCCCCCCAAAAGGCCTGAATGACTACTGATGAGTTCATTTTCTAATCTGTCCAAAATCCAGTCCACTGAATTTTCCAGGTCCATTTTTCTCAGACTGGTCGAAAAAGAAAAAAACAAACACTTTGTGCCAGTACGATGTACTGGACCAGGTACCCATTGAAAGCCAAGGCAATGAGTGGGTCCTACCTGAGTTTGATGCTGGTGGGGAAATGTTACCATCCACAAAAACAGTTGTGATGCTCATCCCCAAACAAGTAAACACCACGCCGGGGGTTATTTTTTAAAAGGACAATAAACATGCTTTTCAATGATGTGAGACAGTGCTAGTGAGAAATGAGAAATGGTTGAGGCACTTTTTGGTCACTGCTAACACAAAAGAACATACTGTATCATTAAAGCCAATGGATTAATAACAATTTGCAATGATGTCTCTCAGAAATGCAATTATTGATTGAATAACAATGGAAATATGATAAATCAAAATCATGTTTCTAAACAATGTTAGGTTCATATCACACAAAGTCATCCACATATTCATGACTATGGGATATGGTAAAATGGAGATGTCAGAGTGGCTTAGGAAAAAAGAAAAAGGGACAATTCCAAGTACTTTGTGATAGAACAAGCTGACTCCACATCAACAACTGGGCCTATATCATATAAATGATTACAGAGAGTCTTTCAAAATAGATTACACAATGTATGACAAAGACTCATGCACATAACTTTGAGAAGGAACTTTGACAAGGAGCATATTCCAGTCAAGAGATGGCAAAAAACATACATCAACCCATGGGTTTGACAAGCTCTACCACTATAAGTACAATCATGTATGTACATGTTTGTTTTTCTGGAGGATTGTCATGACAAACCTGAAGGTCTGCAAACAAACAAGGAAATCAGCTTACTGTAACAAAAAGTCGTAAAATCTTGGAAGAAGGAAGAACAATGCTGCAAGACAAGCCATCTCAGTTTTCAATATTCGTTTCATGAGACAGTATAGGTGTACAGGTAGGTGTGACGATGGGGGCAAATCTGCCACATCAATCCAACATAAACGAGCAATCCAGAAGTATCAGAAAAATTCAAATTAGATACTGGAAAATTTGAGCAGGTCTCCATTGGCTCTGTTTCATCACTCAGCCGTGTAGGCATTTTCGCAAAATGTAGAAACTGTCAAGTCCCATGGGCAACCTCAATAAGCACATCCTGTTTTTCGTGCCACAGGTAGTAGTGAGGAAGATGAAAATACCACAGAAAATCGGCCCCGACCAAAGAGGCCACGTACAATTCTGACAACACAACAGAGACGAGCCTTCAAGGCATCGTTTGAAGTCTCCCCAAAACCATGCAGAAAGGTAAGAAGTTTACAGTTCAATGAAGAACATGACTTTTCCTGTGCCACAGGTAGTAGTGAGGAAGACGAAAATACCACAGAAAATCGGCCCCGACCAAAGAGGCCACGTACAATTCTGACAACACAACAGAGAAGAGAATTCAAGGCATTGTTTGAAGTCTCCCCAAAACCATGCAGAAAGGTAAGAAACAAATACACACAACACGTGGTCTAAATTCCAATCAAGACATGCATGTCAAGACTCTGCTGCAATCCTCTCACCAATATTAAATCTTTTCGACATCTTAACGATAATGTTCAATTCACAGAGTCCCATGTGACATAAACACATGCTGATGTTACCCTTTGTAATTTTGATGAATAAGTGTGAAGTTCTGACAGAATGGACATTGTGGTTGTGTTATTTGCCAGCGTGGGCTGGTCATAAGTGTTATGTGTTATGTGTGAACTGCTGCAGGTAAGAGAGACGCTGGCAGCTGAGACTGGGCTGAGTGTGAGGGTGGTGCAGGTGTGGTTCCAGAACCAAAGAGCCAAGGTCAGTAGGAAAAAACTTTTATTTTTATATTATAATAAGGCCACACCAATTTTATTTGTTGTTTCTCGGATTTCCCAACCTTATTTTTTCCGTTTTGAAAAAACAAACAAAAACTTTTCAAATTGATGGCCACACCTCGTGTTAAAAAATTTCACTGCCTCTCCTTTCGTAAGTGGCAGATAATCTGTATCACCCCCCGTCTCTGTTCAGCATTTTGTTTTTTTCCATAATGTCATTTGCCAACACAAATGAACTCAGTAGATAATGGTCATTCATTTGGTGGTTATAGGAATAAGCCATGAATCATGTACATGTATACACTGAAGAAAACCCTGTATTAATATACATTGTACCACACACACACACACACACACACACACACACACACACACACACACACACACACACACACACACACACACACACACACACACACATTTTTCCCTCACGGAAACTTTATTACATGACAAACCCCCATGCATAGCCTTGGGGCCCAGAATGGGTAGCCGCTGAGGTAGCCCAGCACACTAGCCTACCCCACTTTTTCCAGAAAGCCGTCTAAGGCAATGATAATACGTAGAATGTGTCATGTAAAACAAATTCTGGCTGTAGATGGCACATGCATTTTTTTAAGGAAACAAGATTATGCCTTTGATCCAGAAGAATGTGACAGTGGTTGTTGAATATTTGATCTGTGTGTATACCTTTTTGTTGGAAGAAGGTTTAGCATTAATTGTTCTATAGTCTTCTTACATGTACCTGCTGACCTATCAGTCATAGTGCTGTGCTGGCAGCTGAAAACTCTCAATTTCAAAATGGCACCCGACCAAAATAGTACCCCAGTTAGACTGTTAAACAGAATTTGCCAACCAGCCAACCATTTGCTCAATTCCTCAACTGGAGATTATAGGAGGACAGTGAAAGAAAGCTGAATATTGTACAGTTGCAGTTCCCACAGAAGAAACATGTCCCCTCAGACTCTAACTGCTTGAACAACAAAAATGTATGAACAAATTGTCCTACCATGCATTATATGTCTGAAAGGATGTCAAGCTGGACCATTTGGGGCACTAACAGTTTCAGTTGTACTTGATAAGAGTGAAGACAGATAAGGAACAATTACAGGAAGTACCATTGTCTTGATGGCCTTTGTAGCTGGTCATACTCACCAGTCCATAGTCATAAACACAATCATCACTCTTCTCATTGAATGCTCACTTTCTATGCTACTGTTCCACTTGCCAAAGCCTCTCATCTGGTATGTCCCAAGTATACCTACATTTTTGTACATGTTGTATGTCCATAAGTCTTCTCTAAGCCACCAGGTAGATGTTGATACACCTGTCCTGAAGCATCCAGTGTATAACATATAACATAATACATATAACATATAACAAACATAGCATTGTGTTCTCTACACAAAAAATGAAAAATCTCTCTTTCCTCCATTATTTGTCATGACAGATGAAGAAACTTGCCCGACGAAACCAGGAGGCATCGCAGGGGGGCAATGGGGAGGGGAAGAGCAGGGTGCCATCCAGACAGCAGAGGAGGCGGAAAGATGACGATGAGAGTTCCAGTAAGTTTGAAAACTCTTTCTACCTTACTGAAGTACCATACCTTATTCTTCATGACTTTGTCATGACTATTTTATCCACTGAGCACAGTGTTTGATAAAACATCACTTGGCAGTTCAGAATTTAACGCTAGTTCACCTTTATTCATGGGTAACCTTTATACGTTGCATTTAACACCAACTTGTATTTTGGGATATCAAGTCGACTGACGGAGGTCTCAAACTGCATTATATTGAAAAAAAGGCAAGTCGAAACCACTTTCCATCAACATGATATCCCTAAATATCCTGTTTTTAGGTACAACGAATGAAGGTGAACTAGCGTTACATGTATGTCCTGATGGATCAACAGGAATGACTAGGGGTGGGGACAGGTACATCAAACTGGTATAAAACCACTTTTTTTTCTTTTTGGGCTGGTCCCCAACAAAACGGAACTGAAAAAATAATTGGACCTAATTTTGGACCGGTTAGAAAATTAACACACTATATCAGCAGGTGTTCACACATTTTGGAGCTTACTGGAAAAGAATGAGTCAGTTGAGTTAGAGAAAACTAAAGTAGAGTTTCTACAGTCAAATGTGAAAAGGCAGTTAACCTTGTTTACAATGTACATGAAGATAGTATTTTAAAATGCTAGTGGGAGTTGGATACTCCACATCATCATCATCCAGGCGTGCTGGTTGCACGGATGGCCATGACTCTCTTCCTCCATCCTTCCCTATCCTCCATAGCCTTGGGCAGTTCTTCAGTCGAGCAACCGGTATACTCCACATAACAGATTGATTTATAGGGAAATGGACCATTGTATTGAATATTGCCCATTGACAAGTTTTCATCTGATCCTCTGGACCTGAGCCAGACCTGTACCTGGATTTTCTGCTCTGGTACACAACTCTAATGATGACTGATGCATACCATCAACAGTTACTGTTACATTAGAAAAGCAACTTTGCATACGGCCTGGGTATGACAGTCTATTACTGCTCAAACCAAAATGAATTTCACAAATACATCTACATCCAAATTTACATTACAGTTATCAACTGGGATTTTACCACGGTTAAGGCCATATAATGATATAAAAAATAAATGTTGAGATTTTTGTGGTTGTTTTTATCATGATGCTGACTGTTGAGTTTCTCTTCACTGTGGACATGCTTGTTATCTTTTGTCCACTTATAACTCCATTGGTTCAACTCCAAACTGAAAACTTACTGCAAACTCCCTACCCTACCGCAAAATTAAAACCCAGTGAACTTAAAGTTTACAGTATGTGGGGGTAATTGTTTATAGCATGTTTAAAGGGGCATTCCACTCCAGAAGGGGGTGGTGTTTTCCAATAGATAATGTGTCAATGAGTATACATAATCAGCTGGACTTTGTGGAATTCAAATTGCATGATGTGTGTTTTGTAAAACAATATGACACTCACTAAACCCATGCAGACCCTTCCCATGTATTCCCTATATGCATAGACACTTTGTTTATCGTGCATATATTCGGAATAATTGAGGATCGCTAAGCACACCGAAATTGTTCATAAGATAGCAAAGAAAAAATAACAAGACGAGATTTCTTAGCGATCCTGAAATTAGTTTTGTAACCTTACCTCAAAGTTTTGCATTGTATTCAGCCATAGGATCAATCAGAGTGTATTTGGGGAGTTTAGTAGAAGACTGAATGCTTTTGAGGCACGTGGAGGAATTGGGTACTTTATCGTATAATATGAAGTAGTATGCATTTATTACTTCCTAACATATACAAATCGGAAAATAACACTTCCGTGTGGAGTGGAATGCCCCTTTAATGCTTAACATATAGGATTTTAAGTTTCCGAATGAAAGCTCATCTGTGTTGGTAAATTCCATATCTGAAGAAGGTCGGAGTGCTCGACCGAAAATTTATGGTGAGTCTCTTCTTTGTGTTGGAACAAAGTTTAAACTTTTGCAATAAGGATTTTAAGTTGTTGGTGTAAAAATGAGCTTGATGCCTCTGCATCAAAGCTAGCCAAACAAACTTCATACAATTTCCTTCATCTGTGCCACAATGACAAAATGTTGAAGATGTTCCACACATATCTAACCTCTGTATTTTCCAGATTCTTCCATGGATGTTTTGTACACAGATGACATGATGTCGATGGGGGACAATAATGGACTCCCCCAAGGCCAGGGGCGGCCGGAGGGACACATCATGGAGAACTTCTCTCCAATGCAGCCCAACCTACCTCACCTCAACAATATAGTAGATGGACCCTACCCAGAACATCACATCAGACCTCCTGTATCCATGGTACCTCAGAACATGTACCCTACCCAGGGACTACCACCAGGTACAACACTGGCTAGCACATCATTACTATGGTACCTCTTTGTAACATTAGATTTCTATATTTCATACCTTTAATGAAAGAAAGCACAGGTAGTCCGCATACAGTGGCTGAAGATATAAATTAAGGTAATGGAAAATAGTTAGGAAGTGTAAAACTCTAGGATACATCTTCTATTCAGAAAAGTCCAATTACTGAGTGCACATTCCAGAGTTCTTGTAGATGGGTATTCAAATCAAATTTGCAATCAAAATCTTACAGAGAAGGTCTTTAATAAGAAGACTATATTAACAACAGTTGGTAAAGTCAGTCTTAATATCTGAATCTAAAGGACCATGCAGTAACAGATGGACATGGGTATGTGTGATACTACTGTTCTTCAGCACCATGGACAGTGGTCTGATAGTCACAATGTGCAGAACATGCTGTATTGACATCTCCATCCCGCTCCCAATGTTTTTGCAATAGCAATGCACTCTTTTTTGTTAATGAATTCATCTGAAACATGGTTACTTTATGGCCCCACAGTAGGTTTATTTACAATATGTAACATTACCTACAGCTAGATTATCACTTGCATTGTTGTTGTTTATATGTGAGCATATATGTGCAGGTATTCTAACCAATAGTCTTACTTCTGCCTGTTTTTCCAAAGACACAGCGGATGATATGTTTCCAGAGATGATCGGTCAAGCTCCACCCACCACTGTGGACAACATAGACAATTGCATGGTGGGAAATGGGCATCATCCAGCCTCGCACATGCCCGCCAGCATGCCCCCCCACTCACAGCCTACACAACTGGGAAACCCTATAGACAAACTCTACTCCATGCAAAACTCTTACTTCAATGCATAGCAAACAGTTAGTCACCCGAACATGCACATCTGGAGGATGATGTATGATACCATGGACTAACACTGCCCCTTCTGTCCCTTCTATGTGTTTATAATACACCGGTACATCCAAGAAATGTGCAATAGCAGAGTAAGGTCATGTGTATGCAGTCCAGTCTTCATGATGTGGATCAAATCCTTGTGTAATGTAGTCCATATTTGGTGGTAATATTTAGTGATTCAAAATTGTAAGTGTACCAGAAAGCTTGTCTGTCATATTGTTCATGTAAGTTTTGTTGTCCTGTAAAAAATTAATGTCTGTTTGTATGTATGTAGAGACTTGAAAATGTACAGCCTTGCATTTACACCCCAATTCTAATCATGAATGCATGCAATCAGTCAACTCATGTGCACATACAACATGTTCTAATTACCAAGCACTTAGTAATTACACTTTTGGGTAGTACATGACAGATCAGTATTGTGAAATCAGTGTTAGCAAAGGACAAGGCTTTAGCACTTAACAGTGTAATTCACTTTTGCTCTAGCAAAGGTACATGCAGAAAATGGTTACTAATAGGAGAGATGGTTGTTGTATCACACAATCACACGCAAAAATTTTGACAAATGATCTACAATGTATGCCCACTTACTATGGAAAAGAAAGATCAACTTTGCATCTAAAATCATTGGCCACCATTCAACTGAATTGGTGATACACTGTAGGTGATGATTTGACTGTCCAATTATTGGGAAATACATACAGATCCACTGACCAAGTTTGTATATGTGAAAATGTGCATCACAAAGTTTCTTAGTTATTGTCCAATTGAGGGAATGGTAGCATTCCTGTGAGCTTTGGATCTTTTATCAATGGCAATGTGACCTCTGGCACAGTTTGTCCTGTTCAATATACCATCCAGCTTCTAGTTATTGTCCTGACTGCCTGTTCAAAGAACATCTTGTTTGAGGCTCTGATGGCACTGAAACTTGACACATCAGACATTGACTATTGTCTACAACTTCCTTCATGGTGCTCCAGTGACCAAGGGTGACTGTGAATAGTGTATGGTTATATACAGTTGAACTATGATAAAGGGTTAATGACCACCCTGAGGTGTATATCACTATATGGTGTCATAAGGCCTGGTCATTTGTTATAACCACCGAATAAATCCACTGAGTGAGCATTATTCTGTTTGGTCAATGTCCTCCTTCTGATTGAATCCGGTGACAGATGATTAAGAACCGGTGTTAAATGTGTTACATGAATTTCTATGTGTTACAGCATCATAACCAAGATGAAATAGGATCTTCTGATCACACTTTTAGCCCAATTTTCAAGAAAATTAAGATTTTTTTCTACACTGATAGTTTCCAAGCACAAGAGTAAGACACACCAAGTAAGTTACAAATTTATCATTTATTTTCAAAACTTAAAGTTTTCCTGTGAAGCTGACTTCTACCTACTCTTCTTTTAGATCTGGGATCTCAATATTAAGATGCCATCTGTAAAAACAAGTTTATGTGGTATTCTGTACTGTACTTGTGTTAGATCTTCGCACATGTTTCAGCTGTAGCAAAAATCCCATGTAGCTGAATGTAGACATCTCACAAATTTATTCAGCAGAAGTCAAGTGCTCCAAACACACAAGCTAGGACTACAACCACACACCTTACTGGACTACAGGCCACATAGGACTACAGCCAACCCTACATGTACATTTGGTGCATTTATTGGTAGCAGATAAAAGTTATGCCTGCCCAATAGTATTGGTGCATCTAGCTCTGTGATCATTTTACTGGCATTAGATCACAGCCTCAAAAGACAAGCGCTGGATGTGACATTATATTTGGGACGGATTTGTTACATGTCCATCTTTATTGTAAAAGTGGCAGATGTGATGTTACTTTGTATGTGAGATGAAATTGCTACATGTATTATGTATAATGATCCAGTGTGCTTTGTCTTCATTTTAGTCTACTTCGACATCTCTCCGTGGTTCGAAAGCTTGCTGCTTCTGCAGCCAGAGATACCAAGGGTAGTTTCTACAGAGTAACGGTAAAAAGTATCCATATGTAGTCGGAGTTTAGATACTAGGCACGTAAAAACAAAGCAATAAATAATCTTGTTTTAAAATGGTTTTATTTAAGTTTTTATATAATTTTTTGACATAAAATGTATACCTTGCTCCCCCTGTACCCTTGTGTCAAACCAAATGACATGAATTTGGTATAGGGTTCAGTTAGAGTGGCCACGACTTACAGCTCTTTCAAGAAACGTCTAAAAATATCAAAGCTGACATCTGACCCGATTTTATGATTTACGACTTGGCATGGATAACGACTATGAGAATTGTTATGTTTTTGATTTGTATGAAAGACTTGTCTTTGTTATGTACATAAATGTATTGTATTGTGTGTAAACTCTGTGTATATGTGTACACAGGCCCTCCCTGGAAAGCAGTGATCTAAAGCCACTGAGAGAGTTACCCTGGTTAAAGAATATAGAAATAAATGAATGACTAAACAGGGGTGCATTTAGATATTTATTCAAAGGATCCATGTATAATATTTGGCATCAACCATTTCAAAAGGATTTATTAGGGTATTTTTGCATTTTTTTAAAATTTTCATTTAGAACCTCTAGGTCATTGACCCCACCACCTGGTATTGTCTCCCACTGTTTAATTAAGTGACCAGCCAATGAGCTAGCCTGATAACTAAAATGATCCGAAACTTGGTAATGTTACAGGGATGCCATGGACCTATGCCACGTGGGCTTTATTCACACTTTTGACACTCACTACTCAAAATGGTTTGTTTGGAGGTTTGGGGGTATATTTCATCGGAAAATGTGTAATCTGGAAGAGTCCATTCATGTACGGGGGACCCTTTTTTCAAATTCAGTTTTAGATCAATTTTGGACTGGGTTGATTATACAAAAGTCCATGTTTTGAGTGAATTTTTTTGGGACTGGTTCATTTATTAGTTTTACACGAGGTGTGCTGGAAGAGCCCAATCTTGAAGGGGGATTTTTATACTGCATAATTGATATCTATCAACATTCTTATCTCAGTTTAATACATAGATATTTCTATACAAAAATGCCCCTGCAGTTCCAGAGCAAGCTTAAGCTGCAAGTGGGCCCACATTAACACCACCTCTTGATTGCATCACAAGCTGTCTGCCATCAAAAAATTAAGACAGTCACCATAATGTTGTCCAGGTCAAATCAGATACAAAATACAGAAGTTGTTCTGAGTACCAAGGTCACACACCAAGGGGACCATAGTTGACCTTGACTACTGGTGTGCAGCGAGTCACCTGGTCCAGAACAACCTACATTGTATATCGAACGTCATTGTGGTCCAGGTATGACCAAGGAGGTTAAACCTTTTTAACCTCCTTGGTATGACCTAAAGGTATGTATCAGCCTTTAGGTACAAGTTTGGCATACTCTAGAGTGATGAATGCCAAGAAGATGGATAATGAGGCAAACTGTTCATAAGACTTAGAAATATTGCAAAAGTACAGTTTTTGGTGATGCTTCATGGGTGAGCCTAACAGTATAGTGTGCTTTCATTTGTCAAGAATTCCCAGAATTGCACAAGTATGTCAGGAATTTATTTTCCACGCGTAAAGATAAGTCAACAACATCTGGGTGGATTGGTTTCATACTTGATGTTGGTAGGGTGTGACTAGGCTGGAAATGATTAGATTTCGGGTCCCCTAGCGGCTTCCCTTGGTACTGCACCGTGAACTTCCGGTTTTGCTATCTCATGTTCTGTGGTCAGGATTTTTGGGTGTTACATGTAGATAGCTCTTGTGCTCAAGTGACATAAGTTTACGCCCCCTAGCAGTTCGTTTTGGGATAGCAGGGGCATTTTTGTCAAATACTTCTGAAGAGATAACTCAAGAAGGGAACAATGGATTTTCATGATTTTTGATTTGTAGGTACCTTAGACAATGTTGTTTAAGATGAATTATCATATAGCCAGGCGCCGCGGACCAATCAGAAGGCCCCGTTCCACGTTGGTTATGACGCTGTAACACTTAGATTCCGGCCAGGCCAGTGTGTATCCTCCTTCTGATTGGTCAGCCGGTGCCGGTGTCGATTCATTCTGACCAACCAGACTGAGCACACAAGATATGCAGGGTTTGGCCAATCAAAAGGAGCGAAACATATGCCAGAGCAGAGGGAATAAGTACAGACTGCAAGGAGGGAATAGCTCCTTCTGTTAACATTGATAATGAGTTTTGTTGCTCTAAAAAGCGAAAGACTGCAATGTTTTGAATATTTTCTGTGGAAATTTTGGTTTCAAACTGCAATCTGTAAACAAATGTATGTACCAAGGAACAAATGTGAACTTTCAGAAATTCGACAAAGGAATTCACACGTATAGTACCACGGGATCTATGCGTCATACAGGAGTTTGCAAGTTTGGGTAGGCTATATGATAATAACGTTAATGACCCGCCTGTTCCTCGGTGTACATGGTGTCATAATGCCTGGTCCTTTGCTATAACTACCTCATAATTATATATTCGCTCACTCGGTGGTTTTATTCAGTGGTTATAGCAAAGGACCAGGCGTTATGACACCATATACACCTCGGGGCGGGTCATTAACCCTTAAATATTAACTATGCAAAATAGGAGTACATTTGCATAATTAATGAGAATATTCTATCATATCAGTTTTTTTCAGTATCTCTCTTGTTCCAGACATGATCTGGTCTTGGCATTTGGGTGGTAGATGGCGTTTAGTGTCATGACAAAGTGGGGCAAGTTTCAATCGCCATTTAATTTTGGAACTGCAGGGGTATTTTTGTCAAGACATTCTAAATAAAGATGATAACTGAAGGAAGGAACGACGGATTTTTGCCATCATTTTAGACATGCAGATAGCTTAGGCAAAGATGTTCATAATGATATACGTTATGCAAATGAGGGTTTAACTTGCATAATCATGAGGAAATTGTATAATTTCATTGTTTTCAATAACTTGACTTCAATAAATGTAACACATGTACATTATGATAGGTGACACATAAGCAGATACCAAGCAGCATATAGCATGGCTGCAGCAAATAGATTTTATTCATGTCATGTCAGTCTAGTGACTTCTGAGGATGCGCTAGATGTTCACATTATGTAATTGTACATAAGCTGTGTTGATTGGCTTTATGACATTACTATCAATAATGTGTGTTCATGATATTTCTTGAATTGATAACATTAAGTTGATCAAATAGATAACATGCCATTGGGCTCTTCTGTATATACAGTGTGGTTTCTATTCAGTCTGTAAAACACACTCATAGTCCTCACAATGAATCATGATCTGCAAAAACGTTTAGGCTCAGCAAGCTTAACAACAACATAAAATCAACTGCATGGTGCAGTATGAGGCGGCAACTGTGCATTTTTTGCTATCCGACAGCAATCATAGTACTGTAGTCAAATGAATCAAGTACAAATGTAGCACATACATTTGTAAATGTACATGTGTAGTCCAATGTTGCCTTGTTGTAAGAATGAGCACAGTGTGCCATGAGTTTGTACAACACCTCCATTCTGCTTGACCAAATTTGCTCCCAAGTTTGCGAGGTGCTGTGCTGGTAATGCTGGTTTGATATACAAATACAAATGTACATACAGTACATCATGTCTTTTAAATTCAAAACATTGCATGACGCTATCAAATACTTCACCTGTTGACCCAAGTACAAAAACTTCAAGGTCTTATTTTGCAAACATCTGATCAAATCAATGGTGAATTTCATGGTGTTCACAGCAAAACCAGTCCCAACAATTCTGTAATGTTATCAGGTATATGTATAGTTTCCCTTCTGGAGTTCAGGATCTCTTGGCATTTCGTCAGTTTTGCAGAATTAAATACTTCAGTTGCAACCCAATAAAACTTGCAACACAACAGACAGAACACACATGAGAACCTACCATTGCCAGAAAGGTGGCACCAATATGTATTTTGACCATACTACATTAAAATCTATAATGTTTAATAAGTCTACATCATTCAGAAATTTATAACCTTGACCCTGGGTACCATAAAGTTGTATACAGTATTACTTACATCTGTATCTTGTTGAGCACTGTATACACATGTACCACTAGTGATCGTGAGTAGTGATAGACATAGACCAGCCAAGGGATGACATTCCCTGCCTATACAATCTACACAATGTACATGTATATCATATACAGTCAAACCTGTTTAATGCGGCCATTTAAGGGACTGGCCAACAGAAACGGTCACTATAAAGAGAAAATGCTGATCAATTGACCACAAGTCACGCCTTACCTTCCGCTACTGATTGATATCGCCCGTTTGCGACCTCAAAAACTTCGCAAACTACTGATTGACCGGACAAGGACATTTTTCTTGACAATAGAAAATATTAAACGGTACTAAACCCTGCAGAGGGTGACGATACTGCCGTTGTGTGGCTGAATGCGTGCCATGACCATAGGCTGGCTGGCTGCCATGGACGTAATCGGCAGTGTGTCTGTATCTATGGGACTGAAAATTGTGTGGCTGTGGCCGCGCGTTGGACAGGTGGCCGCTATAGACTATTTCTTAATGCTTAGGTCAATGAGAAAAATCCAAAGGACTGACAAAAAGTGGCCACTATGGCCAGGTGGCCGGTAATACAGGTTTGACTGTATAGACATGCTTGGCCTGTCATATACATGTAGTCCTGGTTAGTTGTTCTCAGCCCTCCCATTGTTTTCTAGTTCTTGTTGTTCATACTGGTGGCATGTTGCCAGGACCATGTTGACCAGCTGTTTGACCGGAGGGTAGGGCTGGGGATTGTTCAATATTGCCTCCAGCAGGGTAATACCTCCCTCATCCCGCAGCAGCTGGACATACTTGTCAGCTAGAAGGACACAAAGGACTTCACAGTATATTGTTGCATGATGATGTGCAAGTAGTCACTTCTACATGCCTTTTGCGTTTTTAACTTACTTACATGGATAGAATGTGACTGTACAATCACATTTATCAGTCAAAATCACTTTTCATTGTAACAGTTGTCAAAAGACAAACTGACTGAAAATGCATGCTAAAAATCAGCATACGTGGTACGACTAGGCTGATAACAGCCTGTGTAAAGGCGCAATACCGACAACTTTGAACTATTGCGGAATGTCGTGGGCGGGTCCAGGGCCCATCCGCTAAAGGCCATCAAAGCCTGCATTACGATTTGGGAGACAACTTGCCGTGACATACTCAATAAATGTTCTCTATCCGTCCATTGTCTAATTACTATTACAGTAATTGCATTTAAGGTCGCTGGGAAACGTTAACGTTGCGTTCAGGAGAGGATATTCGTAGTGAGAGAATAATTGTAGTGGTTGGTTTGAAGTTCTTGGCAGCCAGTCGGAAACCACTCAGTGACTCGGGTCCTACTGACGGACATAGCAGTTGCTTTTGGCACTGCGGTACTTTCGTGATCATCAACTGTCAGTGTTGATCTAACCGTATCTACCCTCTGGATACATAGTTGTACAGTACAGTGTACTTTACTAACAAAGTGTTGGCTGTCAAACCTGTCCCAACATTAGACAGTGCACTGCTCTGGGCTGTAATCATTGACGTGTCACAGTGCACAGTACGCTGTAACGTATACAGTATATACGGTCCAGCTTTGTAACTTCGCATTATTGCACAAACCGGACAATTGCATGAAATATGCCGGCAAATTGGGTGTGCAATTAAATGACTTCTACTGTACTGTCAATTGTTTATTTGCAGTAAGGATTTAATGATCTATGTGATCCACATCCACCTGTAATGATAGGCAATCTAAAAACTTAAAAATCTAAAATAAGTCAGTTTTTGCCCAAGCTCTGTCTTACACAAAACAGATGATATATACATATTGTAGGTTACAACAAGCTGATGGATGCTTACATAGCTTGAAGGATGCATGCTGGTGAGAGTAAAATGTGAGCCTGCTGCCAGTTCATTTTGCTCCCATAAATGACTGATAAATGACTGACAGTGTGCATTTACATGTACTTACGGTAGACTCTGGTGAGGTTGGTTAGGGCCCAGACAGCCCAGTGTTGAACCTGTGGTGTGTCATGGTCTGACAACAGTTTCAGGATGGGTTCAAATGACCTGAACAAAAGAACCCGCATTAAGTACAGAGCCTGAATGACTTGGGACCATTTTCTGTGATTTACGTGAAACTGTCAACAATTCGATGAACAAGAACTTGTCAATGTCAACTACAAACTGCAAAATAGAAAATGAATACAACTTACAAATATCTTAGGATTCTAGTCACTATAAACAATGCAGGCTTAACAAACGCATACATGTACATGTTGTGTCTCTAATCTCAATACAATTAGGTAGGGCGTATCTTTTTTTATGACAAAATTTTAAGCAATCCTTTACATGTACTTTGTAACTATGTATTTTTTTTTACATTGTGAGAGCTGTCCGATCTAAAGATATAGAAATCTGTTTGTCGATTGGGTCTCTTGAAAACCAATGTATTCTGACAAAGGAATATAAATGCATGGAACTTATTATTATTATTATTCATTCATTCATTCATATTACCTTAGACATCATATCAAGAGCATTCCATGACAAAGAATACGACTAAACAGGCACATTTTGTAGCTTTAACAGTTGCTTTTGAATGCTGGTCAAACTAGTGAAACTCCAGCTTTTAACACTAAAACTTTTCCCCTTCCAGTTTACATTGTGTAGAGTTTTCTTATACTGTCAATGCATTCAAGTTTGTTGGGATTAAATTTCGCAGAAGTGGGAAAAAGGACTTTTCACGGTGGCTTTATATTTGCGGTAGCACCATGCACTGTAGTCTCTTACTGCCATGGATAAATGTTCGCGGCGGTTTTAAGTTCGCGGTGAAGTGACTACCGCAAAAACCGCGAACATAAAACATTTCTGCATTTACAGTATCACCAACCTGTAGTTAATATTTCTCTTGGTTGCGATGTCCCATCTCTCTATTGCCTGGACCATCCTCTCCAGCACCTGCTGCCGACATGGCTGAGAGACGGTCCAGCAGTCTGCTCCATCTGACATCATGTGGGACAGCACACCACAGGAGTTGTACGACACCTCAATGCCATCACTCTCACTCTCCAGCAGTGAACTGAGGCAAACAGAAACAAATTAAAAGAGCATCTTTACCTTTTTACATAATGCAGCATCCACTGTCTTTTGTCAGTGACACTATCTTCTGTCAGTGCTACATGTAAAATGTCTGACCGTTTCCAAAATCATACACAGTTCATTTTTGGCCCATTGCAGTATCCAGTTTGTCATATCTATCCTTCGTCATCGAGACAAAATAAACTAGACTGGCAAATTTGTGAGCAAATACAGCATACACTACATTTCAACCATCTCCCAATCCATACAAAAATGGACTGTTCCAAAAGTGAACCCCCGTGCGAGAATGGACTATTCATGAGGCACATCCACTTAGAATTCCAAAAACACTTCTGGGCCAAAAAATTGAATTTTGAATCACCAAGCGAGTGTTTAACCCCCCCCCCCCCCATGAAAGAATAGACTCTCCCAACAACACCCTTTTGTAAAGTGGGGCAGTCCAAAAGCACTTCATCTGAAAAAAGGACTTTTGCATAATTACCCTAGTTTGAAAAAGAATAAAAACACAAAAAAAAAGACTTGCAAGAAATTGGACTCTTACAGCGTACCCCATGTAAAATAGTAAAATGGACCAGTACCAAAACACTTTTGCTCAAAACAAGGGAATTTGTGTAATGAATCCAGTAAAAAATTGAATTTAAAAAAGTGTGCCCCATGCATCAATGGACTCTTCCAGATTAAAAACCTCCAACTTTGTCCAAGCAAACCATTTTGAAGTACCATGAGCCAAATTGTGTAAACTATGCCCTGTTGGCAAAGGTCCTGTGGTATGGTCATAATACTTACTTGAAGACTGTGACATATCTTTCCTGCATCAAACGAGGCCTAAGGAACTTGACTTCAGCAACATTACCCTAAAACATAAAATCAATCAATACATTCTCAGTAATGTAATCAACTTCGCAAATAGAATAAAAAACAATCAATGTTGACTAAAATGTATCAAGCATCATTGCGTATATATAGAATACAACACGGTGTATTCCGCATCACCTTCGGCCGTCGGGCGATCCGACCCACAGGGGGGCTGGGACCCACCCGTTTTGATGCGAAATACGCCAGAAGTTGAACAAATTTTGTGCCCTCGAACAAAAAGTTCCAACGTCTGAATCAGGTATCGAACATTCGATGGCGCTGCACTCGGCCCGCTCGAAACAGTTTGATTTATTCGAATGGAGCCTGTGTGATACGCCTTTCGAACTGGTCTGATACGGAAGTTATGTCCCGGTCAGGAACACCCGTATCAAACGTTTTCGCGTCACAGGTATGACATAAAAGACTGTACCAGATATCCATATCACCTACTCCAATTTTCTGGCAGTACTATATATTTTCCACCCATCACAAGTGTTTGTACATGTACAGGGCAATTCTTCTTATGCTTATCCCTACACAACAGTAGTAAGTTTAATAAGGCTGGTACTTGCTTATGAGCAAAGTCAGCATATTTCACTCCACCCTCCTCCTTATGCAAAAATGGACTGTTCCAAAATTGAATTTGAATAAAAAGCATCCCCTGTGAGAATGGACTCTTCAATAATGTACATTTTACAGTCTGCAAATCATCCCAAATCCCTTCAGCTGACAGGGAAGCAGGGAAACAAATTGAATATTTTTTTGTGCTGTAATTCTTGAACTGTTACAGTTCACCATTCAAACACTAAAATTTCATCATCCGTTTCAGAAGACTGAGTATTGTGTCAGAAACAAATTTATGAGACTTATTCGGCATAATTCAAATGTGCAATCACACAAATTACTGTACAAGATTTAAACGAAATCTCTTATAACAGACATCATTAAATCAAGTCAAAGGAATTTATAAGAAAAAAAAACTGGGGGTATTAGTCCAATCTACCCTTGTGCCAAATTTCAGTCATTCAAAGTCATTCAGTCCAGGAATGACAGAGATGTTTCCCTTTAAAGACTACAACAGGAGAAGAAGAAAGAAAAAAAGAAAGAAAGAAGAAGAAGCAGAAACATTTCAAACACATAATAACTTTTATTGCAAATTCTTACCCGAGGGCTAATTGCAAGTGACAAAAATAATGGTAAACAGTATAGTAAGCGACTACTCTAGTCTAACTTAGATTGGTTAAAGATGCAACTTATTGGGTTTGACTTCTTTTTCTGAGACAGTGGAAGACAAAAGATCCCACTTTTTCTTTAATGTGTAGGTTTTGCAACGTTAAAAGGAGAGTAGTTTTCTTTTTTTCTGTAAACGTGGAGATATTAGGATAAAATTTGGTGGCTTCTTTTAAGAGCTCTTTTCTCTCTTGATCATAGAAGGGGCAGTTTGAGATAAAATGTGTTTCGTCTTCTACCATATCTAACGTACAGTAGTTACAAGTTCTTTCGTACACAGGTAATACAATATTTCATTCCATACCATACCTTACTAACATAAGATAGTGAACAAGTACAAACCATCAGTCCCAACATATTTCTGTGTAGTTCCTGCTTGTCTGGGAAAGTCTGAAATGAAAGTATAACAACTGTCAAGATATGTCACTACAGAGCAACTATTAACCCTGACAGTTAAAAAAAAGTTAAAAGCTGGCAGTGGTAAAATATTATTATGCAATTCTGAATGGGACCATGTAAAATGCAGTTCCATGTTCATAGTATTCTGTTTTCAACAACAACAAAATGTGTGATGGAGTTCTGTCAAACAGAGATTTCAAAATTCCCCATTACTTGTAGTCGCAAAATGAGTGTATAGAATTTGTGATCCATCCTTTCAATGTTCTTTGATGAAAATGAAGAAAGGAGGACATTATGACCATTGTCAATATGGCGGTCTGATTGTTATTATTTTGCTGTTAGGGTAGAAAATTATTGAGATGCCACAGTACTTTTGCACTACAGCATTACAGTTTCAATTGGCTGATGGACAAGAAGAAATTGTGACAAAGTAGAAAGCCCAATATTACACACTTACATTATCCACCTGAGGGATCAAGCTAGGTACATACTTCACTCCATAAAGCCCTATCTAACATTGCTTTTTCTAAGTTCTCAAAATCAATTCCAGATTCTCTAGTTAAAGTGTCCATAAAAGTCAAAGTTCTGCAATGTACCCGGCCACCCGGTTTCCACTGGAGAAAGGACGAAACTATTTCCTGGTTGACTGGACAACAAATTTTACCCGTCGGTGGGTGAGCTTCTGAGATGGCCGTTGGAGACTTCCATAAATTGTTTTAAGACTAGCATGTTGAGTCCAAGATACATTCTGTGGTCTGCTAAGTAACTTTGTATAGGTCCCATATAATCTCTATTGGAGTTTGGTATTAATTGGTATAATCTAAAGCCTAATAAAAATGTCTAAAAAACATTAAAAACAGCTGGAGCCGATTGTCTTTGTGGAAACTACGATATTCCAGTATGATATACCACTTAATGTGCATAAATTATGTAAAATAGGACCACCCCATATTTGCATATCAATAAATATCAATTTGAATCTCTTGATGTTCTAAATGCCAAAAATTACATGCATCAAAGTCCTGTTATGGAAAATCCTGGGATTGTAGAATTTCCTCAGTAATTATGGAAAATATCAAGTCCTAATTTGTATAATCCCCTTGTTTACATATTTAAGCTACCTGCCTACTGAATATCATATAAATCCATTGTTCCTTTGTTCAGTTATAATGTACATGTATCTACCTTTACAGTATGTACAGGACAAAAGATGCAGACATGATACTATTAATTGATGATTGAACTGACCTCTAAGCAGCTCAGGAAGAGGTCCATGCCTGACCCATCTATGAACATCTGACAGTTCTGAGGAGTCTCATCTGTAAACAGGACACAATACATCCAAAAATAATTTCATCAGGTTGGTAGATCATAGGGCATAAGAGTTTTCTTTTACACACACATCAACCAGTTTTTCTCACCTGCTTACATCTCAGAGCTTCTAACTGGAGTTCTGCTTCTCGCCACTATATGTAGCCAATGTAGGTGGCGCTTTTGCGGCGAGAACACTATCCCAAACCTGGCTGAGACTGTACCCCCATTCGTCTCAGTTCATCACTGGGGTGGATTTCGCAGAAGCACACCTACATCGGCTACATATAGCGGCAAGAAGCAGAACTCCAGTTAGAAGCTCTGAGGAAGATGTCTGACAGACATCAAAATGTCAGCAGGTGAGAAAAAACTGGCTGTGTAAAAGAAAACTCTTATGTCCTAGGACAGAATACAGTTGTGACTAGTATGACCATCATCGCCAATGGGCACATCAAAGAGATGATTACAATTACTTAAAGGGGCATCAAAATTGCTCAGGGAATAAATGATTATGCTTGAATTAAGTTTGTTTGGTCATATTTAAGTTAAATCCTTAACGTAGGTTGAACATTGTAGTGAACAAGTTCTTGATTCTTGAATTCCCCTGAGGACCCTTCTCATTGTGCACTGGTGGGAGAGGACGTGACTTTGATCATGGGAACAGGCACCGGTCAGTACTGGTACACATTTCGATACTATGATATTTTAGGATTACTTTTTGAGTAAACAAACTGTGTGTGCACAAACTTCATTATAACTGCCAGCCAACCCGTTTCAATTACATTCACCTTGTAAAATGTTCATTTAAATTTTCACTTAAATTGTTTTAGATTGTAAGCAAAAACGTGAGTGACATAAAATGTACAGTACAGCACCTACCAGTTATATTCCACAGAGTACTCCAGGCTATCTCCATCACTTCATTGCACTGAAACACAGAAATAACAGTCACTGGGGCATTATTACCAACAGGAAGGAGGTTCACCCTGATGGTGGCATTTTTTCTGGTTGGACATGTGCATTTCCTTTATCAGTAATGGCATGTTACATTAAAAAGGTGACAATGCAGGGCTCGAAATACACTTTTGGGTAAACAAGTTGAGCCAAAAGTTACTTGCACAACCCAAAGTTCTTCTTCTAAAGCAGTAAACTATGAAACCTGTATCTCCTCTTCTGAAAATTTAAAAATGTTGTATGTGAGTAAAAGGGAATACATGAAGATCACACACCACATGTTTGGATATTTTTTTGTGTGTGTGCTATTTTCAGAAGTGTGCAGTTATCCTTTGTGCAATTACCTGCCTTCTGAAGTAACTGTATTCTTGATGTGTGTAAGCTTTTTTCTAATGTCAGGTAACACTAACAGTGGAGTTACACTGGTACAAGTTTGGTCTGAGATTACTTGCACCACACCAATTCCACATGCACAAACTTGCATATGCATGTGGTATTTAAAGCCCTGAGACGTGTGCATACACATAAAAGGAAAACTACCACTCACTGTCTTAGAGTTCAGTCTTTCATGGATCAATTTCAGCATGGTCTGTGGAAAGAAAATTTTGATTGAACAAATTACTACATGACGTGTAAAACATTAATTCAACAAATCTTGACTTAACAAATGAATGCACAATCACGTATTATTTTATGACAGCAAAAAGTGGATATTGATAAATTAAATATACTGATCCCTATTTAAAGCTATTTCAGCTGTTCTGTGTCCTAACACTGTGATGCGACCTGCAAGAGGCCAACATTGCAGCACGTGGATGGATCCAGTGGTGGAGTGGTGGAGTGATGATGATAACACTCTTTTTCTATGTACATGCCATAAACAGAATTAACTGTTCTACAATCTGAATGACACGCACAAATGTAGTAGAAGACTAATACAGAGAACCTTGTATGATACACTCCCCCCTTGATCATAAGTTAGTAATTACTATCATTTTATAGCATTGTTCCGTGTAGGTTTCATTTCCATGACTACAGTGTACCCAACAGTAAATATCATCCCTCCTGAAGGGAGAACAACACACTGTCACTAGACTTTGCCTAGCTGGTCCTGATAATACTTGTCCCTATTCTACATGCTGAAGTACAGAAATGACCGGTGCTGACCTCCACCACACCGATCCTGCCCACCAGCTCCTTCTGCTCCCCACTCAGCTGACACACGATGATGTTACACAGGTACACTGCGATGCGCTGAATGAATTCTTCATTTCGGAAATTGCTGAAGATTCTCAGTAACACTTTAGCCACTCTCTGGTACTCAAACTCCTAAGTCGGGCAAACATCATGTCAATCAGACATAAATTCACTTAAGCTCAATCTGAGCTAAAGGGTATCTCCATAAACCATACAAGAGGGGTCACTTGCTCATGCAAGAGAAATCTTTTTTATCTAGTATTTTTTTATTTTCCTTTACTTCAGGTTCACCAGAAAACTCCGATGTTTGGGGTTACTGTGCTGTCTTGAGATGTATAAGGAAGTAACCTTTGACTTGAAAAGGTTAAGGATCAGGAAAACAGGGAAACTTGTTCCAATACAATGTGGAAATGCCTGCAGGCCCATTTGAGCTTTCATGAATAAAAACAAAGGTTCAAACTAACAATAAAGGAGATTAGCTTTCATCATAGAACTTCCTCTTGACAGGTGGATAATGGGGGAGAAAAAGGTAGGTAGCGAAACAGAAAATTAAGGTGCAGGTCCGGGTCTGGACCTGAATATGATTAACGTTGTAGAGCATGTACAGTCAAACCTGTCTATAGCAGCCACTCAAGGGACTGGTCAAAATTGGCCACTATAGAGAGGTGGCCGCTATAGAGAAAATGCTGATTAATTGACCACAAGCAAAAAGTTACACATGGTTTTAATAACAATTGATCTTTATTCACATAATCAAGGAGCTTTCATGTACTGTACATGTACTGCAATGATTGTTACACTATATGTATTAAGAAAACAAAAGCTAAAGAAAAGTTTTAAATGTTCTACAGTTGATATTGTCTGAAGAGATCGGTATCGTCATATTTCTTTGATCCTTGAATTGGCTTGTATTGTCCGTGTGTTCCCTCCCACGTTCACACGTCAGAATCCACAATTATGCTAATGTGGTCCTCACAAGAAAAGCCTGTCATTTTAGACTTATCTCTTAATAAATGTAAGAATACAATCCACCATAGTCTGAAGTTCATATAATTTTATCTGTGTAACAATTTATTTAGGATGGTTTTGTAATGAAAACTAGAAAGGCAACATTTTTTATAAAAATGCAGAATGTGGCCGAAGGGAAAATGCAGCAAAAATCGCAAGAAAAGAAGCAACAAGAAAGGCAACATTTTCGCGAAAATGCAGCAAAAAAAAAAAAAAATTAAAAGTATCATTTTTCTGCCGATTCGATCCCGGAGCGTTGGTTTACCACGCGTGAATAATACCACTGAGCCAGTGGTACAACATGTTACAGGAGCACGTTTTAACAGGTATAGAAAGGTATTGCGTAGCTTGAACACGTCCGTTCACCGTTGAATTTGCAAGATTCCAAGGTCCAATTTTCTGAAGATAATGTTTTTGTGTGAAAATTTATCAATCTCGTTCATTCCATGGCGGGCAACTTCTTCCTTGAGCGCCTGTTTGGTCGTTCTCAGCTGCTATAGTATTATCAAACTGCATGCCGAATGTCATTTTGTGTTCTGTGCGTTGATTGGTTCACCTCTGCGTGCACCCGAGACAGTCCGCGACTTTATTCCAATCAAAAAACTGGAAACGCGGAGTATATGTTTACAGCTACCATTTTTTCTGAGTTCTGACTATTATTAAACTCGATGCCGATTGTGTTCTGTGCGTTGATAGGTTCACCTCTGACGTAAAACCGAGAAAGTGAGACTTTAAGCCAATCAAAAAGCTTGAAACGTGGAGTACATGTTTACAGCTTCCATTCTTTCTGATTTCCGGGTGGAATATGCAAATATCTGAGGAAAAACTAAATGTGTGGCTTCGCCCACATAATTAATCTCAGCGATAGTGTATTAGAACGCAACTTTGCCACAATTTACCTCCGTAATAGTGGTGTCGTCAGTTGACCTTATATGACCTCGTTTGTCGGCGGTAAGGCAGTTTTGTTTTGAAAATAAAAAGGTTTTAAATCCGGCGTAGGGTGACGATACGGCTGCTGTATGGCCGAAAGCGTGCCGGACCGTAGATCAGCCGTCAACTGTGGCCGTAATCGGCAGTGTTTCTGTGTCTGCGGGACCAGAAATCGTGTGGCCGTGGCTGCGTTGGACAGGTGGCCGCTAAGCCTATTTCTTAATCATTACGAATCCAAGGGACCGACAAAAAGTGGCCACTATGGCCAGGTGGCCGGTATGCAAAGGTGGCCGCTAATACAGGTTTGACTGTACTACAAGTACATGTATATCATAAACAAGAGAGCGAGACACAAGCACATGTCTCTGTGCATGCCACTTTCATACCTGTGCGCTCCCCTAACTCTTTTGATTTTGATGGACTACATGACTGTATAATGTAAGGAAACTGAATGGTGCGGGCCAAATAAAATGTGCCCAGTGCAGGGCATTTGGGATGCTTTCTGCACCTAAGCAGGTATGCATTATATTCAGATGTGTTTGTTTGTTTGTTTATTTCGATCTCCAATTAGAGTTACAATTATTATCATAACTCTATTCTTCCTGGAGTCGTCCATCAACATTACAAATTAAAACCATCAAATAACATAAAGTCAACAAAAGTACATGTATACTGTATGACATAAGAAAAACTGAAGTGAACTGATTACAAAAATGTAACATAAACTCAGTAAACAGAAGTAATGAGGAGGGGTCAGAGGTCAAAGGCTATAACATAAGTAACAAAACATCAATCGTTGAAACCATAAATAAAATAACCAAATGGGTGTAATTAACAAAGAAAATATCCACAACACAAGTCAATTATCTACATCATATGTACATACAAATGTGTGATGCATAGTAGTTAATGCAGGGTTAGGAAAGGCATAGAGACATCCCTAAAAATATCCCCATCCTGTAGTATTCTATACCATCCTTTTCCTTAGTGCTGAAGGACCATCCCTATTATGTAGTATTCTATAAAATCCCTTTCCTTAGTGCTGAAGAACCCCCCCCCATTCTGTAGTATTCTATACTATCCCTTCTCTTAGCGCTGCAAGACCATCCCATCCTGTAGTCTTTTAGACCATCCCTTTCCTTAGTGCTGAAGAACCATCCCCAACTTGCAGTATTCTATACTATCCCTTCCCTTACTGCTGACAGACCATCCCCATCCTGTAGTCTTTTAGACCATCCTTTCCTTAATGCCAAAAGACCATCCCCATCCTGTAGTCTTCTATAGTATCCCTTCCCTTAGTGCTGAAAGACCATCCCATCCTGTAGTATTCTATACTATCCCTTTCCTTAATGCTTAAGAACCATCCCCATCCTGTAGTATTCTATATTATCCCTTTCCTTAGTGCTGAAAGACCATCCCCATCATGTAGTATTCTATACTATCCCTTTCCTAAGTGCTGGAGAGCCATCCCATCCTGTAGTATTCTATATTATCCCTTCCCTTAGTGCTGAAGAACCATCCCCATCCTGTAGTCTTCTATAGTATCCCTTTCCTTAGTGCTGAAAGACCATCCCATCCTGTAGCACTCTACACTATCCCTTTCCTTAATGCTTAAGAACCATCCCCATCTTGTAGTATTCTATACTATCCCTTTCCTTAATGCTTAAGAATCATCCCCATCCTGTAGTATTCTATATAATCCCTTTCCTTAGTGCTGAAAGACCATCCTCTCCTTAGTGCTGAAAGACCATCCCATCCTGTAGAATTCTATACTATCCCTTTCCTTAGTGCTGAAAGACCATCCCATCCTGTAGAATTCTATACTATCCCTTCCCTTAGTGCTGAATAACCATCCCCGTCTTGTAGTATTCTATACTATCCTTTTCCTTAGTGCTGAAGAGCCATCCCCATCTTGTAGTATTCTATACTATCCCTTTCCTAAGTGCTGAAGAGCCATCCCCATCTTGTAGTATTCTATACTATCCCTTTCCTTAGTGCTGAAAGACCATCCCCATCTTGTAGTATACTATCCCTTTCCTTAGTGCTGAAAGACCATCCCCATCCTGTAGTATTCTATATTATCCCTTCCCTTAGTGCTGAAGAGCCATCCCCATCCTGTAATATTCTATATTATCCCTTTCCTTCATGCTTAACAACCATCCCCATCCTGTAGTATTCTATATTATCCCTTTCCTTAATGCTTAAGAACCATCCCCGTCCTGTAGTATTCTATACTATCCCTTTCCTTAGTGCTGAAAGAACATCCCATCCTGTAGCATTCTATACTATCCTTTTCCTTAGTGCCGAAGAGCCATCCCCATCTTGTAGTATTCTATACTACAAGATGTATAGATGTATCGCAGATTTCACCATCTCTGAACTGGAAGATGCCATCAAACTTCTGAAACCCGGGAAAGCTGCTGGCCTTGATGGTATCACGACTGAAGTCATTCGGAACTTTGGACCTAAAGCTAAAGCCTGGCTACTACAAATGTTCAATACCTGTGCCACCACCCTTTCCATCCCTAAGGTTTGGCGGAAAGCAAAAGTGGTCGCTCTCCTGAAACCCAACAAGGACCCTTCCAACGCCAAAAGCTACCGACCTGTGTCATTATTGTGTATCCTCTTCAAGTTGTATGAGAGAATGATACTTGCGCGTATTGGTCCCATAATAGATGAGCTACTATCTCCCGACCAAGCGGGTTTCAGACCAGGAAGGTCCTGCTGTGGCCAAGTCCTGAACATTACCCAGCACATCGAGGATGGTTTTGAAACCGGGAAGGTCACAGGGACGGTTTTTGTTGACCTGACTGCTGCATACGATACCGTCAACCATAGACTGTTGACGGTACTGAAACTGGCAAAAATGGTTCGGAACACAAGCACTGTCAGGATCATCCAGTCGCTACTTGAAAACCGACGGTTCTTCGTTGAGATGGATGGGAAAAGGAGCCGCTGGCGTTCTCAGACGAATGGCCTCCCACAAGGCTCGGTGCTTGCACCAACCCTGTTCAACGTCTACACCAACGACCTTCCCCAGTTCAACAACATCCGCCGGTTTATCTACGCTGACGACCTAGGTCTAACCACCCAGCACAAGTCTTTCGAGGTCATCGAGCGCAGACTGACCGCTGCTCTGAACAGTCTGTCAGTCTACTACAAGAACAATTTCTTAAATGCGAACCCTAGCAAGACCCAAGTCTGTGCATTCCATTTGAATAACCACCAGGCCAAACAACAGCTGAACATAGTCTGGAATGGTAAGAAACTAGCCAACGAAAAGTTCCCGGTTTACCTTGGAGTAACCATGGACAGAACTTTGTCTTATAGAGAGCATGTCAGGAAACTCAAGGAGAAGGTTGCTTCCAGGAACAACCTCCTCAACAACCTCACAACTCTGAACTGGGGAGCTGATGCAAACACCTTACGATCTACTGCCTTGGCGTTATGTTATTCCACAGCAGAATACTGTTCTCCTGCTTGGGAAAGGTCATGCCATGCCAGTAAAGTGGATGCTGAGCTCAACACTTCTTGTCGCATCATAACAGGAGCGCTGAGGCCCACACCCCTGCCAGCACTGTACCGGCTAGCAGGTATCTCACCACCTCCCATCCGACGAGAAGCTCTCTCCAGAACTCAGAAATTTATACAAGAGCAGGACTCTCGACACCCTCTACACTACTACCATGATGTTAGAAGAAGACTCAAATCTAGAAAGAGCTTCATGACCATACAGCGTCTGAACCCTAAGGAGGCTGCCAAGTACAGAGTCGATCGCTGGAAAGCTTCCGACACCCTCCTACCAAATGAAGCTCTCCAGACCCCTTGTGAGTCCCTTTCTCATGGCACCCATCTACCCAGAAGGGAATGGGTGGACCTGAACAGAGCAAGGTGCGGAGTAGGTAGGACCAGAGACAACCTACTGAAATGGGGACGGGTGAACTCAGCTGAATGTCGTTGTGGCCACCCAACCCGAACCATGGGACACATTACAAAGGACTGTGTATTAGGCCCCAACATCTCCAACCAGGACCTACTAGAAGCTAACGAGAAGGCCGTGGCCTGGCTGCAGTACTGGCACGGAACGCTATGATGAGTATTCTATACTATCCCTTTCCTTAGTGCTGAATGACCATCCCCATCTTGTAGTATACTATCCCTTTCCTTAGTGCTGAAAGACCATCCCCTCCTTAGTGCTGAAAGACCATCCCCATCCTGTAGCATTCTATACTATCCTTTTCCTTGCTGCTGAAGAGCCATCCCCATCTTGTAGTATTCTATACTATCCCTTTCCTTAGTGCTGAAAGACCATCCCATCCTGTAGCATTCTATACTATCCTTTTCCTTAGTGCTGAAGAGCCATCCCCATCTTGTAGTATTCTATACTATCCCTTTCCTTAGTGCTGAAGAACCATCCCCTCCTTAGAGCTGAAGACCATCACATCCTGTAGAATTCTATACTATCCCTTTCCTTAGTGCTGAAAGACCATCCCATCCTGTAGAATTCTATACTATCTCTTCCCTTAGTGCTGAAAGACCATCCCATCCTGTAGTATTCTGTACTATCCCTTTCCTTAGTGCTGAAAGGCCATCCCCTCCTTAGTGCTGAAAGACCATCCCATCCTGTAGAATTCTATACTATCCCCTTCCTTAGTGCTGAAAGACCATCCCATCCTGTAGAATTCTATACTATCCCTTCCCTTAGTGCTGAAAGACCATCCCATCCTGCAGTATTCTATACTATCCCTTTCCTAAGTGCTGAAGAGCCATCCCCATCTTGTAGTATTCTATACTATCCCTTTCCTTAGTGCTGAAAGACCATCCCCATCTTGTAGTAAACTATCCCTTTCCTTAGTGCTGAAAGACCATCCCCATCCTGTAGTATTCTATATTATCCCTTCCCTTAGTGCTGAAGAACCATCCCCATCCTGTAGTATTCTATACTATCCCTTTCCTTAATGCTTAAGAACCATCCCCATCCTGTAGTATTCTATACTATCCCTTTCCTTAGTGCTGAAGAACCATCCCCTCCTTAGTGCTGAAGACCATCACATCCTGTAGAATTCTATACTATCCCTTTCCTTAGTGCTGAAAGACCATCCCATCCTGTAGAATTCTATACTATCTCTTCCCTTAGTGCTGAAAGACCATCCCATCCTGTAGTATTCTGTACTATCCCTTTCCTTAGTGCTGAAAGACCATCCCCTCCTTAGTGCTGAAAGACCATCCCATCCTGTAGAATTCTATACTATCCCTTCCCTTAGTGCTGAAAGACCATCCCATCCTGCAGTATTCTATACTATCCCTTTCCTAAGTGCTGAAGAGCCATCCCCATCTTGTAGTATTCTATACTATCCCTTTCCTTAGTGCTGAAAGACCATCCCCATCTTGTAGTAAACTATCCCTTTCCTTAGTGCTGAAAGACCATCCCCATCCTGTAGTATTCTATATTATCCCTTCCCTTAGTGCTGAAGAACCATCCCCATCCTGTAGTATTCTATACTATCCCTTTCCTTAATGCTTAAGAACCATCCCCATCCTGTAGTATTCTATACTATCCCGTTCCTTAATGCTTAAGAACCATCCCCATCCTGTAGTATTCTATATTATCCCTTTCCTTAGTGCTGAAAGACCATCCCCATCCAGTAGTATTCTATATTATCCCTTCCCTTAGTGCTGAAGAACCATCCCCATCCTGTAGTATTCTATACTATCCCCTTCCTTAGTGCTGAAAGACCATCCCCTACCTGTGCCTGCAACTACATGTATTGTATTGAATGTACTAACAGATATCTACAGATGATGGCTCATGGCCATGTCCAGCACAGGTGTGTGCACAGGTGTGTGCACAGGTGTCAGGTAGGGCAGGAATATCACCTGACAAAGTTTCATCTCTTAATCAAGAGGAATAAAGAAACACTGAAGAAACAAATTCTTCTCAACATCATCAGCTGTAAGCAAACAAAAAGAAACTCACCAGATCCTCCGGAATCCTGAAGTTGCAAAGTGTGAGACAGCCATTACGCTGCATCTGGAAATAAACAATGAATGACAAAGAACTTAGAAATTACATCATCATGTACTATACATACAAAAAAGGGTCAGTCTTTATTTTAGCACAGAGCCACACACAACCTGTCCAGTCTTTTGTTCAATTTGTTTAATTTTGTCATATGATTTCAATTTCTGGTAGTTGGCAGTAATGTGCCTGCCGAGTTTCCGGTCTGTATACATTTGTACCTTTTCTTATGTCTGCAGTTCTTTCTGAACATTTTTCCAGCACACAGCTATATACCCAAGGTAGTTTCTCAAACACATGACAAAAACAACAAAAGACCAGTCCACACTGAAGATGGACAACTGTAATTAATATAAGCACACATTTGAGTCAAACAGGACTCCCCCTTACATGAACAATGTACAATCATGTACATGTATACTGCACAGGGTTGGACATATTCTGTTGCCCAGTTGTACCGGGGGACCATATGTTGTTTGGTGCAAGTCATGTTTAAAACTGGGGCAGTGCAGCCCATCACCTACATGCAGTTTGGGGGGCAAAGACGGTGAGTGCAAGTGTTGCATGTGCAAGAATCTTACCTCTGTGTGCACCAACTTGGCAAGGATGAAAATCAATCAGGCTCCACATTAAGAATGAAACATGAGCTATCAGACTTTTAGATTGAAGATCTGTTTCACGTGATTTTGTTAAATTCATTACATTCAACGTTTTTCAGCTGTCTGATGCAACTTGCTATCAATGGCAACTTTAAATTTTCTGCAAAAAGGATTCTTTGTCAAAAAGTGTCCATATGACTTCAAATCTTTTTACTGAACTCACCGTTAATTCTTTAGGATGGTGTTCCATTCCAGAGGTGAGAGCTTGGATAGTAACCCTGGAACATAAGGGTTGTGTTAATGCATTGCCCATGTACATGTGAACTCTTCCGGTACATAGTTACATGTTTTATGTTTCAACTACGTATAAAACATACATTTTATACCTGCGTAACTTGATGAAGTCCGAAGTTTTGCCCCAGCCTTTAGTCAGGTGATAGAGAGCAGCGCTGCCTGCCACCTGGATATTTGGATCTTTGGGATGCCTTCTCATCACCATGGTAACAAGCTAGTGTAAACAGTATAAACAGGTATCCATGATTCCCCATGGCAAATGTATGGCAATCACATATCTATTAACTTGTATTTCAAACTACACTTGTTATCTTAATGTTTTATTAATTCTAACTGCTTTATGTAACACCGAATGTAATGTTCTTACACCAATTCAGCTGTGAGGATGTTGACAAATAAAACATTGTATGGCAATATTGTGAACTGACAAAGGTCTGACATAATGTGTTACCGTATTTTCCCTATTTAAGTATTCAAAATCAGAAAGTGGTTGCAAGACTTTGCCAAAGTCAGGTTGCGTACTTAATTTGATGGTTACTGCCAGGACAAAAATCGGAAGAGGACTCCAAAAGTCACACAGTGGCATGCAAACGGAAAGTTAAAATCTTCATGCACAACATAACTACACGTATCTCAGTGGAGCATAATCTATATTCCTTTTTCCTGGACGATTTTGATTTAAGACCACAGCATGTAAATTTTATGGATGACATCCGCACACTCATTAATTTTTGCCTGATTTCAGGAGAAAAAAAAAGAATTTTCTTCTTCTTCATGGATGGTCAGATAGACCAAAATGGGTAAATAGATTGTGCTGTAAGCTAATATTTGTATGTAGAAGTGACACTAGAGAGGTAGCCTTGACTATAGTTGCAGAAGTGAAACTTGCTGGATAGCTGTAAGAGTGGCACCAATATGGAAGCCATGACTGTACATTTGTAGTTGCCAAATTGATAAGAGATGCCAGTCTACCACACTAGGGTCACGTTTACTATACTAGACACTTCTTGAATACAAGAATAAGTGACTTGTTAGCTGTGGTGCCACATTTTGCTATTTCAACTCTTGTTACAGTGTTTATTGTGTCTACTTTGAAAATATGGCAGCTTGTTTTTTTTACCCATCTTGTTTTTCTTGCCCTATCTCAATATTTTTGCAGTCTGCAGAGGATGTCATCCATAAGATTTACTTGCTGTGGTCTAAGTAAAGATAGCCAGGGAAGGGAGAGAAACACCACCAATTCAAATTCGTCTAGTTCGAGAAGGGTTGCATACTTTATTCAGGTTTTCCAATTTGTATGGAACTTGCCCCAGATCAGGGGTGTGTACTTTAATTGGGGTGCATACCTAAATTGGGAAAATACGGTACATCACCAAAAACATAACTTGATGAAGGTAACTATCAGAAAAGACATACAGGGGCATTGCAAATCTGTCTCATATTGCTGTAACCAAGGATGTAATAGGGCCACAATACATGCTACAGATGCTCGCGGCAGAGGATATCTGATACTTTGGTTTGGCCGTGATAGACCAGTCAACCATCCAAACCTGGTATCTATAGCAAGGAAACTTCCCATACTACATGTACAACTATCCAGTACTTACATGGACAAACTGCAGAGGGTCCTCCAAGTCTACAGCCTGCAGGAGTTCAAACAGTGCAGTTAAACACTTGGCTAGCATCTGACTGCGGTCCAAGTACACCTGCAGAGCTGTCAGCACCTGCTGCTCAGTCATGTGACCTGCCACCTGTAGGGCGGGTTCACAAATTTCAATCCTTCCGACTAAGTGTGGTACTTCATAATCCGATAAACTTTGTAAAGATGGACACTGTATGTAGCACAACCATTTCAAATTGGTCCAGTCCACAACTCTTTCTCACTAAAGGTCGACTGTTCCAATATTACCCCATACTTTTTATATTATCATACTATAAAACAAAACTAGAGTTCCACGACCTCATACCTTTGCCAAATGATAAGCTTTTTGAGTGAAGGACATTTGTAAAGTGTTTCCCATTGATAATGCAAATAAGGTCCTTATTGGAATGAATTGTCTCAGTTGATCATCTTCTACATCCACTCTTGGAGGGGAGTCCCAACCTTAGGTGTGATGAAGATATCTCTAAAAGTTCCGCATTACTGATTATAGGACTTCCAGGGCTCGAAATACCACCTGCATATGCAGGTTAGTGCAGGTAAAATTGGAGCTGTGCAGGTATTTTTGGTGTCTACCTGCACCTAACCTGCATTGGTCCATGTACTGGGTTTTATACATGAATGTCCTATGGTGTAGGTGTATATGGATTGTTATTAGCTGCATTGACTGTTACCACCTATAAAGTATAAAAGAAAAAAATATCAATGGTTCCTGAACAATTTTAGTATGATCAATACTGCCTAAATTCAGAGTGGTGCAGGTAAAATTTGTCTGGTGCAGGTAATTTTCAATGTTACCGGCACCAGTGCAGGTATGCAGAAAAAAGTATTTTGAGCCCTGACTTCTCTATTCTGGGAATAGTTCTCTCTCAGGTCTCTACCAGGCAAGTCCTTTGTAACCTGTTGGCCGCTTGAGTACTCATAGAGGTTCTCATAGAAGTGATATTGTATTACTTTTTTTCTAGCATTTCGTCATAAATTATGTACATGAGACTCTGATTTGCATGATCTATGTCACATGATGTTCACATTTTATTTCCTTTGTAATGCTTCAGGTATGACATTTCCATCATTTACCACAATGAAATTAGAATATTTTAATTATGCAAATGAGCTCTTTAATATTTGCATAATTGGTATAGACATTCCTCTTATTTATTTATTAATTATGCAAATTACTTCTTTCATGCATAACTAGTATGATAATCTTAATCATTTGTATCAACTTCATTTTAACTTGTCTACCTTCGTTTCCCATTGGACTACTAAAAATTGTCCTTATCTCCTTTGCATTTCAATTCACAGTTAGGATATAAAACCTGCTTTCAAACAAGATCATTCTCTTACGTGTCACTGACGAACGATAACGGATGTTATCTGAAACGTCTGACCGTTTCCAAAGTCATATCCAGTTGCTTGAGTAATTGCTATTTGGTGTACAATATGAGAGAAGTCTGACCCTGTGTGCAGGAATGTGCTCCGCCCCAGCAGCCCCTGTCTCAACTAGACCCAAGAAATCCAGCTTCTGTCTCAGTCCTCTCAGTCCAGCGATAGTACTGCGAACCCCCCCACCATCCTGGGAGCGGCGTACTTGAACTCTAGAAAAAAAGCAATCTTGAGGACCTGACAACTCTTTGTTTCTGTTTTTTGTTTGTTTGTTTGAAGAGTGCAACATAATAGTTGCAGAAGTTGGCCAAATGGACAGATAGCATGCCAGAGAAGTTAGCCAGCCTGTGATTACCGTCTGGCAGGACATGTACATGTAGCTACTAACCTTAAACAGTATAAAAGTAACAAACCTGGCATGGTCAGCCAACAACCTCCAGTCACAAATTACATTAAAACAGTCTACTAGTACTTGTATAAGACACTATTGTTCAGAGCAACCCGCAGTCATGAAGAAGTTTTCTTCAGTCACAAACTACGATTTTAAACTCGGCGTAGGGCGACATACTGCCGCCATATGGTCGCAATAGGCAGTGTTTCTGTATCTATGGGACCAGAAATCGTGTGGCCGTGGCCACGTTGGACAGGTGGCTGCTATAGACTATTTCTTTGGTCAATGGGAAAAATCCAAGGGACCGACAAAAAGGGACCGTACTGGCCAGGTGGTCGCTATGAAAAGGCTACACAGGTTTGACTGTATTGTGATCTACAAATGTACCTTACCCTGAGTCTGTGTCAGACATGTCGTCTGATCCGCTGTCACTGTCCACATCCCCCAGACTGGTCCCAGAGATGTCCAGGGAAGTCAGGGCTGGGAGGCTGGCAACCAGCTTAGATAACAGGTGACTCTTTCCTGGGGTCTTCCTCTCCGGGAGGACTGACATGTCCAGGTGTCTGTTTGAAAATGCATTGTAGAATGGACCATGACTTACACATGACCCCAACAGTCATCCTGTATACTACTACTTTTACTTCTGCAACATGGGAACCCCTCTGCCTTCATATGCCATATCTATGGCCGGGACTGCCATGCGAGGATTGGCCTACAGAGCCACAGAAGATGCTGTCAAATGCCCTAATATACATTTCTACTAAAGATGAAAGGATGCCTATAATAACAACTACTTCTACTACATATATATTGTCCTGTTCTGATTAACCCAAAGGCAATTGAAAATGAGCTTGACTTGGCTGTAGTTTCCCTGAGCTTACCTGAGTGCCTTCATGCTCATGATCATCTGGTAAGCCTGGTCCTTCAGACTGCAGTTGTACAGGACCAGGGAGGACAGCTGGTGCTTTAGAGGTTCCAGAAAGGACAGGTCATCCACGTGTAACCCCGACACGTCCAGCGAGGTCAGGTTGGACAGACTCCTGGCCAGGCTCTCCAGGCTGGTCAGCGGAAGTCCGTGCAGGTTCCCGATGTTCAACACTCGCAGTCGGGGCAGGTCCAGGCGGATGTCTTGATGTGGCCATGGAAAGGACGCGTTGCCGCTGATGTTGAGAGCCAGCAGTGTGTGTTTGGACTGGTGGAGATGTTGTAGACAGTCTGCATTGATGTTGGGGCAGCAGGACAGATCCAGCTCCACCAGATGGTGTTCCCGGAGAGCTGACAGGACTTGGTTGTTAATTTTCTCATTGCCGTGCAGGTGAACATGTCTCAGTCTGGTCTGCTGGGGGTCTGAGAAGACCCGGACAAATGGTCCATCCGCATAACCTCTCTCATTGGACCTCGGATAACAAAAGAGCAGGACTGTTATAAAGGGTCCAGCCTAATTACTGTAAATGCATTTAAGTTTGGGGGATTTCATTTTGCGGTAGTCGGTAGAGTGTTTGTGGCGGTAGTGCCATATACTGTGGTCACTACAATGGAAAACGTTTGCAGTGATTTCGAGTTTGCGGTGAAGCAGCCACCACAGATTTTGGACCAAGCAGAAAATGAACAGATTATTGGCAGTATTTTCTGTACCAGTATCCATCCCTAATCAATAGACTAGTATATTCTTACCAGTTGAGTAACTTGTCGCTATATTCACTGGGGATGCAGATGTCAGTTTTGATGGCCAGTGGAACCCCTGCTCCATCCAGCACACAGAAGGTGCTGAGGTTAGCCAGGCAGTAGTGCACACAGATGTCTCCTAGTGACTCAGGCTCCCCTGTCAGGCTCATGCTGCTACAGGCAGGAAAGGACAACAATTTAAAAACATACTCAGGGCTCGAAATACTTTTTCTGCCTACCTGCACTGGTGCAGGTAACATTGAAAATTATCTGCACCAGACAAAATTTACCTGCACCACTCTGAATTTAGGAAGTATGGGTCATACTGTACTAGAATTTTTTAGGAACTATTGCCATTTTTTCTTTATACTTAATAAATAATAGGGGGTCTGCATAAACACAACAAAAGACCACAAACAACCACAAACGACTCTTATATGCAGTGTTTATGGGGCAACGACATTATGTACGCCCTGGAGACATTGTTTATACATTTATGAATTAAAAAAACGCAGCAAGTTCTACGTATTCACGAGTTATTTTGAGTTAGTCCAGTTTCAAGATTAAAGCAATTCTTAGCTACCATGTTGGATCGAGCTTGCTTACATTGAGCCTTGCCGCGCCGCGTGCCTGCGAAGCTGGTGTGTTACGCCGAATGGCGGTTATACCGGCTATATAGATACAGATACAGATTGAGGCTGAAAAATACTTAGTATATATACAAGTTTTATAAGTTGACAATGATAGAATTGCGGTATGCTATAATCTTTGAACCAACAGCTTCCATAGTTCTATCGCCCTGTTGTCTATAGAACCGAGGAAGGTATGGAGAACTTCTCCATGCAGACACGAGCGATCCAACATGGCGGCCAAGAATCGCTTCGATCTTGAAACCAGTGGACTAACTCGAAATAACTCGTGAATACGTAGGAGTTGTTGCGTTTTTTAAATTCATAAATGTATAAACATTGTCTCCAGTGCACCACACAAGGTCGTTGCCCCATATACACTGCTTATTAGAGTCGTTTGTGGTCGTTTGTGGTGTTTAGGCAGACCGCTTAATAGGCATTTTTGTAGTATTTAGGTACAGGTATATTAACTTGTGCATAGGTAGTGTTAATAAGGCCACAGCAAGTAAATTTTATGGACGACATCCTCTGCGGACTGCAAAAATAGTGCGTTTGGGTGAGAGAAAAAAACAAGATGGGTGAAAAAACAAGATGGCTACATTTTCAAAAATAGGCACCATAAAGTTGTGATGACTGTTGTAAAAAGAATTAAAGGGACAAATCATGGTATCAGAGTCAACAAGGCATTCATTCCTGTATTTAAGACATGTACTGGTGTGGTAAAAGTGACACTAGTGTGGTAGACTGGCATCACCAACAAAGTTGGTGACCACACTCATACTCATAGCTACCATATTGGTAACTATCCAATAAGTTTCAGTTCTACAACTACAGTCCTGGGTACCTCGCAAGTGTCACTTCTACAAATACAATTATTAGGCTACAACACAATATATTTGTTCATTTTGGTACTTTATCGTCATGTTGACCATCCCTGCAGAAGAAAAAAATTCTTGTTTTTTTTCTGAAATCAGGTGAAAATTAATGCACACGCTGATGTCATCCATAAAATTTACTTGCTGTGGCCTAATGAGAAAATACTGTAAATGCATTTAAGTTCGCGGGGATTTAATTTTGCGGTAGCGGGTAAAAGGACTTATCGCAACTTGGTTTTACATGTAAGTTCGCGGTAGCACCATGCACTGCAGTCTCTTACTGCCATAGAAAAATGCTTGCTGTGGTTTTAAATTCCGCGAACATAAAAACCGCGAACATAACACCACCGCGAACATTTCTGAATTTACAGTGGTAACCGTTATTCACTTGTGTTTTTGTTACTGTGATACTGTGACATGTTGAAAACATGATATAGCTGACTTAGGCCACAGCAAGTAAATTACAAATGTATATGGCTGACATTTTTGCAGTCTGCAGAGGATGTCATCCATAAAGTGAACTTGCTGTGGCCTTATTTCATACAGTAGATGGTGTTGATTTAACTATACGAGGGGCCGAGATTGCTAACGTTACCGATTTCTTGGAAAGGGGTGGGCAAAAGAAGAAATCACTGGGGGGTCGACATCTCTAGAGGGGAGTGCGAAATATTTGGTCTGCAACATTGTAATGCGGGGACCAGATAGAGCTGCTACAACGTTAATGTAAGTCCATTAGAATTAAATCAAGTTCAGGAGTTCAGACAAGCTTTACTTACACTCTGCCGTCCTCCTTGGTCAGACGTTACGAAGCTTCTCGATAACCTCCTTGAAGCTTGATCGATGCAGAGAAGTCGCTAGTCGCTGTCCGGACTATATTCCTTTCGCGCCGCTGTAGTCATACAGACTTCAGGGCGCTGAAAAACGTCTGTAAACACCACCTATGTCAGCCGAATGTCAGATTGGACTGGCAGTAACGTTACAGACCAGCTTGACACAAAATAGTTAGGCTAGCGCCAGCAAAGAGCTACAGCAAAGTACGCAAAACAACCTGAAGTGAGGATATTACATTCGATAAGATAGGGGTTTCCTCTCTATCAATTTTCAATAGTTGCAAATGATACAGCTCGATGATACTTAATATGGCATTCAATAAATATTATCTGTAAATTTTTATCGTACTTCTAGTTAATGTTTTTTCAAAAGAAACATAATTTGGATATGTTATAATAGCGAACTTGATAGTACTTCCCCCGACTTTTCGGTGCTGAATGAAACCTTCCATATTCGATCTCACACCGCAGTTTGAGGTCACATTACTTCCTGACACCACCGCGAGCTTCCAGATTACTAAACATCAACTCAGAAAACTGGAGAAACGCCGTTGCAGCAACGCCATCGCTGTTTTCATAGTAACAGACAGACGTGCCAGCCATGGCTGTTCGTGTCCCAGCTACTTTGCACAGAAAGCGTTGGCGACACCACCATGATGCCGCCCCCCTCCCCATCCCCATTGCTTCATTGACAGGAGTTGCAGCATCAGATGACAACTGGTGCCACTGTACAGGTAGTTCATACATTCTGGACATACAGTTTTACATCGGTCATTGTCTCCGGGAAGGAGAGGCCTTTTGAGCGAGGTATCGTTGTTGGTCGTAAGTGTAACAGTGGTGTTCAAGTACCGCCTATCGTCCTTGCCCAAGGGCACTAGTGCTTTTGTGGCGACGGTGATAGCGTTCGTGATTTGTGATCTGCCGACCCCGGTTCGATTCCGGGTAGGGGGCATGTTGTTTCTTTCTGTTCTTACTCGCCCCTCTGGTTGTTTCACTGGTTCCCATGCCGACCCTGTGAGTAACAGGCTAGCGGATGCGCCACACAGGGATGTCGAACTCGGAGATTCGAGGACGAATCTTGAAGAAAAGGGGGAGTAGTGTAACAGTGGTGTTCAAGTACCGCCTATCGTCCTTGCCCAAGGGCACTAGTGCTTTTGTGGCGATGGTGATAGCGTTCGTGATTTGTGATCTGCCGACCCCGGTTCGATTCCGGGTAGGGGGCATGTTGTTTCTTTCTGTTCTTACTCGCCCCTCTGGTTGTTTCATAATTATGGAAGGATTGCTAGTACTCTGCCGACCCGGGTTCGGGTTTGTTTCTTTCTGTTCTTACTCGACCATCTGAATTCTTTACAGTACTAAAGGAAGTGACCTGAAATGACAAGAGGGGCGAGTAGAACAGAAAGAAACAGTATATACAAATATCCTGACTGACCCAGGAATCGAACCCGGGCCATCAGATCACAACCCTAGCAGCGTAACCGATCGAGCCAAAAGCCTGAAAGGCATTTGGCATGGTCGGTTGGCGCTACTTGAACCACCACTGTTACCCTTGAACTTCACTGAGCGACATCCACGGCATAGGTTGACCAAACTCGCCCCTCACTTATCATTTCGTCACAAATTTTTCCTTTCTAAGTTTTCATCAAGTGTTTCTATTTAGTGTGCAGCATTTCCTACCTACTGATGATGTGCAAGGTTCTGGCAGTAAACATTGCGAGACTGCCAGATTGCCCACAGAATTGATGGATAAAGCATGTCACAATGACGTGCGGGCTGTTTGGACACCACGCTGTGATAATGAATGTGTGATGTGAAGTCTTGAGGAAGGAATCCTCAAAAGTATGACCGCTGCCCTCCCTCTCATGGCTTCATTAACGGCAAGAAAATATCAGGCAAATTGATAACTTGTTAACTACAACATGCAATCTTTCAGAGATCAAAATCACAGGGTTTTATGTTGTACACATCACTGGTTTTGTAAAACACTAGAATTTTTTACTGACAGATTGGTGATGATAAGTTACGGATTAAAATGCTGACAGATTAATATGAACTGCCGTTAATTTAGTTAACTTGAATTTGAAGTGAAATTAAATCATCATCACCATCATCATCGGTCGACGTGATCACACATGTTCGCACATGTTTACACACGACGGGGTTATACCGCCCCTTACGGGGTGACATGCCCTTTTGCTGGCTAATTGAATTAAGTTAATGGCTAATTAACAATTAAATAAATTAATTAGATAATCAAATGAATAAATAATTACTTCACAGAGGTTTGTGTCCTACGGACTCTTGTTGTTATTGTTATTAGGTGGACCAGCTGCTCTTCCTGCAGCCAGAGGCCGGATGGTGCTAAATCTAACTTAAGTGTCTAATGGCAGAATCAGCACCTTGTGACCTCAATACAACAACAAGAGTTTGGAGACCTCATACCTCCATGAAATATTCACAAATATCACAACCAAAATTTACTGGCTAACCAGCCTCACAGCTGTCACTTCAAGACATTTGAAGGATCATCACGAAGACTGGCATTCATAGTTTACAGTTAAATCAATTTTACAGAGAAATTAGTTTTATCGTCTTGTGGGATATTCTTTATATCTGTGGTAATGTACTTTAGAGCTTTGCGAGCTTTACATTAAGACATCATTTCTTTGTATAGGGAGATTCCTGGGAGACTGTGTCGTGGTCACTGATCTCAAAGAGATGACCATGCTTTACACCAATGGTTTCTTTGGGAAGGGTACAATGTCCAAGTGTGGCCCTGTCACAGATACATTCAACCAAGAGAAGAGGCAACCATCGCATCTTCAGCTGCCATTTTCCTCAACTTTGTTCCAGTCTAGGAAAAGGGCAAGGTAATATCAGTTACTGTACATTAGATAAAACTATCTTTAAAAGAATAACTTTTAGTTTTACTGTACAATTAACAAAGTTGAGTTTTTGTCATTATTTCCAGTGTCTTTTTCTGGCCCAACAGGTGGTGTATATGCTTATTTGCTGTATGCTATTTTTCTATAAAAAAAGTCAACAGTAACAATTTACAACTTTCCTCATTATTTTTAACATTAATTAACATTAATCACTATATCATGACTGATCAGCCTGAAAACAGATTTAACTGTACCACAGAGTTGAGGAGACATCTACAGCTGACGATGGCATGGAGGGAGGAACCTCGCAGCCTGGACAACTGGAACAGGTCGATGCACTATGGAATGATCCAAATGGCACAGATCATTATAGAACAGAACATTTCCAGACTCCTGTCACACAGGACTGGGAGGGAGGGGACAGCAGTTGTTGGACAATGCACGGACAGTCTGGACAGTCTGGTCAGTCATCCTCACCGGTCAGGGAAGAACCAGAGGCTACAAGTGTGCTGTCATTTTCTACTCCCAAACAATCAACATCACAGAGAGAGCATTCCCATAACTATTTTGCTGGGAGGAAACCTGTCTTCATCAGTGGCTGTGAACAGAAGTGTGAGACAGAGACAGGTCACTCAGACGCTGGGCTGAGGAACAGTCTGCCTGGTCAGGAAAACAAGGGTGTGATACCTAAAGATTGTGCCAGTCAAAAATACCATATCAGTGGCACATTAGACCAAAACAGGTAAGATGGTACATGATTCATGGATATCAGCCATTATTTTAAAATTCAAATGAGCCTCTTTTTTTCAAATATGACAGCAGTAAACTTGTACATAGTATTTTGTCTTACTTCGAAAACACTTTTTCGCAAATTCTTAGTATTCAATTATTTTAATGTATTGCTATAAGGTACCATCAACTGAAGTTGCTTACAGGAAAAAGGAAAAGGTTCATGTCTTTTTTTCTGAAGAATGTATCTCATTCACCCTGGTTTGTGATGAGTTATGATAAAGCAGATGATAAGTAACTGTAGCGGTCTAAGTCATCTGCTGTATTGTAAAGCCCAAGCAGTTTGACTCATTGGAAACAGGAACATCAGAGGGTGAATCTTGTTTTACCTCAGAGTGGGAGAGTCCTTGCAGTTGAGTCTGGAGGAGGCATTTTTCCTGAGCTATGGTCTCGGGTGTTTGAGTGTTGTTGACGAGTCTGGCTGCCTGATGACACTGACGGACATGTGGCAGTGCTTCACCCAGACCCAGCACAACTTCCTCCCCAACTACATCGTGTACCACTACCTGCGCAGTAAAGGCTGGGTTCCTCGGGCTGGTGTCAAGTATGGAGCACCCTGGGGTGAGTACAACTTCCTAGCTACAGAGTCCAACACTACACGTACATGTATGTGTACCAGTAAATGTTACATAGGAGCCACGTGCTAGTGAAGTTGACCAATGATCGAGGGGTATTGAATAAATTGAAAATAAAGCATTTTATGAACATGCACCAAAACACAAAACACAAATAATTGTAATTACTTTGCAGGCAATACCTTTTGGAAATCAGTAGGTACATGTAGGTGACGAGAAAAAAATGAAAGAAGACCTGTGATCAGAGCCATGTGGGTCATTTCTTGTTGTTTGTCATGCCAACAGTGGAACCCTAAAGTTGACCCACACAGCTTAGGTCTCAGCTCAGCTGTCCATATTTTTTTCCTTCTCTCTCATGTTTCTGATTTTGAAAAGGGCATCACTTGCAAAGCAATGATCACAGTGCGTCGATGAAGATTAGACATCCAGGTAATAAGATATGCCTAAAAGCAGTTACTCAAGCAACTGGATATGATTTTGGAAACAGTCAGACGTTTCGGATAGTATCCACTATCTTTCGTCAGTGTCAGTGTCTCCTATTGGACATCTCCTTACAATGTCTCCTATTAGACATCTAAAATTGCCTTCATTCATAGTTAGGGTATAAAAGACCGGTTTCTTCCAGATCTCTTCAGTGTCACTGACGAATGATAGCTGATACTATCTGAAACGTCTGACCGTTTCCAAAATCATATCCAGGTGCTTGAGTAACTGCTTTTTGGCAATAATCACAGTGATTTGAGATTTGGAGGACATTAGTAAAAGGCTTTGGTACATTTAGAGAAGACACACCTGGATTAAGAGAAGATTCTGTGTAGTGAAGGGTTAAGTTTGTTTACTGTTTGTTTATGTTACTTGGATGAGAACAGATACATTTTTGTACATGCACACATACATCCATGATATACCCAGTAAATATTTATTACCATTAGTATATGGTGTGAAATATCATTTGAAGCACTAACTGTACATGTGTAATAAATGCAGAAGCTTTTGCGGTGGTTTAATGTTTGCGGTTTTCTCGGTGACCGCTTCATCGTGAACTCAAAACCACCGCGACCATTTTCCTCCTGTCTTCTACTAGCGCCACTTATGGCACCCCCTTTTCGCTACATGTACGTACATTTTGTATAACATTGTCAAAGTACTTAGATAATGAATGTTTGAGGTCCTTGCCAAGGTGAAGATATAGGAATACAGCATTGTTTTTAGTTCTCATATACATGTATTCATTTCTCTATACAAGCTACTGTATAACACCATGGTAGAAAAGTGATAGCTACATTACGTATTCAGAGGGTAGATTCGGTTACAGTGACAATTGGTCACGCCAGAACTGTCAAAGTCAAAAGCGGACTGTTTTGTCCATTTGTAAGACCCTTGCTGAGTAACCAGTAAGTGTTTTCTGACTGTCGGTTCGTAGAGGTGCCGGGTTTTCCATTACACTATGTGAGGACAGTACAGTACTGTAAATGCATTTAAGTTCGTGGGATGGCGCTACCGCAAATTCAAAACCGCTGCAAACACTCCATTTTCCCGGTACTACAAAATTAAATCCCTGCAAACTTAAATGCGTTTACAGTAATATTTTTTCACCTCTTGTTTTGAGGACTGATCAGTAGACCTTCTTCATATTTTTTATGCTCTCCTTTTTTTTCTTGTCTGCAGTTTTGTACTGGAAAGGGCCCAGTTTCTACCATTCCAGCTACTCTGTAGTGGTGCAGACAGTGAGTGGAGACAGCCTGAAGCCTTCCCCTGGTCTGTCCTGCTGCCGGTCCTGGCTGCTGCTGGCAGGGATGGACAGAATCACACAGCATGTCGGCAAGGTGAATTCTCTTCCCTCTCCCATCCAGGGCCAGATACATACATGTAGCGTAGGATGTTAGTGTCTTTAGTGTGTGGGTACACAAACTAGGGATGCACAGTACCCAGTACTGGTACAGTACCATAAAACTCATATAGGTACAGGTCCAACGTACCGGAACATTAGTGTACCAGTACTGTATCTCAATCCTAATAACAAGGGAAACTAGAGTTCGGCGACCTCATACCTCCATGAAATATTTAGAGCTTTTGTAAATGTCATGCAATTGACTAAAACATTAACATAATTTATGCATGGTGTTGTTCATCATTGACTAACGTACAAAAGTCACAATTATAAAATCCCCATCATTAATCATAAAGCAGTTTTGCAAGTTTTACATAAATTATGCAAATAAGTTCGCCATTACCATATTTGGTAAGATGATGATGGTATCTACTTATAGTCCACTTATCATAATTAACAAGTGTTACATTTCTTGAAGTCCAGGTGTTGCAAACAATGGAATCATACAATTTCCTCATTAATTATGCAAATTAAGTCCTCATTTGTATAACATGCATATCATTATCAACATCTTTGCCCAAGCTACCTGCATGCATAAAATGATGCCAATCCGTCAATTCCTTCTGTAGTTATCCTCTTTGGAATGTCTTGACAAAAATGCCCATGCAGTTCCAAAATTAAATGTTAGGGGGCCCCACTTTGTCATGACGCTAAAAGCTATCTACCAGCTAAATGTCAAGACCATATCACGTCCGGGACAAGAGATACATAGAAAAAACTGCTATGATTGAATGTTGTCATTAATTATGCAAATTTGCTCCTATTTTGCATAATTAGTATTTCATTTTGTACAACATTGTCTAAGGTATCCTGCCTACCTGCCTATGTGCTTAGGCCAGGAGCTGGCCCCTTGCTCCGCTCCATAAGAAGTCTCCAGGTAGCACGATCCTTTGCACTTGACTCCGCGAACTTAATACTCTGTCCAATGTATCTACATACCAAAAATCATGAAAATCCGTTATTCCCTTCTTGAGTTATCGTCTTCAGAAGTTTTTGACAAAAATGCCCCTGCTATCCCCAAACTAGCCGCTAGGGGGCCCAAACTTATGTTACTTATTTCTGAGCACAATAGCTATCTAACAGAACATGAGATAGCGCATCCAGAAGTTGCACTGCAATACCAAGAGAAGCCGCTAGGAGGCCCAAAATCTAATCATTACCAGCTTTCATCACACACTACCAACCAATCCATCGAGCCGTTCTTGAGTTATCTTGTTTACACACACACAGACAAATGCAGGGTAAAATATAATCTCCATGACATTTCATGGTGGCAAATATAACCTCCATGACATTTTGTGGAGGTAAAAAGGATAAGACAAATGGACCTGAAAAGATTTGGTTGCCTGGATATGGACCTATTATTATAAGAAGTCAAACCCACCAAATAGCTTAAGTAGAATTAGATTTAGTTTAGACGTTATTCCCTTTTGATTTATGTATGAATATCATTTCCCTTCTTTGTTAAGTATGTTTATGTATACCACTACTACTTTACTCTGTATGCAATTAGCCCTCGGGCATGAATTTGCAATAAAGATTTTATATAAATTATTATATGATAAGGCATTCACACATTTCGGGGTTTAACGGTTGAGGAAAATGACGAGCGAAGTAGAGGAGAGTCATTTCTACCAATCATGTTTTACAGAGGCAGTTAGCCTTGTAGGATTTTAAAATGCCAGTGGGAGTTGAATACTCCACAAAACAGATTTCTTTGCAGTGAAATGGACCATTGTTTTTAGTATCGTCCATTCACAAGTTTTCACATACTGAGTCACTCTGGTCAATTACGGCATGTGACACTGCAGTGGACATGGTAAAATGGGTATATGCTTGTAAAATTCGATAGCAGGGTCGTATTGCAATGAAATTTCACAAGGTGCTAGTAGTCATTAAATGAAATAGAACACTGGGCATATTGTGTTGATATGATGGATTTTTGGGGTTAAAAACACACATTTTGGTTTTAAAAAGTTTATTTCATGCGCCCATTCCTCGGTGGAGACAACGTTCTGGACCCTCCTATTTCACAGGATGATAGATTACCTCAAGTAGATTTAGTTTATCCGTCGCTATTTTGTTGTTTGGCAGTTCATCATAACTTTTTGGGGTCAAAAATAGGCAAAATGGAGATTTTTTTCATATTTTTGTTCAATAATCCGCTATAGTGGAAATTCTATTATAATGAAACCAAATAGCGATGGATAAATTACTTTAAAAAGTGATTGTAAATGCAAATTTGCCTATATTCTCAGCAAAAATACTGTTGTCACCGCGAGGAAAAAAGCCCGTAAATGCGATGGTAACGGAACTTCAGAACCACTTTCAGCGCTGCTGTCGTTTTCCCGCCATTTCACAACCCGGGGGTTCGGCCGTTCGATTGAACGGGGCTCAGACAGTACCATTATGGGGCTTCCGCGAGGGCCTCTTTTTGTCATTCGTATCGAATTATGTCAATATTTGATAAATTCTGCATCAATATCTAATATGGTTAGCATTTAGACGTTTTACCAAAAGTAGTTAGTGTGCTCCATACATAGTGAGTTCCTGTTTTCGCAATGTAACGTTACATTATGACATTGGACCGTTCTGCAAACGTTGTGGTCAAGCGGGGTCAACTGCGGTGAAGGAGTGGTTCGAATTTCATGTTCGGTTCCATCATCCTGGTAACATTACGAGGCCACGCCCTTTTTTCACTCCCTGGCAAGATCCATCGAATCACAGGCCGTAACTTACCCGAGCAGGTCCAGACCTGAACCTGATCCTCTGGACCTGAACCGGACCTAGACCTGAGTTTTCTGTAATAAGTAATATATATATACTGGTTTATTGGTTGAACACTCTTGGCAGCCAAAAGGCTGAATTGTGAGATTCACAGTTACAAGCTTTTTACAAACACTACAGGAGACTACATCAATCACCTTATACACATTTGTTGTTACAAAGTTTTTACAAGCACTACAGGTGAATATATCAATCACCTTATACACATTTGTAGCCAATTTACAATCATGATAAAATACAATAATAATTACACATCAATTTAAATAAAAGTTATTCACTGCTGTTCAAGAGCTTGACAATGTAAGGTAATGGACTTTGGGCATATCGTTTTGTGCGTGCTGGTATGGTGTCAATTTTGTTTGTTTGTCTCGTTTTCCTCCCCGTGACTTCACCTCTTGTGCATGGTAGCCAAGTGTGGTACAGGTTTGACTTGGCCAGCTTCTTTCCAAACTCCAGGCAAAGGTCCTCCCTCCTCTCATAGAGGCTCTGTAACTTCAGTGCTTTGCAGGACTGCTCATATGAGGGGGTATGTCCTAGGATGATCCTAGTTGCTCGTCGTTGGATTCTTTCGATCTTCTTGTGTTGTGTGTTCGTAAGGCCAGGGTGCCAAACAGGGGCAGCGTATTCCAGGACGGGACGAATGAAGCAGGTGTATACAGTCACTAGGTCTTCCACGGGTACGTTAAACTTTCGGAGTCGGCAAAGAAGGTACAGTCTCTGACCTCCTTTCTTTGTTATGTCCGAAACGTGGGTGCCCCACCCTAGGTCTCCTTGGAACGTCACTCCTAGGCACTTGGCGACACTTACAATTTCCAGCACGTGGCCGTGGATGGTGAGAGGGGGTGGCGGAGGTGGTGTGCGGCTGAAGCAGACATGAACGGCCTTGCATTTCCCAGGATTCAGTTTCATGCTGTTCTTATCTGACCATGAAGATAGTTCATTGAGGTCATTCTGTAGCTGGGACGATTCGGAGAGAAGTCTTGATTCAATGATATTGAGGTCGTCGACGAAGGCCCGGGAGGGGGATTTTATGCTGTCCGTTGAGTTGTTTGTGTGTGCGATGAACACTATAGGCCCTAGTTTGGTCCCCTGTGCCAGACCGCACGTGAGCTGTTTTGTTCGTGACAGTACACCGTGATATCTGGTCTTCTGACTGCGACCCGAATGATAGCAATATTGGGGGAGAAGGCACGAGACAAGTGGAATATAGTGTGTTAGTACTGTACATGTACATATATCTTTTGTAAATACGACGACTTGTGGGAGCAACTCAATGCAGCAAGGCCTTTGCAAGTTCAGTCCCTACCTCGGCCACATTAGGCTCAAGTTCATTCCACACCCTGATGGAAGTAGGGAAAACTGAGAGCCTGTAGTACATGTAGTTGGATTTGCTTGCAATAGAGTTCAGGTTGGTGCAGCAGGAGTCCCTGTGATCAGTCTTGATCACACAATGACCTAGTCTCATTCTCGTGAGAGAACAGAAAACTAGGTCAGGCTTACGTAGATCATCTGCCCCCTCCCTCCTCCTCCTTGCAGAGAAGGTGTAGGTAGGACTTGGGTAGCTCCCAACCCTTGGTAGATAATGTTCGCAAGCCTGACCTAGTCTCGTGTTCTCTCACGAGATAGAGACTAGGTCATTCTCCTTGATCAAGATGTACTGTCAGACATCGAAAATTTGGAGGTACTGTATACACCTTAAAAAACAGTCATTACTCAAAGAAAATTTGGAGTAACTGTATTCATACGTGACTGAAGAACCTCTTCACCATCACAATTGAGTTTTTATGACTTTGTCTGTATCCTGACAGTCCCTGTTGTTGTGCTGTCCTGCCTACAGGAGGTTGTGCTGTGTTTTGTGGTGAGACCAGCAGACATGACTGAGGAGGAGCAAACCTCTCCCAGCTGCATCTCCAGGTTCAGAGTTCAGGAGGTGGTGATGAAGCGATGGGTGTCATCTCAGGAGCGGGAAGAGCACCAAGATGACCACTGATTGGACCAGGGTTGCAGCTAGCACCCGTCCTTCCATCTGTTGAATTTTTCGGCTGGGGATGGAAAATTTCTTACCCATTCCATCCTCGGGGACAGGCAAAAGTTGATATTAAAGCTCACTCACTCACTCACTATCCGTCATTTGATTATACTGCTGCTGGAGTAAGATATAAAAAAATGAAAGTTTTCACCAGAACAGAAACTGCCGTTGAACTGCTTAGTCTACCAGCAAAATTTACATAGGAATACAGCATTTCAAACATACATCTTAAAAAGCAAGAAATAGCGTTTAAAGGGTCTAAATTGTTTGAGGGAGCATGTCCCCAGATCCCCCTAGGAACATTGCGCCTTTGATAAAATTTGCATTCAAAATCGCGGAGACGGAAAATGATTTCAGGCTGGCTACAACCCTGGCCTGGATTGTCCTTACTATGCAGTTGTTTGCTGTCTAATAGATACTAGTATCACTCAGTCTTATGGATAGCTGAATCAAGTATCAGAATTGTCCGTGCCAAAAACACATCAACATCAAATCGTGAGGGCAAAAGTCAAGTGTATTTTGCAGCTTTATTTATGGACAATAATGAAGCTATGAGGTATCTATTATTGTTTATTTATAATATTGACTCCTGGATAGCCCGATTTAGTTTTGACAAACTGATTTTCATCGGGCCCAGGTACACATAGAAGGAAGTAAAATAGAAAACAAATAGATATACACAACAGAACATATAAGTACAAATAAGACATGAAAGAAGGTGGACAAATCAAAATCATGGGACAATGCCAGGATATTTTATTAGATTGTTTAATCTGATATAAACAAGAGTTAGGAGACCTGCATAAGCTTAAATTTCATTTACATTTAATATGCAAATTAGTTAAGAGTTTGGAGACTTGGAGAGTTTAAACCATAAGTTTAACATTCCCGCAATGCAACAACAAAAAAAATATTAGTTGTGCTACATTCCTCAGAAAGCCCTGCCAGTCAATATGGCAGCAGCCTACGTACATATGATGCAACATCTGTCATTATAGAACTTTGGTAATGGTAACATTCCTTTATGCTCACCACTGGATGCAGAAGTTGGGCAATGAGACACCTGTGCACACAGACTTTTCACTATAACGGCTACTGAAACTTACCACCAAGGAATTATGCCATTAAAGTTTATCAATGTTGCAAATTAGGACAATATTTGACATCTGTAAATGTCCTATCAGCCAAAGATTACATCAGTTCTTTGCATTTGGTCAGATTATGGATAACAACAAAATTATAGACTTTCCTCATTAATCACGCAATTTAAGTCATAATTTGCATCTCATTACTGTTATACCTCACTTCACCCCCGGAAGGAAAACCCACTGGATTTCAAAAGTGAATGAAAATATGCATGAGGCTCATAGAGAAATGCAGCTTGGTACATGTGCAGGTTCAGTTTCTTACAATATCCACAATGAGTAATTATATCTGTCACTATCACACTCAGAAGTGTCCTTGCTAAAATGTACATAGAAGTACATGCTAGACTATGCGCCCCCTGTCCCTGGAAACAGTGTTTGGGCGTATCAAGTTACCAGGTCTTTGTTCTACTGTAACTTGTACATGTAAGTGAAGGGTAACGTAAGAGACCGCTGCAGTAGGCCGGCCCAGTCCGTATAACTGCGTCCAGTCATGGGTTGTGGCGCGTCTGCTCCAGTCCGACGGGACCACTGGGCCCCCAATGCGGTGCATGGGAATAAAGCCCAGGGGAGAGCCAGCAGCTGGGCTCCCCCGCCCCCCGGGTACGCCCCTAACCAGGGGAACGTCCAGTACGTAAGATGGCAGCCCCAGGGCCACACAGCCCCTCCACCCCAGTGGCTACATGCAGGCATCGCTCCACCCAGGGGACGGCCCCAGGTAGGCCCGGGACAGCGACCTCCTTACGTGCCGTTCCCAAACTTCGTGGCACCCCGTCCACCCCCGGGCAGGAAGCCGTTAGACCACGGCGAAGTGTCGCCAGGTCACCTCCAACCTGGGCAGAAAATCCGCCCGCGGCCGCAGAAAATCCGCCCGCGGCCGAGGCCGCGTCCGCCGAGAAAAGAGAGATACTCACCGCCGAGAAAAGAGAGATACTCACCGCCGAGAAAAGAGAGAGACACACCGCCGAGAAGAGACTCGCCGCCGAGAAAAGAGAGAGACACACCGCCGAGAAGAGACTCACCGCCGAGAAAAGAGAGAGACTCACCCCCTCCCTCACGGCCCGAAACCCCAGTGGTCGTAGAGGCTCCACCAGAGAGAGTACACGTCAAAGCAGCCACACAGGTACGAATAGAAAGGAAAATCAGCATGTTCACGGTAATCATCAACCATTAACCTTGCTTCAACCCAATTAAAGAACGAATCATTTTTTGTAATGTAACACAAGCAGGCCCTAGTGTTAACCTGGGCAGGTGTTTGTGTTGTTACTTAGGTGACAGCTGGTGTCACGTTTCACCACACCCATGTTTCTTATCCTTCAAACAATGTGAACCACAACCGATGATTGGATGTGTTATAACTGTTGCTGACTATCTATGACATCTAGTCACCAGAAAATCAAGTAATCATTGTAAACATTTTTCAGTTGTGACGCCAACTAAGCAAAATCGTACCCCCCCCCCCCAAAAAAAAACAGTTACCAGTGGTCCGAACATAAACAGCAATAGGTATAGAATGATAATAATGTAGTCGGCCAGCCAAAGGAGTCAGTGCGCGACCGACTCCCTTAGCATACTACTCACTTTATTTGTCCAATTTCTACTATTTGGCCGCCGATCCGTGGAGCCTGGTAGAGACTACACAAAATGTATTTTACTAATACTAAAGCTTATTGACTGTCACGGGGGCGAGTCGAAAACCAACGTAAGTGGTTTTCTAAGTATGGCACAAAGGTAATGGATATAAAGTCAATATCATCGAGACTGAAATATCTTCATTAGTTGGTTTGTTCTTCTTACGAGCCACTGCCTTGATTTCAAGACGACCTCCCATTAGAAGTCCGCTGAAGCGAACAATATTACAATGGAGTGTCAATGAAAACTCCTTGACTCACAACTATCATACTAGACAAACTACATATGTATCAAAATGCAGATCCTTAGAAGTCACATTTTTCATTTCTGAAATCCAGTCAGTTTCTTTTTTTCGTTGCTGGAGTGGAGTGAGTTATTGGTGAATTCATATCGGTCACCAGGGTCCTGAATGTGCGTTGTGTTTTTGAAGACTGCTTCCCTATAAACTGAGAGAAACGAAAAGAGGAAGTGTTGGTAGTTCAGAAATAAACATTGGCATTTAACCGACTTGTAATAGTAGCTGTTAAAGATGAATTTCGTTTTGTAATGTCTTGCCCTAAATTTGATACATATAGCGTAGTCAGAAAATCATAGATACACTCAATTGCGCCCAAGTGTCGCTTTTAAAATTACCTTGTACACTGACCGATATTTTTCGTATGCTGTTATCATATCCGACTCCTACATATATATGTCTACCTACGTGCATGTGTGATAGAACTATTAATAGTTGACAAGATCGTCAGGCTCAAAAACAAAATTTTAGCATTCACACTAGCAGTTCTTAAAAACATCCGCACCGCCGAGAAGCGTGGTGTTAGGTCAGTCCCAGAGCTAGAGCAGATGCAGGGGGAATGTGGGGAAATCTTTGGGCACAGAATTCTGAGTGATTCGTCCACCGCCCGCCCCCTCCCTCAAATGGACTTTATGAAGCTAATTTACAGGGATCTGGCTTTACCATGCGACTCGGGCACTTCCCCATAACTCCTGAAGGATGATCCAATGATTGCGCAGTGTAGATAGTACTAGCAGGACCATAAGGGTTAACATATTTCTTTGATATAGTATTATTATTATTATAAAGTGGGCTGATCATCAGATTCAGTATTCTTTCTAATAGCAAAGCAGTCCTTGATATATTTGCCTACTAGTATTTTGGGAGTTCTGACAAAGTGGTCAGTAGTTAACGTGAGCTGACGTTCTTTCCCCCCTTCGTGTAGGAGATGACAGATGCCATTCGGAGTTGCTTGAAGTCCGGTACGCCGTGGGACGACCCTGACTTCCCCGCAGCTCCAAAGACAATAGATCATCGCGGCAAGGCTAGCAACAAAATCGAATGGAAGCGACCACAGGTAAGCTGCAGGGATTCGATATTTACCGTCAAGCCATAGACAGACTGGTAAAGCTAGGGGTACAACCCGGCGTACATGTAATTTGGTCGTACGTTTGTTTTTCGAGGCCATGTCCGCCACGTCTGAAAACGTTCAGGCAGTAAAGGGCAGGCACGTCGCCCATACTGGCACGTACGGGGGGGGGGGGGGGGGGTACGGGTGGGTGTGTATAGAATCCGCAGCCCGATGGCACACAAAGTTTTGCCTGCACGGCGTGTCTGTGTGCTCCCAAATCCTTCGGATTCCCTACGACTTCGTACGGAGGCGGTACTTACCACTTACGCGGATCCCAAAAGAGTGAAAGCGTTGTCCACTATTTATTGTACTGCCCTAACTACAACCAACTTAGAAAATCCCTTCTCTGCAATCTTCAAGACCTTTTAACCCTTGATTTGAAAACTTCGTCTGACCCAGTCTTAACTCAACTTTTACTCAGGGGTTCACCCACTTTACCAACAGAAACAAATACCCATATTATGCAGCTTACACAGACATACATACTCCAGACCAACCGTTTTCAATTTGATTGAACGTTTTATTTGTTGGATCCGTCACCCCACTGCTGTACTACTATTTTATTTGATCTCACATTGTTTTGTCCTTTGTTTATTTCATTTTCAAATGTCCTAGTGGTAAAGTTGATATTAGCTTTGCTAGAGCACATTTACCACTATGTCTTGTCTCATATGTTTACCAATAAAAAAAAGATTGACCACGTTTTGTCACATAGCACGCATTTGCACGTAGGGCGGGTTGTGCCCCTAGCTTTAGCTTGACGTTGCGTACGTAGGAAAACCGTGACCAAGTGGCCCTGAAAACGTGACCACATTCCCTCAAGAGTAATGAACTCCCGAGACTGACGTCTTACTCGTAATCTAAGAAAATAACCGTGTTCCTTCCTTTGTTGCAAGGCGCTGGTGGACAATCCGCGCCTTCTTGTGCACGGAGTCAGCACGGACGACGTGCGTCAGGGTACGCTGGGAGACTGCTGGTTCCTGTCCTCGTGCGCGGCTATAGCCAGAGAGAGTAAGCTGATGGCTAAGGTGAGTGGTTGGAGTGATAGTCTCCACAACGTACCATGTCTGTACCCTTAACGATGTTCTGATTGTCTGTTGATATGCGGCAAACTTCAGACAGTATGGAAAAGGTCACAGTACCGTATGTAGGCGGTCTGAACCTCTAACTGTTTTTGCATATTTTTATTGTAGATGAGCATTTTCTCATTGTAACGGAGCATCCTTCGTAACGTTAGTGTGAAATTCTGAAATTGTGAACACAACGTCGATATTGGTTGGTAGTGATGTATGGATAAACCATACTTACTCTGGGGAAAGACTTGTGGAAGGCACTTTCCTTGATCATTGGGAATTGCTCATTGTAGTAAACTATACATGGGGCATTTCATTTTCAACTGTCTTCAAAGAATAAGTAAAACCCCGTAATAGTTACGTAGATTTAGTACCCTATTCTGTACCGTATGTACATTCGTCCACTTAATATTTGTAGGCTAGAATTTAGATTATCTACATGTACTTAGACCACATTCATTCATTTCATGTATCTAGTCTTTCTTCAATTGCAATTAGCCCCATGGGCATGAACTTGCAATAAAACATTATTTATTATCCCCAAAGGTTATTCCCAAAGACCAGTACCTGTGGAAGGGCGGCGGCCGGTATGCGGGTGTGGCTCACTTCCGGTTCTGGAGGTTCGGGGAGTGGCAGGACGTGTACGTGGACGACAACCTGCCGACCGTATACGGCAACCTCACGTACGCCAGATGTAGCGATAAAAATGAGTTTTGGCTTCCTCTCATCGAAAAGGCATATGCAAAGTGAGTGTTTTATATCAATAATCCGCAAACAAATTGTTTTTTTAAATGGGAGAAAAACTCATACATAGATAGAACTTGGTTTTACGAATAAATTTACAATAGTATATACTAGATTTATTTAGTACATATTATTATTATATATAGTATTTCAGTGTTTATAAGGTTTTATTGCTTTACATCCATTACCCCACGTGTGTTCATTTGTGCTTTTTACCCCTTTGGGCATGAGAGGGGTTGATGACCCGCCCCGATGTAGGATGGTGGCATAACCCCTGGTTTGCTATAAACACAGAAGAAATCCACCGAGTGAAGCGAACGAGGTGGAACTATTCATATATCCGGACAATGCGCCAAAAAAGCAGTTACTGAAGCAACTGGATATGATTTGGGAAACGGTCAGACGTTTCAGACAACCATCCGGGGTTTTTCGTGACACTGAAGAGATCTTGTTGGAGTTTTTATATCCTAGCTGTTATATGCAAAAGTTATCTAGCTGGAGAACAGGTTTATCTTAACTATGAGTTATCAATTCACAATTCACAATTTGCATATCAATTCAAAGGTAGGATATGGAAACTCTCTCCAACAAGATTTCTTCAGTGTCACTGACGAAAGACCCCGGATGGTTGTCTGAAACGTCTGACCGTTTCCAAAAATATCCAGTAGCTTGAGTAACTGATTTTTGGCGTATCTTATTACATGGGTGTCTAACCTTCATCGACGTATCCTGACAATGTGTGTGGACTATGGATAAGGTCATGTGAATTTCTCCTTACGGTCCTACCGTTCCCTCCCACAGACTGAATGGATCCTACGCGGCGCTTATACAGGGCCATGCCAACGATGCCCTGACAGACCTGACTGGAGGAATATGTGAAAGATTCAAAACTGGAAGACATGAAGAAGAAGTTCTGTACAAAACATTGCTGAAAGCTCAGAAACGCGGTTCTTTCATGACGTGCTCCACACAGGTGACAATTTAATTTGCACTGCGCTTTGGGATGTATATAATTTTGGGCCCCCTGGCATGTGACTTAAGTACTGCAGCAGAAATTCCGTTTTTTTGTTGTATCTTTTGACCTGGACGTGCCATGGTCTTGATTTTTGGTGGAGGTAGCTTGTGATGCAAGGAATACTTGATGTATGTTTGGGTCCCCTAGCAGGTTGTTCTTGAACTGTAGGGACGTTTTTGTCAAAGTCGGTGCTTTTATAAGTGGCTTTTATGAGAGAACGAGCAGACAAACTTTAGCTCATTTTCATGTATTTTGTAGATTTTACCCGGAATTCTAACATATTCAATTCTTGTTAATTACTTTTGCACCCTGTTATACATTTTGAGGCATCGAACCTCCTCACTTCGGGGTCCTTAACAATGTAAATCCCCATAGATGAAAGACTGTGTTCTGCTACCTTGAGTGTTGGAAGACCAAGGTCAACTTGCACCCCCCCCCCTGCCTTGGTACTGCACCAGAACTTCCGCTTTTGTATCTTTTGTCGTACACATGCCGTGGTCTTGCTTTTTAGCAGCAGAGACTACAGTATAGACATGCAGTGAATGATACATGTAGATATGTCAGTTTTTGACTTTTGCCTCTTTGAACCGACGCAGAGCACGTTTGACGAGGGTAGTAATGAAGGGTTAGTGAGCGGCCATGCCTACACCATCACAGGAGTCGAGAAGGTATGTTATCGCTATTGAAACACTTTCAAGAGACTTGTCAATCTGTGGATAGTTTCATCAGTTTGGTGCGACACTGAATAAAGTGCTTCGGTGACCGTCTGTCGCTTTCCCCAGGGCGGTTCTGGCTGGTTCACATTGTACTGCAGCAGTAGGTGTCGCTGCTTACAGTTACAGATGCAGTCACGAAACAATTTGCATATGTACAATACTGCTTTTGACAATTTATGCATTCTTAAGAAGTAGATTGACAATGTTGCATCGTTATTATTGTTTATTGACAACTGCTTGAATATATCACACTCCATTACGTTTCGGACCACATTTAAAAAAGGCAGTCACTGTATATTTGTAAATACTTTAAAATTTGTAACTGTAAACAGCAACTGTATCTGTAGCTGCATTTGGAACTGTATGCGGAGACACCTAGTGCTGTAACACAATGTGAACCAGTCAGAATTGCCCTTAAGGAAGGTAACAGACGGTCACCCAAACTTCGGCGTCGGTGTAAATAAGATAACGGTTGTGTGAAAAGAGTGTCTTTATTGAAGATTTGCCAAGGGTCTTCTTTGAAAGCGTCTTGCGACCAGAGCATTTTCTTATAACTACATGTACGTTCTTGACGACATTAGATAAGGAACTCTGGAAAGACCTACAACCTTCTCCGGATCAGGAACCCGTGGGGCCGCCAGGAGTGGAAGGGAGCGTGGAGTGACGGGTCAGTAGGCTTTCTCTCATGTGTCACTCACGACGTAAGGCCGGCAATGATGCTGTCTGATCATGTTTATCAATCCAGAGCACACACACACAGACACAGATACACACACACATTCACACACACATACACACACACACACACACACACAGGCGCGCGCGTGCACGCACACACACACAAGTATACACTAAAATACACACACTGGCACAGACATACACATACACACACACAAACATACATGCACAGACACGTACGCAGACATATATGAATAAGATATATTTACATATATGTAACATATGTACATACGCATATATAGAGAGAGAAAAAGAGACTGAGAGAAAGAGAAGAAGTAATACCAGGATACCCCATAAGCCCCGGTCACAAAGCGCGTACGATTTCTTGCGATGGTATATTCCGCATATCGTACGATGAGCGCAGTAAATCGCAACAAAATCGTAAGCAAAATCAGCCATCGCAGAGCATCGGATGATGTTCAAAATTTTTCCAGCGTCGTACGATTTTTCACTTGTGTTTCTTCTGAATAGCCGCCTGACCGCTTTTGCGCTTCTTTAACCAACCAAATGTGGACATAGCTGTTGAATACCTTCCTATAATATCTTTAACTGTAAAAATAAATTAAAAGAGACCATGACAACATGAGTATTACAAGCAAAGGTTCAAATCAAGGACAAGTACTGGTATGGTTATCTCGGCCTGTTTGCCGGCTCTTCGAGTCAAGCTTTTTCGAAGATCGTATTATGATATGCTATAAACAAAAATGCTATCAACAAAAATGCTATCATACAAAAATCATATCATAAGCATTATATCACATATATTTTCGACTCATAGAGCCTGCCTTTCTGTTCGAGTTGTCCCTATGGTTATTACGATCATGGTAAACTGACCCGAGGCAAACGAGAGCTGAGATTTGATCTAATTATGAACTCACGTGCATGTAGCGATATAACAATTGTCTGCATCACCTGTGCGTGATACTGAATCTGCCACGTGTAAAACATTGCCTTGAAGGTAGGCTCCTCAACGGGCGCGCTGTTCTCTGGTTGCTACTGTGGCAGTTGCGACTGATGTAGTTTCCTAGGCATTTAGAATAGTCTCTGCCATTTTTCTCCCAAACTAAATAATCCCCTTAACACTGCCTTTCGACTGCTGCTTTTTACCAATGTGCGGATTTGCATGACCTCTTATGTACTAGAATGTAGAACTGCTATATCTTTGATCATGTAAGATATACGTTTCCAGGTCATCAGAGTGGCAGAGAATGCCAGAAAACGTCCGACAGAGGCTTGGTTATGAGAACAAAGACGATGGAGAGTTCTGGTACGTAATGCGCTTGTGCGCCGAAGACACATCAAATACGTCACCCCGAATCAGCAGTAGAGTACAATTTTGTAGAATTGCATCAATGAACAGAAAACACGGCATGTATAAGATAGAAGAACTCTATTGCACAGCAATTGTGCGCAGTACATCAGGGGTGCCTAAGCATTTGCACGAACCCTATGAAATTCGTACGAATATTATGTGATACACACGAATCACTATGCGAAAACGCACGAATATTATGAAATTCGCACGAATCACTATGCGAAATCGTACGAATTTTATGAAATTCGCACGAATCACTATGTGACACACACGAGCCTTATGTGATTTGCACGATCCTTATGCAAAAACGGCGGCCGGGAGGAGGCATGATTTTGAGCGTTTCTACCCGAGATATTTATATTTCAAGGCATGGAATGGACATTTACCGTCGCAAAGATGTATTTGATAGCCTGTGAGCTACTGTTTAGCTTCATTTCGGCGTGTTACATCGTATTTTCAGTCGCCGAAGCGGCGAAGCCGCCATCTTGAAAATCCCGCTCCGTTTGTCACGTGACCCCGCCAGTGGTTGCGCAATTTCGCATAAGGATCGTGCAAATCACATAAGGCTCGTGTGTGTCACAAAGTGATTCGTGCGAATTTCATAAAATTCGTACGATTTCGCATAGTGATTCGTGCGAATTTCATAATATTCGTGCGTTTTCGCATAGTGATTCGTGTGTATCACATAATATTCGTACGAATTTCATAGGAAAATCGTGCAAATGCTTAGGCACCCCTGTACATGTATGGCAACAACTATTACACATGGTGCAAAATAGAACATATGACTAAATACAAGGCTCTACATACACAGCACGCAGACTTGAAGCAACTGTTTATTGCTATCAGCATATCGCCAGCGAGCTATTCTTCACTGTATTATGCCACGTTATGCTATAGCTTTAGTCAATCATATCGACACTGCGTCATGTATATAAGGTGAATGATTGTTACAATAACACCATGTATGCCCCCCCCCCCTGTGGTAGGATGGAATGCGGGGATTTTTGTGAGTTCTACAGAGAGGTCACCATCGCTTCGCTGGCAGAACACGAGGTTGTTAAAACTGGTAAGCTCTTCTGTTGTACTTGGGATTTTCAATCTGTATGATGCTTGTTTTCTATGCAAAATGCCCTGCCATGGACTCCATGGCAGGGCATTTTGCATGGAGTGTTTTTTAAAAGACCCATGTCCACTTTTTTAAAAGACCCATGTCCACTAGAGGATGGGACCAAAAGTTTCATAGACCAATTCGAATTTCATACGTAATAACGAATATTTAACATTCCGTGTGTTTTGTTTTCTTCTAAATCATACTTACATATTGCACCATATTCCACTAATGAAATGAAGGGTCACATGAAACCAACTGGTCCCTGTACGGTCGGTCAGCGATCGCAGTCCAGTGGAATTCCTTATACCCCTGTCACATTGTCGACTTTAGCCGACTCTTAGCCGACCCAGGTCGGCAGTAGTTCGGGAGTTTGACGCTTATCTTTTAGTGCAGAACATGTACCAAACATGTCCTAACCATCTCCCGACCAGTAAATGACTTACTCCCGACTGTGTCCCGCATGTTATCTACCCTATTCCCAATCATCCCGACCTCTAGCTGCAGACTGCCAAATTCGGCTGTGTGTAACTGGGGCTTGAGTCGACATGAAGCTTGAAGTGTGTTTCTGCCTTTATCAACAACAATAAGTGTTTTACACTTTCGTAAAGACATTAGGGCAGGCACCAGAACCAAGGTTTCTTCCAGCCATAGCCTATAAGATGGTGTGTATTCTTTGGTATAACCGTTTTGATTCTGTAACAGATGTGAAGTCGAAGTGGGACGTTGCACAGGAAATAGGAGAGTGGGAGAAGGGTGAAACCGCTGGAGGCTGCCGCAACCACATGAAAACCTACGCCAAAAACCCGCAGTACCTCTTCACACTGTCGTCTCCAGGTACGAAAATCCACAGTACCTTTTCTCACCATCGTCTGTAAGTATTAAAAAAAACACAGTACCTCATCACACTGTTTTCTGTAGGTTCTTAAAATCCGTAGTACCTATTCACACTGTTGTCTGCAGGCACGAAAAACCCACAGTACCTTTTCTTACCATCGTCTGTAAGTATGAAAAACACAGTACCTCATCACACTGTTTTCTGTAGGTTCTTAAAATCCGCAGTACCTCTTCATATTGTCGTCTGCAGGTACGAAAATCCACAGTACCTTTTCTCACCGTCGTATGTATGAAAAACACAGTACCTCATCAAACTATTTTCTGTAGGTACGTCGATGTAGGTTAGACATCCAGGTAATAAGATGCGCCAAAAATAGTTACTCAAGCAACTGGATATGGTTTTGAGCTAAAAGTAACTCGCGGTCAACAAGCCCAACACGAGAAGGGGAAAGCCAGACAAAGGGACAAATTTGAACGTCTATTACAAAAAGAAGGGAACAGTCGTGCAGATAGGGACCCCAATTGGAGATCAAACAGTTCCAAAACCCCAGTTCAGACTAGAACAGACGAAAGGTGGATCAGGAATCTCAGTAGCCATACTCTTACAGAACCGAGAAATCGCTACTGTCTAAAGGCCTAAATTTTGCAGTAGCCCCTAACAAGATCCCCAGCATCGACATTGTCACAGAAACTGAGTCAGCAATCCACCGGGCCCGTTTGCCACAGAGACAGGCTGAAGCCTTACGCGCTACCACTTTGAAAGTTTCAAAACCCCCTCCCAGCAACATCACTCGGGAAGAACAAACTGCTCTCAGAGATTTGGCCACCAATCAAGACATAGTAATTCTGACGGCAGACAAGGGGAGATGCACAGTAGTCTTAGACAGGGAACAGTACGACAGAAAGGTACAAGATCTATTAGGGCACAAAAACACCTACGCGCCTTTGAAGAAGGACCCCACCTCCCAGTTTAAAGGGAAAATCATCACGGCTCTCAAGGAATTGGAAGACAAGGAAAAAAAGATTGACCGTGCCACCTATCTAAAACTCTACCCCACTTCGGAACAACCCCCAACCTTCTACGGCCTCCCACAGCAACATTGCCAGCATAGTCCACCCTAGCGCCCCAGTTAGTGTTCCAGACATAGCTAAAGGACAGTTCTACTGCACGGCTTTTTGAACAAATGTGGGGACCTTCAGTCTCGGACCACTCATGCAAACCATTGTTACCAGAATAGTGCCAGACTTCGTTCATAGACATATGTCCCATATACCAAAACTGGACCTTCAACAAAGCCCTCAAACCCTCGGACCACTCAAAGAAAACAGCCAAGTGCAAACCATTGACCGACAGAAAGAAAGCCAACATTACCATCCCCTGTGTCCAAGGAGTTTCGGAAAAACTCAGACGGATCTTCCAAAACTTCAACATCGCCACTAACTTCAAACCTCACTCAACCCTCCGACACAAACTGGTACATCCAAAAGACAAACCACAGAAAGGTACTAAGGCCAATGTTATCTACAGACTCAAATGCGAGGAACCCAACTGTAACAACACATACATTGGTGAGACTAGTCGTCCACTAAAAGCAAGATACCAAGAACATTGCAAACCGAAGGCCAACGGCTACTCTTCTGCTATTTTCAACCACCTAGAACACAACCAAGGACATTCCTTCAACCTCCAATCTACCGACATCCTAGACCGCGAAGCCCGCTGTTTTGAACGGGGAGTTAGAGAGGCCATATATGAGAGAATATACAATCCCACCCTCAACAAAAAAGGGGGGCTACGTATGGAACTTTCCGGCACTTGGGACATAGCACTGACCCCCCCCCCCCCCCCCCCCCCCGCCAACAAAACTTTTAGCTCCTGTAACTAAAACAACAGGAGCTAATTGACTCATTTGCATTAACTGTGTCTTAGCCTTGCTATCCTTTGAAATCCAAGTTGTCTTCAGCTTGACTTTGGTTTAGCTTTGTTTTCTTTGGAATCCAAATTGTCTTCAGTCTGAATTGTCTTACAGCCTTTCCTATTGGACATCTGAAATTGTCTTCATTCATAGTTAGAGTATAAAAGACCTGTTTCTTCCAGATCTCTTCAGTGTCACTGACGAAGGATAGTGGATTCTATCCGAAACGTCTGACCGTTTCAAAACCATATCCAGTTGCTTGAGTAACTATTTTTGGCGTATTTTCTGTAGGGTCTTAAAAAACGCAGTACCTCTTCACATGTCGTAAGTACGAAAAACCCACAGTACCTTTTCTCACCGTCATCTGTAAGTATGAAACAAGAAAGCTTCTGAAAATAGCTGGCCGGTGCGTATTTTGGAAATAGCCTGGATGGTAAACAAAATCACACGAAAAAAGAGTTTTTAAACATCGAATTACTGAATTGGTCTTTCTTCTATTGAAAAAAAAAACACTACATGAGATTTGTCTAACAAAGAAAAAAAATTAGCAAGTGGGGTTCGAACCTACGATCTACGGCTGGAGAAGCCAACTAAGATAGGTTCCGTGCTCGGCCACGCTGGCTCGATTACGCAATAGCACGTATAGAAGGGCTATTTGGTTAAATTGACCGATCCATGCATCCATGGATCCATGCAACCGCTTCTCCCGTCTCACCGGCAAAAAGCATCACTTCACACTGTTTTCTAAAGGTTCGAAAGGTCACGCTTCCAACCGCCAATCGGGGTTCGCTTGCAACACCTCTAGGTTCCGTTGGGGTAACTCTAGGTTCCGTGAAGGTACATCTGCGTTATCGAACCCCACAGTGCCGCACCAATGCCCCAAGTGTAGTGGGATACAACCTTAAGCTGGGATTTTCCTACCTTACACTCAGGTTTGGGCGGATTCACAGAAGTTTAAGATTTCAAAATCTTGTTACGATACACAAATGTTAATCTTGAGAAATTCATGAAGGCTATATGCAGCCACTTTGTTTCCTTAATCGCTGCCTAATTTATTATAACCAACTCATTCACATACCAGATCACTTTGACCCTGAAGAGGACGATGAGGAAGACCGCGGCACATGTGATGTGTTGATTGGTCTCCATCAAGAGTTGCCGAAATTCAAAGGGAAACTCGAGCACATCGGTTTCCAAGTATACGAGGTAAGACAAAAAAGTCATTTATAAAGCTAAGGGCACAACCCGCCGTACGTGCAATTTGTCCGTACGTTTTTTTGGCGACGCCTCAGGGGCGAGCCAAATGGTATATATTATGTTCAGTCTGCAAAAATTCTAGGAATTGCACAGGCATGTTTCCACAGGCATGGATGGAATAGCCTCAATGAATGTGAAATGGAATTTGGGTCATGTCCCAGGAAGCTGGGATCAGGGGGATGGTTGGGTCAGCTGATAGGGATAGCCATTTACCATAGGTAGACAGGAAATGTTACATATGAAGGTCATAATCTTGAACACTGTTGTCTATATACATGTAGCTAGTAGTTGTTGTCATACATTGTCAGGGGTGCCTAAGCATCTGCACGAACCCTATGAGATTCGTAAGGACATTATGTGATACGCACGAATCACTATGTGAAAACGCACGATCCTTATGAAAATCACACGAATCACTATGCGAAAACGTACGAACCTTATGTGATTCGCACGAATCACTATGTGACACACACGAACCTTATGCGATTTGCACGAATCGTATGCGAAAGCAAAAAAGTTCATTCCGCATGCACTACAGGTGTCGAGTCCAGACCGGGTAGTCAAGCTGTCCAAGTCCCAGCTGTGGAATGCTGCACCCGTCTTCATGACTGCGACTTACTACAACAACCGGGAGGTCACTCTGCGCATTCAGATGGAGCCCGGCACGTACGTCATCATCCCCACTACGTACCAGCCAAACAGAGAGGGCCCATTTCTTCTCAGAGTCTTCACTGAAAGACCAGTCCAGCTGCGAGAATTGGGGTAAGGTTTATCGTTGAAAAGATTCATTAGTCACGTATATACACAGTTAATAGGATTTTCATCAAGCAGTGACTACTTTTTAAATTTTCGATGGCTATCAGACCATCTTGATCATGGAGTTACCCAGTTCTCGTGAGAGTTGCGAGAACTAGGTCAAGGCTTGCGTGGATCTTCTGCCCCTCACCCCGCCTCTTTGTGGAGTAAGGGTAAATAGGACTTGGGCAGCTCCCAGCCATCATCGCGAGAACTGGGTCACTCCGTGATCAATATGGACTGATAGCCATCGAAAATTTGGAGGTTAGCGTGTTTACCTTTAAAAAGTAGTCATTGCTTGATGAAAATGGGGTAAGATTATTACGAGGCCGAGTCAAAAAGTAATGTATATGGTTTATAGCAACCTCACTTTTTTCATGAAATGAGTTGAAATTTGACCCTAAGGTAAAGCCACATATGTTCTTGAGACTGTAATATCCCAATTTAGTGTAGTTCAGATTTCTCAGAGAGACTGAATTGATTTCCACACCCCTAGAGGTCTCTCAATGCTCAATGCTAAATGTCTCTATAGGTTACAGGAAATGTTGATCCCTGAACTCACCGTGTTCACTTTTTAAAGCTGCTAGAATATGGTGAGTTGTTATATAAGAGGCAGTTGGATTCATAGCCGAATACGTCTTACATAACTCTCCACCCCAGCAGTATAAAAAGAAAAAATGATTGCATTTCAAAAGTGAAAATAAGCAAGTGGATTATAGAGCTATGTACTTTGATACATGTGCGGTTTCAGTCTCCTACAATGGCTTAAAGTATGAGATTTTTTTATTGTACGTTACCCTGTACTGCTATGTGCTTCTGACGGACTTCCAAAGGTATGGTCAATTTGTAATTCAGTCACTCGTAATATAAAGAAATTGAGATACACATGAAGTTGCAGCCTCAAGAAGATATATGCCCTTACCATTGTGCCAAATGTCAACTCATTTGACGGAAAAATGAGATTGTTATGGCTATAAGATCACTTGCTCTTGTGCTTCCCATAAAATCCTTTATCATCTCAGGCATGTTTTGATATGGCATTTAACGTGTCGTGATTTAGATGTCCGGTTCTTGTCTGATCTTGTGAAAAATGCCCACTGACGGATGTGATGTTTCCATGCAGAGAGCTTGAATGAAGAGGTCAGTGACCCCATGGAGGACACGTTAAGTTGGGCTTACTGCGACAATCGTACGGGGAGAACATTGCAGTGCAGCGGTGAATGGTTTCATCGGGTTGGTACGTCACTGAATAAAAGAGGATGTTTTTGCACACCCGTTCCTTTAGTTTTATACCTACGTTTCGGTGAATGTCTGTCACCATCCTCGGGGCAATTCTGACTGGTTAATATTGTACAGCAGTTCTAGGTACAGATGTGGTCACAAACTTGCATCATGCTTTACTAATAAAGCGATGTCGAGGTGAACACACACACACACACACACACACACATGCACACACACACATACACACACACACACACACACATACACACAAAAGAGGGTCTGTCAGATTGATAAAACAATCTGTATTGAGTTAACATGTACGTATGTAAATAGTATTGAGTATGGTCTATGTTGCTTTTGTTGTGTGGATGAAAAGAGTAAAACCATATATAAAACAATGCTCACTAGATGTCCTGTTACCGTCCGGACATTTACGCTCACGATGTAATGTTTTACAATGACAGTAACTAATTTGGTATTTGCTTTATCTACATAGCTTCAGTTGACGGATGGATGGCAGAATTAAAAATAAATTCAGTTGCCTCTTTAGTTCATTCGTCGATTTAAACTTTTTTTCTTATTTGAAACAGTGACTGGAATTGACGTAACTACTTCGTTGAATTGTCCATGATCTGATGTGTCAATAAAAAGCTATCTATATGACATATTTGATCTTGTTCTTTGATCTGAAACAGAAACTGATACATTGCGCAAGGAGCTATGGTACTCTCAGTGTGGAATCTGGTCCTGTCCCTGGTGCTGAACTCACATTCACACTGATTATCCTCCTACTGACTTCACACTGGTTCTGTCCCTGGTGCTGAACTCACATTCACAATGATTATCCTCCTACTGACTTCGCACCTCGTGGCGCAGCGGCAGAATGTTCGGCCCATGACCGAGAGGTCGCGGGTTCGAATCCGACTGCCGTGGTACCGATCTTGTGCCCTTGTGAAAGGCACTTTACACAACTTTCCTCACTTTACTCAGGTGAAAATGAGTACCTAGCTTCGGGTAGGTCCGACCCTCGGATAGGACGTTAAATGGAGGTCCCGTGTATGGGGAGAGTCACACCCCATGCACGTTAATACATACCGTATCAGCCACATGGTGATTTACATCATTCACCCGGACGGGAGACCTGGCGCATCCCCGTCTTGTATTCAGCTAGAAGAAAGGGTATGCCACCCCGTAAGGGGCGGTATAACCCCAACGATGCTGTAATACACCGATGCACGTTAATACATACCGTATCAGCCACATGGTGATTTACATCATTCACCCGGACGGGAGACCTGGCGCATCCCCGTCTTGTATTCAGCTAGAAGAAAGGGTATTCCGCCCCGTAAGGGACGGTATAACCCCATCGGTACTGTAATACACCGTATGGCTATGACTGACTGACTGACTTCGCACTGGTCCTGTCGCTGGTGCTAAACTGTGAAAGTCAGTAGGAGGATAATCAGTGTGAATGTGAGTTCAGCACCAGGGACAGGACCAGTGTGAAGTCAGTAGGAGGATAATCAGTGTGAATGTGAGTTCAGCACCAGGGACAGGACTAGTGCGAAGTCAGTAGGAGGATAATCAGTGTGAATGTGAGTTCAGCACCAGGGACAGGACTAGTGTGAAGTCAGTAGGAGGATAATCAGTGTGAATGTGAGTTCAGCACCAGGGACAGGACTAGTGTGAAGTCAGTAGGAGGATAATCAGTGTGAATGTGAGTTCAGCACCAGGGACAGGACTAGTGTGAAGTCAGTAGGAGGATAATCCGTGTGAATGTGAGTTCAGCACCAGGGACAGGACTAGTGTGAAGTCAGTAGGAGGATAATCAGTGTGAATGTGAGTTCAGCACCAGGGACAGGACTAGTGTTAAGTCAGTAGGAGGATAATCAGTGTGAATGTGAGTTCAGCACCAGGGACAGGACTAGTGCGAAGTCAGTAGGAGGATAATCAGTGTGAATGTGAGTTCAGCACCAGGGACAGGACTAGTGTGAAGTCAGTAGGAGGATAATCAGTGTGAATGTGAGTTCAGCACCAGGGACAGGACTAGTGTGAAGTCAGTAGGAGGATAATCAGTGTGAATGTGAGTTCAGCACCAGGGACTGGACTAGTGTGAAGTCAGTAGGAGTATAATCAGTGTGAATGTGAGTTCAGCACCAGGGACAGGACTAGTGTGAAGTCAGTAGGAGGATAGTCAGTGTGAATGTGAGTTCAGCACCAGGGACAGGACTAGTGCGAAGTCAGTAGGAGGATAATCAGTGTGAATGTGAGTTCAGCACCAGGGACAGGACTAGTGCGAAGTCAGTAGGAGGATAATCAGTGTGAATGTGAGTTTCAGCACCAGGGACAGGACTAGTGTGAAGTCAGTAGGAGGATAATCAGTGTGAATGTGAGTTCAGCACCAGGGACAGGACTAGTGCGAAGTCAGTAGGAGGATAATCAGTGTGAATGTGAGTTCAGCACCAGGGACAGGACTAGTGCGAAGTCAGTAGGAGGATAATCAGTGTGAATGTGAGTTTCAGCACCAGGGACAGGACTAGTGTGAAGTCAGTAGGAGGATAATCAGTGTGAATGTGAGTTCAGCACCAGGGACAGGACTAGTGTGAAGTCAGTAGGAGGATAATCAGTGTGAATGTGAGTTCAGCACCAGGGACAGGACTAGTGTGAAGTCAGTAGGGGGATAATCAGTGTGAATATGTGAGTTCAGCATCAGGAAACCCAAATTTATCAAAATCAAATACTTTGGAATTTCGCTGCCTCTGACTGCAAAAAAAGACACATATACATTCTGACACCCAATTTGAGGCAAACTAGTCTGCAAAACGCAACATCCTCCATTCACAAACGATTAGGTCCAGGTTCAGGTCCGGACCTGATCCACTGCACGGACCTGGAACGTACCTGGACCTGGATTTTCTGTTTGGTGTAGCCTTAGTCTCTAAGATCAACTATCGTATTGGCCTCCATAGCAGGTTGTCTGTGGGCCTTTTAAATTTTTTTCTCGTAATAAACTCTTCCTGACCTTTTCTTTTTGTACTGGGTCGTTTGTGCCTACTATGAAGGCTATATCGTGCATTATTTTGTTTCTTTCTTTTCCAACAAAAAAGTATTCTTTAGGGTGACTCATGAGAATCGGCTGCCGTGAAAGAAATAAGAAAAGTAAAAGACACTAACGTACACACGGACGCAAATACAAGAGTCTCGTCCCATGTATCACTTAGGTAAAATTGTATGGACCTAAAATGCGCAAAATAAAACAACTGACAAGACAAGGTTTGAGTATTTTCCATGTTTTAAGCACATGTAATGTTCTTTCACACAAACAATTCTGTACAAGTAGGAAGAAGAAGACAATTAATGACAGATATCACGGCTAACATCTACAGAATAGTTGTGTCTAATATGTTTGATTGTCAATGCTTAATTAGGCAGTGAATATCTTTGCTTATGTCATTCCCTACAAAATTGAATAAACATTGAAAGAAATGAGAACATGTGAAATGTTTGATTAGTTTCTAGCAGTGTTTGTTCCAACAATAACGTAAATAATGAAAACACCTTTTCATTTCCTAGACTGTAGCTGGCAGTCTTGAGTTGAGGTCTTGGAAGATTTCAACGCTATGATAAAATCTGTCAGACGCCAGTCTTTTTTAAAAAGAGTTGTGTCTTTTGTATACTGATCACTTGAAGGCATGCTTGCATCAGGTCTTGTTTAGCGGATCAGATGACAATAATGTTAACAGGCTTACTTTTACTACAAGTGCCAAAGTAGCTCTCATACAATTCTCTCGACCATTAATACAATGGCAGCTAGTGGCCTTTCCAAACAAATGCAAACCTACAGCAATCCCACCTGTACATTCTTGCTATTGAATGCATACAATGCCATGCACAGCTATAATGTACATCACGTAATGAAGCTAATTAAGACTTCAACCATTTATACAAAGATGTTCTATATGGGATATTAAAACAGGACAGCATAGGATTAAAATTACACAGCCTTGGAGACCAGCTTGTCTGTAGTGTTTTGATGACAGTTTAAACATGATATCCAAAACAAAATAATCAAGACCCCAAAAATGACCCACACATTAGAAATGTGACTGGAACAATAAGCTTGCTCACTGTTTGGAGTGCTCATGTTCAGTGTGGTACATTTCGGGAAATATATGAAAATTGAGGACCAAATGCTATTTTTTACATAAAAAAATATATATTGCGGCTATTGCTAGGGGCCTTGCTTACAGTATACTAGTAGCACACTGCACATGTGCACTTAAAACTATGAACCAGCTTATAAAGGCATCCATTTACCTTTCACAATTCCTGCTGTGACATGTCCATTAGGTCAGGTGACAGTAGTTTGGTCAGTCTTCCAAAGACGGTCACAGGTTTTACCAAAATTTATTCCAAAGAAGGTTGTACATTCAGTATCTAGATGCAAAAATAGAAGGTTCATACCACATAAAGAAGCATAAGAATTTCTGTGTTTGAAATACTCTATCAATGTTTCAGAAAATGACACTTGACTATCGCCAGTTCTCCTTTATCCTTGAGGTACCTATATCTGTTGTATCTATAAACAGGTTATCATACAACACGGTGTATTCCGCATCACCCTTGTTCCCAGCCCTCCCTAGACTACGATATAAGTATACTACGATTGTTCTGTACGACAGTTTGAACAGTCGATAATCTTAAACGCATGCCTTCCGAATCACGCACATGGACAAGATTGCCAATTTCAGTGTGTACCGTATAAAAAAGAATCACAAAGCGCACAAGATGCTCAGTGTATATGTAACCATTCTACTTACAGTTGAGGCCGATGGAATGACTGAACTTTAGTCGAGCTGATGCCTGAGGATGGAATATTCAGTATACCCGACGCCGCAGCGCTTGTTCCCTCCGATGTCTGAGGAAGGAATGAGACGTTCAAAGTAACGATGCTGAACTCGAATGCATTTGACCGTGACCTCGAAAGGTTGAGGACACCTGTTACCACGCAGCCACGCAGGCGCCAATAAACCATTCATTCATTCAGCTTACCACGTGGCTGTCACCCGATTGCCTTACACTACAGTAGGAATAAATGCCAGACCCTTATAGTACAATCATGCCTCATCGGGCTAGGTACAGGTTATCTATTTTATGACTTAACAAGCGTTCGCAGAACTCAACCTTCGTGAACTGGGTGATGGTGCGGTGGTGGAGGGTTTATATGTAGACGTGTCATTGGCTAGCTTAACAGTATATCATGTTGTTGGAATTATACATGGATTTTGATGTGTTTGGTTGTGTTGCATGGTTTATTGGGAGTGGAATGATTGGTTTGGACAGATTGTGATGGTATTTGGGTGGTATGACGGCGAGGTTGTTTGATTTGGATGGTGAAAGTTTTGAGTGTGGTTTGTTAATGCGGTCGTTACGTTATTATGTGTGAGCTTCCTTTAGTTATGTGTCGTCCGCAGAGCGTCGCTTGTAAGTGGAAGTGTGAAGGCGAGGTGTTGAGAGGATGTTGTTGGTTTTAAATATGAAACTGTGAGGTGCATGTCAGGATGAGCGTATTCTACGTCAGGCCGACATTATTGGAGACTTTTGTATGTCATTAAGAATCTAAACGGCAAGTTACTTGGAATCTTGGCAGTAGGTGGTCAATGTTATCTGTGAAATGCATTGAGAAGTTGTAGAATATAATGCGAAGACACAGCGTTTGTGGTTTTTACTTGGAATGGAATGTATGTGTACGCTATGGCCTGCTACAAATTGTGTAAAATGAAACCGTGTCTCTACGATTTACGGGAGCTGAAGAAGGCCTGCTTACGCTTTTTGGGAGAAAGCATGGAGACCGTCACATAGGAAGGTGCGCCGAAAAAAGGGATTTAGGCAGTAGGCTGTATCTTAAAAGTATTCTATCATCCATCCTTTCTTGTCTGTGCACATGACACAAACTGTCCCTGTCCATTCATTTCCATGGACAAAGCAAATACCTTTCATGGTCTTTTGAAGATAAAGACTTATATTGACTGGGCTAAAATCGACTGTTGCATCAAAATATCAATAAAATAACACATGAAACTAGGGCTGGGTATCGGTACAGCGTACCGGTACAAAACCGGTTTTTCTTATTGGACCGGTCCAGAAAAACCGGACCTGAAAAAATTAGGTGGACCGGATGTTGGACCGATTAGAAAATTAACAGATTATTTTATCAGGCATTCACACGTTTTGGCGCTTGCAGGTGGAAGAAAATAACAAGAGTGATGTAGAGTAGAGTTTATAGTAATTTCTACCAAGTTTTACAGCCAATCGTACGGGTGCAGTTAGCGTTGAAGGATTTTAAAACGCCAGTGTAAGTCTTATACTCCACCAAACAGATCGCTTTGTAGTGAAATGGACCATTGGTATGAGTCATACTTCATCAGGTTCAGGTTCAGGTCCGGACCTAATCCTTTGGACCTGAACCGGACCTGGACCTGAATTTTCTGTACCGGTACCCAGCCCTACATGAAACAATAACGTTGACCACATCAACGCCGTCATTGGTGAGATCCACATAAATGATCTTTACATCCCCAGCGAACACGTCCAAAATGTGATGGCTGGTGTCGTCACGGAATGCTCCTCCTCAGGTACTTTTAAGTATAACTTCCATTTTGGGCTTGCGACTTGGAACTCATGGAACTTTTCAGATGACCCCTTTTCTCTTACCCAATCGTTTTAGTAACCTATCAGTACAAATGACATGAATCTGCTAACTAGCACTTGTGACCTATATACTCTACATTACATCGCTTGGAAAACAAGACATAAAAGTATAATTTCCATTTTGGGCTTGCGACTTGGAACTCATTGAAATTCTGACATGACCCCGTGTCTCTTGCCCAAACGTTCTCGCCACATATCAGTACAAATGGCGGGATTATGCTAATTGGCACTTGTGACCCACCTTTAATTAATCGCTGGGAAATCCAGACATGAAAGTACAAATAAGATATATGGGCTTGCGCCTTGCAACTCATGGAACTTATGAGATGATCCCGTGTCCCTTACACATGATCAAGAAAGGCGCCAATCTTCGAAGGGAAAAATTTGCCGCAAGGAAAGCCAATTTTTGATCATTTTTGAATCATCAGCGGATTTCTTTGGACATAGGAATGTTCAGAAGTCTCATAACTTTGACAAATTCTAGATAAAGTTCACCAACACGTTGCAAATGGACATAAAAACCAAATTGTGACTCACTTTGTTGTCAACAACATGGTGAAAACCGCATGACGCAACGCGCTGGTGTTTATTTTAGGCAAGTTGAAGAGTGAGGTCATACCTTCGTCATTCTCCCTTGATATAGGCCACACTGAGTTGATAAAATTTCAACTCTGAGATGTACATGGCATGTATTTGTCAAAGTATTGACTTCTCCGGGTAGAGTAGTTAATTTCCAACCATTTAGCCAGATTATGGGAGCCCTACTGACAACCATGACAAGCCGCGCGTCGCCCGGTAAATTCAGTCCAGCTGGCCCGCGCCGTGTCGTGGCGGGAACGCTTTATCCGCCCGCACGAGGCTTGTCAGTCAATAGGACTATACGCCTCGCGACACCTTTTCTGTCCGGGATAACATACAGCATGCATAATTTCTTCCTTGGAAGAGAGACCAAATGCTTATCCCGACAAGAAATTTGTCCGATTTCAGATACACAATAGGTATGTGTAGTGTAGAACTTCCTGGTCCTTTGCTATAACCACCTCATAAAACCACCTCGTTCGCTTCGCTCACTCGGTGGTTTTATGAGGTGGTTATAGCAAAGGACCAGGCGTTATGACACCATATATACCGAGGAACAGGTGGGTCATTAACCCTATTATCATATAGCTTACCCACACTGACCCATTTAAGAGTAGAGTAGAGTAGAGTAGAGTTTCCGGTTGAGTAGGAGCGACAAATTCCTTTCTAAAACATACATCTTTTATTCAGTACATACGTTTGAACAGTGAATTTGAACAACATAAAACTTGTGCGTGAAATGTATTTCTGTTCCAAGGCTTAAAATAAGAACAAAGTCGATTCATTATGTTACAAACTGTTGCACGCTCCGTATTTCTCCACTCGCCCATTCTCGAACTGCAGGGGCGTTTTTTAAAACTCTTTTTAGGAGGATAAGTGATTTAGATGATATTTGGTATGTAGGTAGCTTTGACAGAGATGTACATCCTAAAGTGAAAACTATGCAAACTGTCTCTTAATTTCCATAACTAATGAAGGAAATCTATATTTGTAGTGTTTTCAATTATAGGACTCAAATACCTGGAGTATATGTAGTTTGTGGCTGGTGAAACATTAGCAGATTAGCAGATAACAATTATGCAAATTCGGAAGTAATTTACATGATCAGAATATTTCATGGACATATGAGGTCTCCGAACTTTTGTTTACCAGGTTTCTGTCATGTTTTCCTGAAATATTGTTGGCAACAATTTTACGAAGTTTGACAAATTTTCCATTTTTTCGTGTTGCCATGGCAACCGTTTGTTGACAGGCAGTTTTGCCAAAAATCACCATTTTTGGTTCAAACAATGTAGTTTTCACATTTATTTGCTATATTACTGCTATTTTGTTACATAAATAGAATCTTATATTATTAAGCATATCTTTCATAATTATATATGCATAAATTATGCTAATTTGATGACGTCATCAGCCCAAAATCCAAGAAGGCTGACCGAATGGCCAGATCAAGAATAGCAAGCTAATTATCCCATAAAATTTGTAACTACCTGGTATTTTGTAATCAAAAACCATCTAAATGAATGAACTTAGTCTATTTCCATTGTCTTTTGTGATTATTTGTTGCAAAAAAAGTATTTAAAAAAATTCAAGGTGGTGGATATAATATGGCGGAGCCCAACTCATATCTTAGATGTGCATGACGTCATTTTATGACGTCATTTTGACGTTATTGATGTTGCTATTGGCAACGCAAGTCGTAATAAACATTATTATTCTATTATCTGCACTTGTTACATTTTCGTAGCATAACTTGAATTTTTCTGAGAATACCCTTTTTTCATGGGTCCGGCCAATATAATCAAATTGATGACGTCATAATTACGTCATCTTACGTCAACGTAACGTCAAACGTCTGAAACTTGTCAGATATTATGTCGACATCTTGTCCTGAAAATTTCGTGGCCCTAAGGCACGTCGTGATAGAGTTATAGGACTTAGAAGTGGAGGGCCTCAAAAGCTCCCCCCCCCCGGTCCAGGGATGACCAAAAAAGCCCGGTCTGAATAGGGTTAAGTCGCAAACTATGAATGAACACTGGCTAGATAATCGGTGACTTATATAGAAAAAAAGAATGGTTAAGCTCCGAGGCATCAGTCTTAGGGCTGGGTATCGGTACAGCGTACCGTTACAAAACCAGTTTTTCTTATTGGACCGGTCCAGAAAAACCGGACCTGAAAAAAATTGGGTGGACCGAATGTTGGACCGATTGGAAATTTAACAGATTATTTTATAAGGCATTCAAACGTTTTGGCGCTTGCAGGTGGAAAAATAACAAGAGTGAATAAGAGTAGAGTTTATAATAATTTCTACCAAGTTTTACAGCCAATCGTACAGGTGCAGCTAGCGTTGTAGGATTTTAAAACGCCAGTGTAAGTCTAATACACCACCAAACAGATTTCTTTCTAGTGAAATGGACTATTGGTATGAGTCATACTGAAACAGGTCCAGGTTCAGGTCCGGACCTGGACCTGGACCTGATCCTTTGGACCTGAACCGGACCTGGACCTGAATTTTCTGTACCGGTACCCAGCCCTAATCAGTGTACATGTGCAAAGGAAGTTTCCAATCCCATAATGTGCTTATGGAATGATCGAACGTTACCGTAATGACGAAAAGGGCCCATACAACTTACCGCAGCAGTGCAACGTTCATATCCAGCGCCGAGAATCCCATGAGGCGAAAATCCAAGTTTAATACGAGCGTCCAAGCAAATAGAGCGACCGTCTGAAAACTCGCTAACATTCGATTGTACCGGGTGGTTCTGCTTGTCTACGTGCACACAGGAAGGTCAATTGTATTACATTATTAGCATATTCTTCTTTCCGCTTGCGAGCACAAATTCGTTTATATCAATGATTTTCAAACCAACTATTTTCGTGTAGCACAGGTGTCGTGTAGTTCGTCCTATATGACCCTTCTCTGCATCTCTTGTTTTGTCTGTTCCTTGTGCTGTTCTGAAACCAACATAAATTAGCTGATATTACAACATAAAAACGTTATTATGATCGATAGTTTCATTATATACCTGCTTTCGTCCACTTTGTGTAGTATTAAAAACGTTATCGTCAGAAATAAAGAATCACTTAAGTATGGTCTCTTGTCATGACTGTCTTGAAATAAGCATTTTCTCCAGCGACAGAAAAAATAACTCGTGATTTAGGATGTTGACAGCGTACTGGTCAGGTGGCGTATTTCATTAAAGTCTGTGGCTCACTTACTGACCAAGCGTGTTTTAATCTTGGCCCTTTCTCGGCATGTTAACTGTGGCTCTATTTAACCAGCATCGTACCGATAAGGTTGATGGTTGTTGGTACACTCCTGTCACACTATGTTCGATCTTCGGACGTACTTCGCGATCGCTTGAAGGTCGGCCAATTTTAGATCTTAAGAGGGTTGCGCGTATTTTTCACCTCAAAACTGTCCATGTCACATATACGCGAGGCTCGTGCGATCGCCTGTGAACAAATCTATGATAATGAACCTCCCATGACCACTTGCACGCGGACAAGGTAACAAAAAAAGTTCCTCACATAAAGACATAAATATAGAGATAAATAAATGTTGATTTGTTTGCTGTAGGAATCTTTTTGAACAATCAATGGAATGCGTGGGCATAATAGAAATGATGAAAAAAGAAATTGTGTCACAAAGCCAGTCTACATACTACCACAGGGGCCACAATGTCAAGAATTACCCTCAAGTTTCGGGAAAGTCAATAGTTGCAAACAAATGGAAGTCGGATGAACGTCGCCCGACTGACAGGCGTTCGCCATCCAATTTGCGGTCGATGATCAGGCTGTGCTCGCCTATCACCTGGAGAATGATTGATCATAGTTATGTGTACGCATGTGTGTACATAGTGAAAACTGGCGCCGAGGAAGAAGGGCAAAAAAGTTACCGAGACTAAGGTGCCAGAAGAGCGCGGCTTCGGAGACATAGAAGCCCAGGAAGATGAGATGGTAAGGAGGAACAGGAAGAAGAACATGACCGACCAACGTACAAAGTGCATAGTTCTACGACAAGGGTCAACATGACTAGAACATTTCCCGACACAAGCAGGATGCGCGTAGGAAACACGCCCGACTTCACTGACTTTGCACAAGTCGAGCGAGATGTGGAGGAAGGAGTTTTGTACGATACTCTTGTGGGGCCGTCTCAGTTTTAGCGAGAATCGTCAGATTTTTTTAGGTTAAATCGGTCTTCAATCGTTAGATTGACGTCCGACTATCAATCGAATGTCGCCGATACCTAGACAAGGTACGGACGACCTGCAGGCGACTCGGCAACGAGCTGTGTGAACTCAGAGATCACCGCGACCATCATACGACCCCAGAAAGTCGCCGCCGATCCCTAAATATCGTAGTCTGGGTACCATCCGGATAGTACTTCGCTCCTATGGTCGCTTCTGCTATCCGTCTGGAGACCTGCACACTCAAACCGTTTGGTGCTAACGTCATTAACGTAATGAGCGAATCAAGGAATAGGTTCTAGAGCGCTCGTTAGTTGACAACAGACCCTCCCGCAAGTACGGAGGGCTTGTCCGGTGTTGGAACGCCTGTTCGAACGATCGCTTGAACATCTTCCATAATTCGCTTATATGTGGGGACCAATAATCGCCTGCGTCTAAAATTTTGATGATTCCAGACGTTAAGATGGTCCGCGTTCTCAGACGGAAACACCGGGAAGCGACTGTCTAAATATATAGTGTATAATGAATGTCAGAGCTAGAAGCAACTGTCTATACTATATAATGAACGCCGGAGCGAACTACTTTCCGGATGGTACCCAGGCTATAAATATCGCAAATGATTGATAGAACGCCAGAAGAAAAACTTTTTAAAATTGCGCGACAATTGGAAAGGTACAATGTATTACAAACTGTGTATACAATGGAGTTGAACTATTGCGAGTGTCTCTCAACTTAACTAATCTAATCTAATGTAACATCATAAACAATCTAGTTAATATTATACAAGCTATACACTTCAGAACAGTATATCAATATTGCATTATCTCGTTTTTGCAAGGAGTGGTAAATGAATTGGCCTACGTAGGTAGATATATGAACAGGACATGATGATAACACATTGAATATCTCTGTCTTAGCATGTGGTAGTACATTGTATCTGACTTACATACAATACACCGGACGTCTTACTGTCGAAAATGTCATTTAGAGCTCGCAGATTCGTCGTCCGATCGATTTTCGCTACATGTGACAGAGGTATTGGGAGTCAGACTAGACTCGGATTTGGCAAATGCGAAGATGATAAGCTTAAAAGATTTGGGTCTCAGCTTTAGCTATAGCTCTAAACAACATATTGTAGACATGGAGTTTCTGACTGCTGTCTGTATGCGTATCGTGTATCACTTTTTCAACAGGCGGAGAAAAACCAAGGAAAGACCGCCGGATGTTGGCACCAGGACATGCTGGTCGCACGTCCGCATCGACCTAGTGCGAAAGAGCCGGGGTCTGGGGCCGTCTGAGCGCCTGGAGAGGTGAAAGTGGGTCTTTACCTGGACAGGGTGATGACGTCACGCCTGCCTGTTGAGCCGCGGAATGTATCATGGCAATATATGTCGAGATAGAGACATCTATGCCCCAGACTACGGTGCCCGTCCGGAGCGCCTACGCCAGGCGCACGGCTGGGCACCCATGGTGGTCGCGTATCGCGTCGCGAGCTCTTAAGGGCCCTTAAATTACCCTGGGCCCCATTGGAATGCATTACGCCAGGGTAATTTACGCCTATTTTTTTTAGACCAAGGAAAGACCGCCAGATGTTAGCACCAGGACATGCTGGTCGCACGTCCGCATCGACCTAGTGCGAAAGAGCCGGGGTCTGGGGCCGTCTGAGCGCCTGGAGAGGTGAAAGTGGGTCTTTACCTGGCCAGGGTGATGACGTCACGCCTGCCTGTTGAGCCGCGGAATATATCATGGCAATATATGTCGAGATAGAGACATCTATGCCCCAGACTACGGTGCCCGTCCGGAGCGCCTACGCCAGGCGCACGGCTGGGCACCCATGGTGGTCGCGTATCGCGTCGCGGCTCTTAAGGGCCCTTAAATTACCCTGGGCCCCATTACGCCAGGGTAATTTACGCCTATTTTTTTAGACCCTAAGGTCTTAGACCCTAAGGGCCCTTAAATTACCCTGGACCCCATTGGAATGCATTACGCCAGGGTAATTTACGCCTATTTTTTATATATGTCGAGATAGAGACATCTATGCCCCAGACTACGGTGCCCGTCCGGAGCGCCTACGCCAGGCGCACGGCTGGGCAGCCATGGCGATCGCGTATCGCGTCGCGGCTCTTAAGGGCCCTTAAATTACCCTGGGCCCCATTGGAATGCATTACGCCAGGGTAATTTACGCCTTTTTTTTTAGACCAAGGAAAGACCGCCAGATGTTAGCACCAGGACATGCTGGTCGCACGTCCGCATCGACCTAGTGCGAAAGAGCCGGGGTCTGGGGCCGTCTGAGCGCCTGGAGAGGTGAAAGTGGGTCTTTACCTGGCCAGGGTGATGACGTCACGCCTGCCTGTTGAGCCGCGGAATGTATCATGGCAATATATGTCGAGATAGAGACATCTATGCCCCAGACTACGGTGCCCGTCCGGAGCGCCTACGCCAGGCACACGGCTGGGCAGCCATGGCGATCGCGTATCGCGTCGCGGCTCTCAAGGGCCCTTAAATTACCCTGGGCCCCATTGGAATGCATTACGCCAGGGTAATTTACGCCTATTTTTTTTAGACCAAGGAAAGACCGCCAGATGTTAGCACCAGGACATGCTGGTCGCACGTCCGCATCGACCTAGTGCGAAAGAGCCGGGGTCTGGGGCCGTCTGAGCGCCTGGAGAGGTGAAAGTGGGTCTTTACCTGGCCAGGGTGATGACGTCACGCCTGCCTGTTGAGCCGCGGAATGTATCATGGCAATATATGTCGAGATAGAGACATCTATGCCCCAGACTAGGGTGCCCGTCCGGAGCGCCTACGCCAGGCGCACGGCTGGGCAGCCATGGCGATCGCGTATCGCGTCGCGGCTCTTAAGGGCCCTTAAATTACCCTGGGCCCCATTGGAATGCATTACGCCAGGGTAATTTACGCCTATTTTTTTAGACCAAGGAAAGACCGCCAGATGTTAGCACCAGGACATGCTGGTCGCACGTCCGCATCGACCTAGTGCGAAAGAGCCGGGGTCTGGGGCCGTCTGAGCGCCTGGAGAGGTGAAAGTGGGTCTTTACCTGGCCAGGGTGATGACGTCACGCCTGCCTGTTGAGCCGCGGAATGTATCATGGCACTATATGTCGAGATAGAGACATCTATGCCCCAGACTACGGTGCCCGTCCGGAGCGCCTACGCCAGGCGCACGGCTGGGCAGCCATGGCGATCGCGTATCGCGTCGTGGCTCTTAAGGGCCCTTAAATTACCCTGGGCCCCATTGGAATGCATTACGCCAGGGTAATTTACGCCTATTTTTTTTAGACCAAGGAAAGACCGCCAGATGTTAGCACCAGGACATGCTGGTCGCACGTCCGCATCGACCTAGTGCGAAAGAGCCGGGGTCTGGGGCCGTCTGAGCGCCTGGAGAGGTGAAAGTGGGTCTTTACCTGGCCAGGGTGATGACGTCACGCCTGCCTGTTGAGCCGCGGAATGTATCATGGCAATATATGTCGAGATAGAGACATCTATGCCCCAGACTACGGTGCCCGTCCGGAGCGCCTACGCCAGGCGCACGGCTGGGCAGCCATGGCGATCGCGTATCGCGTCGCGGCTCTTAAGGGCCCTTAAATTACCCTGGGCCCCATTGGAATGCATTACGCCAGGGTAATTTACGCCTATTTTTTTTAGACCAAGGAAAGACCGCCAGATGTTAGCACCAGGACATGCTGGTCGCACGTCCGCATCGACCTAGTGCGAAAGAGCCGGGGTCTGGGGCCGTCTGAGCGCCTGGAGAGGTGAAAGTGGGTCTTTACCTGGTCAGGGTGATGACGTCACGCCTGCCTGTTGAGCCGCGGAATGTATCATGGCAATATATGTCGAGATAGAGACATCTATGCCCCAGACTACGGTGCCCGTCCGGAGCGCCTACGCCAGGCACACGGCTGGGCAGCCATGGCGATCGCGTATCGCGTCGCGGCTCTTAAGGGCCCTTAAATTACCCTGGGCCCCATTGGAATGCATTACGCCAGGGTAATTTACGCCTATTTTTTTTAGACCAAGGAAAGACCGCCAGATTTTAGCACCAGGACATGCTGGTCGCACGTCCGCATCGACCTAGTGCGAAAGAGCCGGGGTCTGGGGCCGTCTGAGCGCCTGGAGAGGTGAAAGTGGGTCTTTACCTGGCCAGGGTGATGACGTCACGCCTGCCTGTTGAGCCGCGGAATGTATCATGGCAATATATGTCGAGATAGAGACATCTATGCCCCAGACTAGGGTGCCCGTCCGGAGCGCCTACGCCAGGCGCACGGCTGGGCAGCCATGGCGATCGCGTATCGCGTCGCGGCTCTTAAGGGCCCTTAAATTACCCTGGGCCCCATTGGAATGCATTACGCCAGGGTAATTTACGCCTATTTTTTTTAGACCAAGGAAAGACCGCCAGATGTTAGCACCAGGACATGCTGGTCGCACGTCCGCATCGACCTAGTGCGAAAGAGCCGGGGTCTGGGGCCGTCTGAGCGCCTGGAGAGGTGAAAGTGGGTCTTTACCTGGCCAGGGTGATGACGTCACGCCTGCCTGTTGAGCCAAGGAATGTATCATGGCAATATATGTCGAGATAGAGACATCTATGCCCCAGACTACGGTGCCCGTCCGGAGCGCCTACGCCAGGCGCACGGCTGGGCACCCATGGCGATCGCGTATCGCGTCGCGGCTCTTAAGGGCCCTTAAATTACCCTGGGCCCCATTGGAATGCATTACGCCAGGGTAATTTACGCCTATTTTTTTTAGACCAAGGAAAGACCGCCAGATGTTAGCACCAGGACATGCTGGTCGCACGTCCGCATCGACCTAGTGCGAAAGAGCCGGGGTCTGGGGCCGTCTGAGCGCCTGGAGAGGTGAAAGTGGGTCTTTACCTGGCCAGGGTGATGACGTCACGCCTGCCTGTTGAGCCGCGGAATGTATCATGGCAATATATGTCGAGATAGAGACATCTATGCCCCAGACTACGGTGCCCGTCCGGAGCGCCTACGCCAGGCGCACGGCTGGGCAGCCATGGCGATCGCGTATCGCGTCGCGGCTCTTAAGGGCCCTTAAATTACCCTGGGCCCCATTGGAATGCATTACGCCAGGGTAATTTACGCCTATTTTTTTTAGACCAAGGAAAGACCGCCAGATGTTAGCACCAGGACATGCTGGTCGCACGTCCGCATCGACCTAGTGCGAAAGAGCCGGGGTCTGGGGCCGTCTGAGCGCCTGGAGAGGTGAAAGTGGGTCTTTACCTGGCCAGGGTGATGACGTCACGCCTGCCTGTTGAGCCGCGGAATGTATCATGGCAATATATGTCGAGATAGAGACATCTATGCCCCAGACTACGGTGCCCGTCCGGAGCGCCTACGCCAGGCGCACGGCTGGGCAGCCATGGCGATCGCGTATCGCGTCGCGGCTCTTAAGGGCCCTTAAATTACCCTGGGCCCCATTGGAATGCATTACGCCAGGGTAATTTACGCCTATTTTTTTTAGACCAAGGAAAGACCGCCAGATGTTAGCACCAGGACATGCTGGTCGCACGTCCGCATCGACCTAGTGCGAAAGAGCCGGGGTCTGGGGCCGTCTGAGCGCCTGGAGAGGTGAAAGTGGGTCTTTACCTGGCCAGGGTGATGACGTCACGCCTGCCTGTTGAGCCGCGGAATGTATCATGGCAATATATGTCGAGATAGAGACATCTATGCCCCAGACTACGGTGCCCGTCCGGAGCGCCTACGCCAGGCGCACGGCTGGGCAGCCATGGCGATCGCGTATCGCGTCGCGGCTCTTAAGGGCCCTTAAATTACCCTGGGCCCCATTGGAATGCATTACGCCAGGGTAATTTACGCCTATTTTTTTTAGACCAAGGAAAGACCGCCAGATGTTAGCACCAGGACATGCTGGTCGCACGTCCGCATCGACCTAGTGCGAAAGAGCCGGGGTCTGGGGCCGTCTGAGCGCCTGGAGAGGTGAAAGTGGGTCTTTACCTGGCCAGGGTGATGACGTCACGCCTGCCTGTTGAGCCGCGGAATGTATCATGGCAATATATGTCGAGATAGAGACATCTATGCCCCAGACTACGGTGCCCGTCCGGAGCGCCTACGCCAGGCGCACGGCTGGGCAGCCATGGCGATCGCGTATCGCGTCGCGGCTCTTAAGGGCCCTTAAATTACCCTGGGCCCCATTGGAATGCATTACGCCAGGGTAATTTACGCCTATTTTTTTTAGACCAAGGAAAGACCGCCAGATGTTAGCACCAGGACATGCTGGTCGCACGTCCGCATCGACCTAGTGCGAAAGAGCCGGGGTCTGGGGCCGTCTGAGCGCCTGGAGAGGTGAAAGTGGGTCTTTACCTGGCCAGGGTGATGACGTCACGCCTGCCTGTTGAGCCAAGGAATGTATCATGGCAATATATGTCGAGATAGAGACATCTATGCCCCAGACTACGGTGCCCGTCCGGAGCGCCTACGCCAGGCGCACGGCTGGGCAGCCATGGCGATCGCGTATCGCGTCGCGGCTCTTAAGGGCCCTTAAATTACCCCGGGCCCCATTGGAATGCATTACGCCAGGGTAATTTACGCCTATTTTTTTTAGACCAAGGAAAGACCGCCAGATGTTAGCACCAGGACATGCTGGTCGCACGTCCGCATCGACCTAGTGCGAAAGAGCCGGGGTCTGGGGCCGTCTGAGCGCCTGGAGAGGTGAAAGTGGGTCTTTACCTGGCCAGGGTGATGACGTCACGCCTGCCTGTTGAGCCAAGGAATGTATCATGGCAATATATGTCGAGATAGAGACATCTATGCCCCAGACTACGGTGCCCGTCCGGAGCGCCTACGCCAGGCGCACGGCTGGGCAGCCATGGCGATCGCGTATCGCGTCGCGGCTCTTAAGGGCCCTTAAATTACCCTGGGCCCCATTGGAATGCATTACGCCAGGGTAATTTACGCCTATTTTTTTTAGACCAAGGAAAGACCGCCAGATGTTAGCACCAGGACATGCTGGTCGCACGTCCGCATCGACCTAGTGCGAAAGAGCCGGGGTCTGGGGCCGTCTGAGCGCCTGGAGAGGTGAAAGTGGGTCTTTACCTGGCCAGGGTGATGACGTCACGCCTGCCTGTTGAGCCAAGGAATGTATCATGGCAATATATGTCGAGATAGAGACATCTATGCCCCAGACTACGGTGCCCGTCCGGAGCGCCTACGCCAGGCGCACGGCTGGGCAGCCATGGCGATCGCGTATCGCGTCGCGGCTCTTAAGGGCCCTTAAATTACCCCGGGCCCCATTGGAATGCATTACGCCAGGGTAATTTACGCCTATTTTTTTTAGACCAAGGAAAGACCGCCAGATGTTAGCACCAGGACATGCTGGTCGCACGTCCGCATCGACCTAGTGCGAAAGAGCCGGGGTCTGGGGCCGTCTGAGCGCCTGGAGAGGTGAAAGTGGGTCTTTACCTGGCCAGGGTGATGACGTCACGCCTGCCTGTTGAGCCAAGGAATGTATCATGGCAATATATGTCGAGATAGAGACATCTATGCCCCAGACTACGGTGCCCGTCCGGAGCGCCTACGCCAGGCGCACGGCTGGGCAGCCATGGCGATCGCGTATCGCGTCGCGGCTCTTAAGGGCCCTTAAATTACCCTGGGCCCCATTGGAATGCATTACGCCAGGGTAATTTACGCCTATTTTTTTTAGACCAAGGAAAGACCGCCAGATGTTAGCACCAGGACATGCTGGTCGCACGTCCGCATCGACCTAGTGCGAAAGAGCCGGGGTCTGGGGCCGTCTGAGCGCCTGGAGAGGTGAAAGTGGGTCTTTACCTGGCCAGGGTGATGACGTCACGCCTGCCTGTTGAGCCAAGGAATGTATCATGGCAATATATGTCGAGATAGAGACATCTATGCCCCAGACTACGGTGCCCGTCCGGAGCGCCTACGCCAGGCGCACGGCTGGGCAGCCATGGCGATCGCGTATCGCGTCGCGGCTCTTAAGGGCCCTTAAATTACCCCGGGCCCCATTGGAATGCATTACGCCAGGGTAATTTACGCCTATTTTTTTTAGACCAAGGAAAGACCGCCAGATGTTAGCACCAGGACATGCTGGTCGCACGTCCGCATCGACCTAGTGCGAAAGAGCCGGGGTCTGGGGCCGTCTGAGCGCCTGGAGAGGTGAAAGTGGGTCTTTACCTGGCCAGGGTGATGACGTCACGCCTGCCTGTTGAGCCAAGGAATGTATCATGGCAATATATGTCGAGATAGAGACATCTATGCCCCAGACTACGGTGCCCGTCCGGAGCGCCTACGCCAGGCGCACGGCTGGGCAGCCATGGCGATCGCGTATCGCGTCGCGGCTCTTAAGGGCCCTTAAATTACCCCGGGCCCCATTGGAATGCATTACGCCAGGGTAATTTACGCCTATTTTTTTTAGACCAAGGAAAGACCGCCAGATGTTAGCACCAGGACATGCTGGTCGCACGTCCGCATCGACCTAGTGCGAAAGAGCCGGGGTCTGGGGCCGTCTGAGCGCCTGGAGAGGTGAAAGTGGGTCTTTACCTGGCCAGGGTGATGACGTCACGCCTGCCTGTTGAGCCGCGGAATGTATCATGGCAATATATGTCGAGATAGAGACATCTATGCCCCAGACTACGGTGCCCGTCCGGAGCGCCTACGCCAGGCGCACGGCTGGGCAGCCATGGCGATCGCGTATCGCGTCGCGGCTCTTAAGGGCCCTTAAATTACCCTGGGCCCCATTGGAATGCATTACGCCAGGGTAATTTACGCCTATTTTTTTTAGACCAAGGAAAGACCGCCAGATGTTAGCACCAGGACATGCTGGTCGCACGTCCGCATCGACCTAGTGCGAAAGAGCCGGGGTCTGGGGCCGTCTGAGCGCCTGGAGAGGTGAAAGTGGGTCTTTACCTGGCCAGGGTGATGACGTCACGCCTGCCTGTTGAGCCAAGGAATGTATCATGGCAATATATGTCGAGATAGAGACATCTATGCCCCAGACTACGGTGCCCGTCCGGAGCGCCTACGCCAGGCGCACGGCTGGGCAGCCATGGCGATCGCGTATCGCGTCGCGGCTCTTAAGGGCCCTTAAATTACCCTGGGCCCCATTGGAATGCATTACGCCAGGGTAATTTACGCCTATTTTTTTTAGACCAAGGAAAGACCGCCAGATGTTAGCACCAGGACATGCTGGTCGCACGTCCGCATCGACCTAGTGCGAAAGAGCCGGGGTCTGGGGCCGTCTGAGCGCCTGGAGAGGTGAAAGTGGGTCTTTACCTGGCCAGGGTGATGACGTCACGCCTGCCTGTTGAGCCGCGGAATGTATCATGGCAATATATGTCGAGATAGAGACATCTATGCCCCAGACTACGGTGCCCGTCCGGAGCGCCTACGCCAGGCGCACGGCTGGGCAGCCATGGCGATCGCGTATCGCGTCGCGGCTCTTAAGGGCCCTTAAATTACCCTGGGCCCCATTGGAATGCATTACGCCAGGGTAATTTACGCCTATTTTTTTTAGACCAAGGAAAGACCGCCAGATGTTAGCACCAGGACATGCTGGTCGCACGTCCGCATCGACCTAGTGCGAAAGAGCCGGGGTCTGGGGCCGTCTGAGCGCCTGGAGAGGTGAAAGTGGGTCTTTACCTGGCCAGGGTGATGACGTCACGCCTGCCTGTTGAGCCAAGGAATGTATCATGGCAATATATGTCGAGATAGAGACATCTATGCCCCAGACTACGGTGCCCGTCCGGAGCGCCTACGCCAGGCGCACGGCTGGGCAGCCATGGCGATCGCGTATCGCGTCGCGGCTCTTAAGGGCCCTTAAATTACCCTGGGCCCCATTGGAATGCATTACGCCAGGGTAATTTACGCCTATTTTTTTTAGACCAAGGAAAGACCGCCAGATGTTAGCACCAGGACATGCTGGTCGCACGTCCGCATCGACCTAGTGCGAAAGAGCCGGGGTCTGGGGCCGTCTGAGCGCCTGGAGAGGTGAAAGTGGGTCTTTACCTGGCCAGGGTGATGACGTCACGCCTGCCTGTTGAGCCAAGGAATGTATCATGGCAATATATGTCGAGATAGAGACATCTATGCCCCAGACTACGGTGCCCGTCCGGAGCGCCTACGCCAGGCGCACGGCTGGGCAGCCATGGCGATCGCGTATCGCGTCGCGGCTCTTAAGGGCCCTTAAATTACCCTGGGCCCCATTGGAATGCATTACGCCAGGGTAATTTACGCCTATTTTTTTTAGACCAAGGAAAGACCGCCAGATGTTAGCACCAGGACATGCTGGTCGCACGTCCGCATCGACCTAGTGCGAAAGAGCCGGGGTCTGGGGCCGTCTGAGCGCCTGGAGAGGTGAAAGTGGGTCTTTACCTGGCCAGGGTGATGACGTCACGCCTGCCTGTTGAGCCAAGGAATGTATCATGGCAATATATGTCGAGATAGAGACATCTATGCCCCAGACTACGGTGCCCGTCCGGAGCGCCTACGCCAGGCGCACGGCTGGGCAGCCATGGCGATCGCGTATCGCGTCGCGGCTCTTAAGGGCCCTTAAATTACCCCGGGCCCCATTGGAATGCATTACGCCAGGGTAATTTACGCCTATTTTTTTAGACCAAGGAAAGACCGCCAGATGTTAGCACCAGGACATGCTGGTCGCACGTCCGCATCGACCTAGTGCGAAAGAGCCGGGGTCTGGGGCCGTCTGAGCGCCTGGAGAGGTGAAAGTGGGTCTTTACCTGGCCAGGGTGATGACGTCACGCCTGCCTGTTGAGCCAAGGAATGTATCATGGCAATATATGTCGAGATAGAGACATCTATGCCCCAGACTACGGTGCCCGTCCGGAGCGCCTACGCCAGGCGCACGGCTGGGCAGCCATGGCGATCGCGTATCGCGTCGCGGCTCTTAAGGGCCCTTAAATTACCCTGGGCCCCATTGGAATGCATTACGCCAGGGTAATTTACGCCTATTTTTTTTAGACCAAGGAAAGACCGCCAGATGTTAGCACCAGGACATGCTGGTCGCACGTCCGCATCGACCTAGTGCGAAAGAGCCGGGGTCTGGGGCCGTCTGAGCGCCTGGAGAGGTGAAAGTGGGTCTTTACCTGGCCAGGGTGATGACGTCACGCCTGCCTGTTGAGCCAAGGAATGTATCATGGCAATATATGTCGAGATAGAGACATCTATGCCCCAGACTACGGTGCCCGTCCGGAGCGCCTACGCCAGGCGCACGGCTGGGCAGCCATGGCGATCGCGTATCGCGTCGCGGCTCTTAAGGGCCCTTAAATTACCCCGGGCCCCATTGGAATGCATTACGCCAGGGTAATTTACGCCTATTTTTTTTAGACCAAGGAAAGACCGCCAGATGTTAGCACCAGGACATGCTGGTCGCACGTCCGCATCGACCTAGTGCGAAAGAGCCGGGGTCTGGGGCCGTCTGAGCGCCTGGAGAGGTGAAAGTGGGTCTTCCTGGCCAGGGTGATGACGTCACGCCTGCCTGTTGAGCCAAGGAATGTATCATGGCAATATATGTCGAGATAGAGACATCTATGCCCCAGACTACGGTGCCCGTCCGGAGCGCCTACGCCAGGCGCACGGCTGGGCAGCCATGGCGATCGCGTATCGCGTCGCGGCTCTTAAGGGCCCTTAAATTACCCTGGGCCCCATTGGAATGCATTACGCCAGGGTAATTTACGCCTATTTTTTTTAGACCAAGGAAAGACCGCCAGATGTTAGCACCAGGACATGCTGGTCGCACGTCCGCATCGACCTAGTGCGAAAGAGCCGGGGTCTGGGGCCGTCTGAGCGCCTGGAGAGGTGAAAGTGGGTCTTTACCTGGCCAGGGTGATGACGTCACGCCTGCCTGTTGAGCCAAGGAATGTATCATGGCAATATATGTCGAGATAGAGACATCTATGCCCCAGACTACGGTGCCCGTCCGGAGCGCCTACGCCAGGCGCACGGCTGGGCAGCCATGGCGATCGCGTATCGCGTCGCGGCTCTTAAGGGCCCTTAAATTACCCTGGGCCCCATTGGAATGCATTACGCCAGGGTAATTTACGCCTATTTTTTTTAGACCAAGGAAAGACCGCCAGATGTTAGCACCAGGACATGCTGGTCGCACGTCCGCATCGACCTAGTGCGAAAGAGCCGGGGTCTGGGGCCGTCTGAGCGCCTGGAGAGGTGAAAGTGGGTCTTTACCTGGCCAGGGTGATGACGTCACGCCTGCCTGTTGAGCCAAGGAATGTATCATGGCAATATATGTCGAGATAGAGACATCTATGCCCCAGACTACGGTGCCCGTCCGGAGCGCCTACGCCAGGCGCACGGCTGGGCAGCCATGGCGATCGCGTATCGCGTCGCGGCTCTTAAGGGCCCTTAAATTACCCTGGGCCCCATTGGAATGCATTACGCCAGGGTAATTTACGCCTATTTTTTTAGACCAAGGAAAGACCGCCAGATGTTAGCACCAGGACATGCTGGTCGCACGTCCGCATCGACCTAGTGCGAAAGAGCCGGGGTCTGGGGCCGTCTGAGCGCCTGGAGAGGTGAAAGTGGGTCTTTACCTGGCCAGGGTGATGACGTCACGCCTGCCTGTTGAGCCAAGGAATGTATCATGGCAATATATGTCGAGATAGAGACATCTATGCCCCAGACTACGGTGCCCGTCCGGAGCGCCTACGCCAGGCGCACGGCTGGGCAGCCATGGCGATCGCGTATCGCGTCGCGGCTCTTAAGGGCCCTTAAATTACCCTGGGCCCCATTGGAATGCATTACGCCAGGGTAATTTACGCCTATTTTTTTTAGACCAAGGAAAGACCGCCAGATGTTAGCACCAGGACATGCTGGTCGCACGTCCGCATCGACCTAGTGCGAAAGAGCCGGGGTCTGGGGCCGTCTGAGCGCCTGGAGAGGTGAAAGTGGGTCTTTACCTGGCCAGGGTGATGACGTCACGCCTGCCTGTTGAGCCAAGGAATGTATCATGGCAATATATGTCGAGATAGAGACATCTATGCCCCAGACTACGGTGCCCGTCCGGAGCGCCTACGCCAGGCGCACGGCTGGGCAGCCATGGCGATCGCGTATCGCGTCGCGGCTCTTAAGGGCCCTTAAATTACCCTGGGCCCATTGGAATGCATTACGCCAGGGTAATTTACGCCTATTTTTTTTAGACCAAGGAAAGACCGCCAGATGTTAGCACCAGGACATGCTGGTCGCACGTCCGCATCGACCTAGTGCGAAAGAGCCGGGGTCTGGGGCCGTCTGAGCGCCTGGAGAGGTGAAAGTGGGTCTTTACCTGGCCAGGGTGATGACGTCACGCCTGCCTGTTGAGCCAAGGAATGTATCATGGCAATATATGTCGAGATAGAGACATCTATGCCCCAGACTACGGTGCCCGTCCGGAGCGCCTACGCCAGGCGCACGGCTGGGCAGCCATGGCGATCGCGTATCGCGTCGCGGCTCTTAAGGGCCCTTAAATTACCCTGGGCCCCATTGGAATGCATTACGCCAGGGTAATTTACGCCTATTTTTTTTAGACCAAGGAAAGACCGCCAGATGTTAGCACCAGGACATGCTGGTCGCACGTCCGCATCGACCTAGTGCGAAAGAGCCGGGGTCTGGGGCCGTCTGAGCGCCTGGAGAGGTGAAAGTGGGTCTTTACCTGGCCAGGGTGATGACGTCACGCCTGCCTGTTGAGCCAAGGAATGTATCATGGCAATATATGTCGAGATAGAGACATCTATGCCCCAGACTACGGTGCCCGTCCGGAGCGCCTACGCCAGGCGCACGGCTGGGCAGCCATGGCGATCGCGTATCGCGTCGCGGCTCTTAAGGGCCCTTAAATTACCCTGGGCCCCATTGGAATGCATTACGCCAGGGTAATTTACGCCTATTTTTTTTAGACCAAGGAAAGACCGCCAGATGTTAGCACCAGGACATGCTGGTCGCACGTCCGCATCGACCTAGTGCGAAAGAGCCGGGGTCTGGGGCCGTCTGAGCGCCTGGAGAGGTGAAAGTGGGTCTTTACCTGGCCAGGGTGATGACGTCACGCCTGCCTGTTGAGCCAAGGAATGTATCATGGCAATATATGTCGAGATAGAGACATCTATGCCCCAGACTACGGTGCCCGTCCGGAGCGCCTACGCCAGGCGCACGGCTGGGCAGCCATGGCGATCGCGTATCGCGTCGCGGCTCTTAAGGGCCCTTAAATTACCCTGGGCCCCATTGGAATGCATTACGCCAGGGTAATTTACGCCTATTTTTTTTAGACCAAGGAAAGACCGCCAGATGTTAGCACCAGGACATGCTGGTCGCACGTCCGCATCGACCTAGTGCGAAAGAGCCGGGGTCTGGGGCCGTCTGAGCGCCTGGAGAGGTGAAAGTGGGTCTTTACCTGGCCAGGGTGATGACGTCACGCCTGCCTGTTGAGCCAAGGAATGTATCATGGCAATATATGTCGAGATAGAGACATCTATGCCCCAGACTACGGTGCCCGTCCGGAGCGCCTACGCCAGGCGCACGGCTGGGCAGCCATGGCGATCGCGTATCGCGTCGCGGCTCTTAAGGGCCCTTAAATTACCCTGGGCCCATTGGAATGCATTACGCCAGGGTAATTTACGCCTATTTTTTTAGACCAAGGAAAGACCGCCAGATGTTAGCACCAGGACATGCTGGTCGCACGTCCGCATCGACCTAGTGCGAAAGAGCCGGGGTCTGGGGCCGTCTGAGCGCCTGGAGAGGTGAAAGTGGGTCTTTACCTGGCCAGGGTGATGACGTCACGCCTGCCTGTTGAGCCAAGGAATGTATCATGGCAATATATGTCGAGATAGAGACATCTATGCCCCAGACTACGGTGCCCGTCCGGAGCGCCTACGCCAGGCGCACGGCTGGGCAGCCATGGCGATCGCGTATCGCGTCGCGGCTCTTAAGGGCCCTTAAATTACCCTGGGCCCCATTGGAATGCATTACGCCAGGGTAATTTACGCCTATTTTTTTTAGACCAAGGAAAGACCGCCAGATGTTAGCACCAGGACATGCTGGTCGCACGTCCGCATCGACCTAGTGCGAAAGAGCCGGGGTCTGGGGCCGTCTGAGCGCCTGGAGAGGTGAAAGTGGGTCTTTACCTGGCCAGGGTGATGACGTCACGCCTGCCTGTTGAGCCAAGGAATGTATCATGGCAATATATGTCGAGATAGAGACATCTATGCCCCAGACTACGGTGCCCGTCCGGAGCGCCTACGCCAGGCGCACGGCTGGGCAGCCATGGCGATCGCGTATCGCGTCGCGGCTCTTAAGGGCCCTTAAATTACCCCGGGCCCCATTGGAATGCATTACGCCAGGGTAATTTACGCCTATTTTTTTTAGACCAAGGAAAGACCGCCAGATGTTAGCACCAGGACATGCTGGTCGCACGTCCGCATCGACCTAGTGCGAAAGAGCCGGGGTCTGGGGCCGTCTGAGCGCCTGGAGAGGTGAAAGTGGGTCTTTACCTGGCCAGGGTGATGACGTCACGCCTGCCTGTTGAGCCAAGGAATGTATCATGGCAATATATGTCGAGATAGAGACATCTATGCCCCAGACTACGGTGCCCGTCCGGAGCGCCTACGCCAGGCGCACGGCTGGGCAGCCATGGCGATCGCGTATCGCGTCGCGGCTCTTAAGGGCCCTTAAATTACCCTGGGCCCATTGGAATGCATTACGCCAGGGTAATTTACGCCTATTTTTTTTAGACCAAGGAAAGACCGCCAGATGTTAGCACCAGGACATGCTGGTCGCACGTCCGCATCGACCTAGTGCGAAAGAGCCGGGGTCTGGGGCCGTCTGAGCGCCTGGAGAGGTGAAAGTGGGTCTTTACCTGGCCAGGGTGATGACGTCACGCCTGCCTGTTGAGCCAAGGAATGTATCATGGCAATATATGTCGAGATAGAGACATCTATGCCCCAGACTACGGTGCCCGTCCGGAGCGCCTACGCCAGGCGCACGGCTGGGCAGCCATGGCGATCGCGTATCGCGTCGCGGCTCTTAAGGGCCCTTAAATTACCCTGGGCCCCATTGGAATGCATTACGCCAGGGTAATTTACGCCTATTTTTTTAGACCAAGGAAAGACCGCCAGATGTTAGCACCAGGACATGCTGGTCGCACGTCCGCATCGACCTAGTGCGAAAGAGCCGGGGTCTGGGGCCGTCTGAGCGCCTGGAGAGGTGAAAGTGGGTCTTTACCTGGCCAGGGTGATGACGTCACGCCTGCCTGTTGAGCCAAGGAATGTATCATGGCAATATATGTCGAGATAGAGACATCTATGCCCCAGACTACGGTGCCCGTCCGGAGCGCCTACGCCAGGCGCACGGCTGGGCAGCCATGGCGATCGCGTATCGCGTCGCGGCTCTTAAGGGCCCTTAAATTACCCTGGGCCCCATTGGAATGCATTACGCCAGGGTAATTTACGCCTATTTTTTTTAGACCAAGGAAAGACCGCCAGATGTTAGCACCAGGACATGCTGGTCGCACGTCCGCATCGACCTAGTGCGAAAGAGCCGGGGTCTGGGGCCGTCTGAGCGCCTGGAGAGGTGAAAGTGGGTCTTTACCTGGCCAGGGTGATGACGTCACGCCTGCCTGTTGAGCCAAGGAATGTATCATGGCAATATATGTCGAGATAGAGACATCTATGCCCCAGACTACGGTGCCCGTCCGGAGCGCCTACGCCAGGCGCACGGCTGGGCAGCCATGGCGATCGCGTATCGCGTCGCGGCTCTTAAGGGCCCTTAAATTACCCGGGCCCCATTGGAATGCATTACGCCAGGGTAATTTACGCCTATTTTTTTTAGACCAAGGAAAGACCGCCAGATGTTAGCACCAGGACATGCTGGTCGCACGTCCGCATCGACCTAGTGCGAAAGAGCCGGGGTCTGGGGCCGTCTGAGCGCCTGGAGAGGTGAAAGTGGGTCTTTACCTGGCCAGGGTGATGACGTCACGCCTGCCTGTTGAGCCAAGGAATGTATCATGGCAATATATGTCGAGATAGAGACATCTATGCCCCAGACTACGGTGCCCGTCCGGAGCGCCTACGCCAGGCGCACGGCTGGGCAGCCATGGCGATCGCGTATCGCGTCGCGGCTCTTAAGGGCCCTTAAATTACCCTGGGCCCCATTGGAATGCATTACGCCAGGGTAATTTACGCCTATTTTTTTTAGACCAAGGAAAGACCGCCAGATGTTAGCACCAGGACATGCTGGTCGCACGTCCGCATCGACCTAGTGCGAAAGAGCCGGGGTCTGGGGCCGTCTGAGCGCCTGGAGAGGTGAAAGTGGGTCTTTACCTGGCCAGGGTGATGACGTCACGCCTGCCTGTTGAGCCAAGGAATGTATCATGGCAATATATGTCGAGATAGAGACATCTATGCCCCAGACTACGGTGCCCGTCCGGAGCGCCTACGCCAGGCGCACGGCTGGGCAGCCATGGCGATCGCGTATCGCGTCGCGGCTCTTAAGGGCCCTTAAATTACCCTGGGCCCCATTGGAATGCATTACGCCAGGGTAATTTACGCCTATTTTTTTTAGACCAAGGAAAGACCGCCAGATGTTAGCACCAGGACATGCTGGTCGCACGTCCGCATCGACCTAGTGCGAAAGAGCCGGGGTCTGGGGCCGTCTGAGCGCCTGGAGAGGTGAAAGTGGGTCTTTACCTGGCCAGGGTGATGACGTCACGCCTGCCTGTTGAGCCAAGGAATGTATCATGGCAATATATGTCGAGATAGAGACATCTATGCCCCAGACTACGGTGCCCGTCCGGAGCGCCTACGCCAGGCGCACGGCTGGGCAGCCATGGCGATCGCGTATCGCGTCGCGGCTCTTAAGGGCCCTTAAATTACCCTGGGCCCCATTGGAATGCATTACGCCAGGGTAATTTACGCCTATTTTTTTAGACCAAGGAAAGACCGCCAGATGTTAGCACCAGGACATGCTGGTCGCACGTCCGCATCGACCTAGTGCGAAAGAGCCGGGGTCTGGGGCCGTCTGAGCGCCTGGAGAGGTGAAAGTGGGTCTTTACCTGGCCAGGGTGATGACGTCACGCCTGCCTGTTGAGCCAAGGAATGTATCATGGCAATATATGTCGAGATAGAGACATCTATGCCCCAGACTACGGTGCCCGTCCGGAGCGCCTACGCCAGGCGCACGGCTGGGCAGCCATGGCGATCGCGTATCGCGTCGCGGCTCTTAAGGGCCCTTAAATTACCCTGGGCCCCATTGGAATGCATTACGCCAGGGTAATTTACGCCTATTTTTTTTAGACCAAGGAAAGACCGCCAGATGTTAGCACCAGGACATGCTGGTCGCACGTCCGCATCGACCTAGTGCGAAAGAGCCGGGGTCTGGGGCCGTCTGAGCGCCTGGAGAGGTGAAAGTGGGTCTTTACCTGGCCAGGGTGATGACGTCACGCCTGCCTGTTGAGCCAAGGAATGTATCATGGCAATATATGTCGAGATAGAGACATCTATGCCCCAGACTACGGTGCCCGTCCGGAGCGCCTACGCCAGGCGCACGGCTGGGCAGCCATGGCGATCGCGTATCGCGTCGCGGCTCTTAAGGGCCCTTAAATTACCCTGGGCCCCATTGGAATGCATTACGCCAGGGTAATTTACGCCTATTTTTTTTAGACCAAGGAAAGACCGCCAGATGTTAGCACCAGGACATGCTGGTCGCACGTCCGCATCGACCTAGTGCGAAAGAGCCGGGGTCTGGGGCCGTCTGAGCGCCTGGAGAGGTGAAAGTGGGTCTTTACCTGGCCAGGGTGATGACGTCACGCCTGCCTGTTGAGCCAAGGAATGTATCATGGCAATATATGTCGAGATAGAGACATCTATGCCCCAGACTACGGTGCCCGTCCGGAGCGCCTACGCCAGGCGCACGGCTGGGCAGCCATGGCGATCGCGTATCGCGTCGCGGCTCTTAAGGGCCCTTAAATTACCCGGGCCCCATTGGAATGCATTACGCCAGGGTAATTTACGCCTATTTTTTTTAGACCAAGGAAAGACCGCCAGATGTTAGCACCAGGACATGCTGGTCGCACGTCCGCATCGACCTAGTGCGAAAGAGCCGGGGTCTGGGGCCGTCTGAGCGCCTGGAGAGGTGAAAGTGGGTCTTTACCTGGCCAGGGTGATGACGTCACGCCTGCCTGTTGAGCCAAGGAATGTATCATGGCAATATATGTCGAGATAGAGACATCTATGCCCCAGACTACGGTGCCCGTCCGGAGCGCCTACGCCAGGCGCACGGCTGGGCAGCCATGGCGATCGCGTATCGCGTCGCGGCTCTTAAGGGCCCTTAAATTACCCTGGGCCCCATTGGAATGCATTACGCCAGGGTAATTTACGCCTATTTTTTTTAGACCAAGGAAAGACCGCCAGATGTTAGCACCAGGACATGCTGGTCGCACGTCCGCATCGACCTAGTGCGAAAGAGCCGGGGTCTGGGGCCGTCTGAGCGCCTGGAGAGGTGAAAGTGGGTCTTTACCTGGCCAGGGTGATGACGTCACGCCTGCCTGTTGAGCCAAGGAATGTATCATGGCAATATATGTCGAGATAGAGACATCTATGCCCCAGACTACGGTGCCCGTCCGGAGCGCCTACGCCAGGCGCACGGCTGGGCAGCCATGGCGATCGCGTATCGCGTCGCGGCTCTTAAGGGCCCTTAAATTACCCCGGGCCCCATTGGAATGCATTACGCCAGGGTAATTTACGCCTATTTTTTTTAGACCAAGGAAAGACCGCCAGATGTTAGCACCAGGACATGCTGGTCGCACGTCCGCATCGACCTAGTGCGAAAGAGCCGGGGTCTGGGGCCGTCTGAGCGCCTGGAGAGGTGAAAGTGGGTCTTTACCTGGCCAGGGTGATGACGTCACGCCTGCCTGTTGAGCCAAGGAATGTATCATGGCAATATATGTCGAGATAGAGACATCTATGCCCCAGACTACGGTGCCCGTCCGGAGCGCCTACGCCAGGCGCACGGCTGGGCAGCCATGGCGATCGCGTATCGCGTCGCGGCTCTTAAGGGCCCTTAAATTACCCTGGGCCCCATTGGAATGCATTACGCCAGGGTAATTTACGCCTATTTTTTTTAGACCAAGGAAAGACCGCCAGATGTTAGCACCAGGACATGCTGGTCGCACGTCCGCATCGACCTAGTGCGAAAGAGCCGGGGTCTGGGGCCGTCTGAGCGCCTGGAGAGGTGAAAGTGGGTCTTTACCTGGCCAGGGTGATGACGTCACGCCTGCCTGTTGAGCCAAGGAATGTATCATGGCAATATATGTCGAGATAGAGACATCTATGCCCCAGACTACGGTGCCCGTCCGGAGCGCCTACGCCAGGCGCACGGCTGGGCAGCCATGGCGATCGCGTATCGCGTCGCGGCTCTTAAGGGCCCTTAAATTACCCGGGCCCCATTGGAATGCATTACGCCAGGGTAATTTACGCCTATTTTTTTTAGACCAAGGAAAGACCGCCAGATGTTAGCACCAGGACATGCTGGTCGCACGTCCGCATCGACCTAGTGCGAAAGAGCCGGGGTCTGGGCCGTCTGAGCGCCTGGAGAGGTGAAAGTGGGTCTTTACCTGGCCAGGGTGATGACGTCACGCCTGCCTGTTGAGCCAAGGAATGTATCATGGCAATATATGTCGAGATAGAGACATCTATGCCCCAGACTACGGTGCCCGTCCGGAGCGCCTACGCCAGGCGCACGGCTGGGCAGCCATGGCGATCGCGTATCGCGTCGCGGCTCTTAAGGGCCCTTAAATTACCCTGGGCCCCATTGGAATGCATTACGCCAGGGTAATTTACGCCTTTTTTTTAGACCAAGGAAAGACCGCCAGATGTTAGCACCAGGACATGCTGGTCGCACGTCCGCATCGACCTAGTGCGAAAGAGCCGGGGTCTGGGGCCGTCTGAGCGCCTGGAGAGGTGAAAGTGGGTCTTTACCTGGCCAGGGTGATGACGTCACGCCTGCCTGTTGAGCCAAGGAATGTATCATGGCAATATATGTCGAGATAGAGACATCTATGCCCCAGACTACGGTGCCCGTCCGGAGCGCCTACGCCAGGCGCACGGCTGGGCAGCCATGGCGATCGCGTATCGCGTCGCGGCTCTTAGGGCCCTTAAATTACCCCGGGCCCCATTGGAATGCATTACGCCAGGGTAATTTACGCCTATTTTTTTTAGACCAAGGAAAGACCGCCAGATGTTAGCACCAGGACATGCTGGTCGCACGTCCGCATCGACCTAGTGCGAAAGAGCCGGGGTCTGGGGCCGTCTGAGCGCCTGGAGAGGTGAAAGTGGGTCTTTACCTGGCCAGGGTGATGACGTCACGCCTGCCTGTTGAGCCAAGGAATGTATCATGGCAATATATGTCGAGATAGAGACATCTATGCCCCAGACTACGGTGCCCGTCCGGAGCGCCTACGCCAGGCGCACGGCTGGGCAGCCATGGCGATCGCGTATCGCGTCGCGGCTCTTAAGGGCCCTAAATTACCTGGGCCCCATTGGAATGCATTACGCCAGGGTAATTTACGCCTATTTTTTTTAGACCAAGGAAAGACCGCCAGATGTTAGCACCAGGACATGCTGGTCGCACGTCCGCATCGACCTAGTGCGAAAGAGCCGGGGTCTGGGGCCGTCTGAGCGCCTGGAGAGGTGAAAGTGGGTCTTTACCTGGCCAGGGTGATGACGTCACGCCTGCCTGTTGAGCCAAGGAATGTATCATGGCAATATATGTCGAGATAGAGACATCTATGCCCCAGACTACGGTGCCCGTCCGGAGCGCCTACGCCAGGCGCACGGCTGGGCAGCCATGGCGATCGCGTATCGCGTCGCGGCTCTTAAGGGCCCTTAAATTACCCGGGCCCATTGGAATGCATTACGCCAGGGTAATTTACGCCTATTTTTTTTAGACCAAGGAAAGACCGCCAGATGTTAGCACCAGGACATGCTGGTCGCACGTCCGCATCGACCTAGTGCGAAAGAGCCGGGGTCTGGGGCCGTGAGCGCCTGGAGAGGTGAAAGTGGGTTTACCTGGCCAGGGTGATGACGTCACGCCTGCCTGTTGAGCCAAGGAATGTATCATGGCAATATATGTCGAGATAGAGACATCTATGCCCCAGACTACGGTGCCCGTCCGGAGCGCCTACGCCAGGCGCACGGCTGGGCAGCCATGGCGATCGCGTATCGCGTCGCGGCTCTTAAGGGCCCTTAAATTACCCTGGGGCCCATTGGAATGCATTACGCCAGGGTAATTTACGCCTATTTTTTTTAGACCAAGGAAAGACCGCCAGATGTTAGCACCAGGACATGCTGGTCGCACGTCCGCATCGACCTAGTGCGAAAGAGCCGGGGTCTGGGGCCGTCTGAGCGCTGGAGAGGTGAAAGTGGGTCTTTACCTGGCCAGGGTGATGACGTCACGCCTGCCTGTTGAGCCAAGGAATGTATCATGGCAATATATGTCGAGATAGAGACATCTATGCCCCAGACTACGGTGCCCGTCCGGAGCGCCTACGCCAGGCGCACGGCTGGGCAGCCATGGCGATCGCGTATCGCGTCGCGGCTCTTAAGGGCCCTTAAATTACCTGGGCCCCATTGGAATGCATTACGCCAGGGTAATTTACGCCTATTTTTTAGACCAAGGAAAGACCGCCAGATGTTAGCACCAGGACATGCTGGTCGCACGTCCGCATCGACCTAGTGCGAAAGAGCCGGGGTCTGGGGCCGTCTGAGCGCCTGGAGAGGTGAAAGTGGGTCTTTACCTGGCCAGGGTGATGACGTCACGCCTGCCTGTTGAGCCAAGGAATGTATCATGGCAATATATGTCGAGATAGAGACATCTATGCCCCAGACTACGGTGCCCGTCCGGAGCGCCTACGCCAGGCGCACGGCTGGGCAGCCATGGCGATCGCGTATCGCGTCGCGGCTCTTAAGGGCCCTTAAATTACCCTGGCCCCATTGGAATGCATTACGCCAGGGTAATTTACGCCTATTTTTTTTAGACCAAGGAAAGACCGCCAGATGTTAGCACCAGGACATGCTGGTCGCACGTCCGCATCGACCTAGTGCGAAAGAGCCGGGGTCTGGGGCCGTCTGAGCGCCTGGAGAGGTGAAAGTGGGTCTTTACCTGGCCAGGGTGATGACGTCACGCCTGCCTGTTGAGCCAAGGAATGTATCATGGCAATATATGTCGAGATAGAGACATCTATGCCCAGACTACGGGCCCGTCCGGAGCGCCTACGCCAGGCGCACGGCTGGGCAGCCATGGCGATCGCGTATCGCGTCGCGGCTCTTAAGGGCCCTTAAATTACCCTGGGCCCATTGGAATGCATTACGCCAGGGTAATTTACGCCTATTTTTTTAGACCAAGGAAAGACCGCCAGATGTTAGCACCAGGACATGCTGGTCGCACGTCCGCATCGACCTAGTGCGAAAGAGCCGGGGTCTGGGGCCGTGAGCGCCTGGAGAGGTGAAAGTGGGTCTTTACCTGGCCAGGGTGATGACGTCACGCCTGCCTGTTGAGCCAAGGAATGTATCATGGCAATATATGTCGAGATAGAGACATCTATGCCCCAGACTACGGTGCCCGTCCGGAGCGCCTACGCCAGGCGCACGGCTGGGCAGCCATGGCGATCGCGTATCGCGTCGCGGCTCTTAAGGGCCCTTAAATTACCCTGGGCCCCATTGGAATGCATTACGCCAGGGTAATTTACGCCTATTTTTTTTAGACCAAGGAAAGACCGCCAGATGTTAGCACCAGGACATGCTGGTCGCACGTCCGCATCGACCTAGTGCGAAAGAGCCGGGGTTGGGCGTCTGAGCGCCGGAGAGGGAAAAGGGGTCTTTACCTGGCCAGGGTGATGACGTCACGCCTGCCTGTTGAGCCAAGGAATGTATCATGGCAATATA